>JALJCO010010723.1:0-187194 GCA_023101725.1 Atherinomorus stipes | reverse complement strand
TAACATTCTGACAGAATATGTTAGTTATGAAGTGCGGTTTCTCATTTTACATAAAATGTTGTGATTCGTTTACATGGTCACATGGTGCAGCACGCACGACGTAATGTGACGTACGTAGTGACAGTTTCCGTTTTGTATTGTATTCTGAGTATCCGCCAAATAAAAAGAAGCAGCTCAACAAGTTAACTTGTGTTGATTCATGTACGCACTGTACACGACCGAGAATACAACATGGTGTCAGAATAAAAGGCTTATCGACGAAAGATGGACGCCTCAGGAGTGCCTTCGCCCCGGATGGACTGGGATGCAAAGAACTTGCCCGAAGCATGGCGGAAGTTCAGGCAACATGTCGAACTCATGTTCTCCGGGCCTCTAAAGAAAAAAGGGGAAGACGAGAAGTGCAGCTACCTCCTTCTCTGGGTCGGAGAGAAAGGCAGGGACATTTTCAACACATGGACATTAACCGAAGACCAACGTAAGCTATTAAAAACGTACTACGATCACTATGAAGCATATGTTATACCAAAGAGCAACGTCATTTTCGCCCGATATAAGTTTAATGAGAAACTTCAAGGACAGAACGAGCCTTTTGAACAGTTCGTAACGGATTTGAGGCTGCTAGTAAAGGACTGTAGTTATGCTAACAGCGAGGAAATGATACGTGATCGCATCGTGTTTGGGATCCGTTCCCCACGAGTCAGAGAGAAGCTGCTTGATGCCGGATCAGATCTAACGCTGGATAAGGCAATAGACATTGTACGTTCTCATGAAGTCGCACAAGAACAACTCAGAACCATATCAGGCAGCAGTGAACAGTCAGTACATGCAGTTAGCCGACAGCCGCCGAGAGCAGCGCCATGGAAGCCGCACCATTCCAACAGAGGAAATGGCGGAGCAGCAAGCTTCAACAAAGCTGATGGAGACAAAAGGGTTAAAGACACGTGTGGCTATTGTGGAAATAGGGCGCATGCCCCAAAAGACAGTTGCCCTGCAAAAGAAAAGCAGTGTAAAGTGTGTAACAAATGGAATCACTTTGCCAAGGTATGCCGCTCAAAACTGAGGAAAACTGTACATGCAGTATGTGAAAAGGAACCAGATGTGTTGACAGATGATGAAGATCTCTTTATTGATGCAGTAACACAGAAACACGACTGCTATGACAGAGAACAGGTTTTTGCAGATGTTCATGTTGGCCATAGTAAAGCTGCAGTCAGATTCAAACTGGACACAGGTGCTTCAACTAATGTAATTCCTACCAGCGTCTTCAGAAGGCTAGGAATACAGCACACCTTAGAGCACACATCACGCCCCCTCTATGGCTATGGAGGTGAACCGCTAGCAGTGAAAGGAAAGTGCAGCATCGAGTGCCATTACAAAGACATTAAACTGCCATTGAAATTCCATGTTGTCGACACCACCGCACCGCCAGTACTAGGACCCAAAGCATGCCTCGACTTTAAGCTAATACAGCTGATAATGTCAGTCTCAAACAACCCAGGCATGTCGATCATGGACGAGTTTTCTGATGTCTTTACAGGAATAGGCCTGTTTCCTGGTGAATGTATCATCCACATCGACCCTGATGCAGTTCCAGTAATACACCCGCCAAGGCGCGTTCCAATCGCACTGAGAGACCGTCTTCACGAGGAACTGAAAAGTATGGAAAAACAGCAGATCATCACCAAAGTCACAGAACCGACTGAATGGGTAAACTCGATGGTCGCAACAGAAAAACCACGCACGGGCAAACTGCGAGTTTGCTTAGATCCCAAAGATCTCAACAAAGTGATAAAACGCCCGCATTATCCACTGCCAACACTAGAGGACATTACATGCAAACTAGCAGGAGCATGTTATTTCAGTGTAATGGATGCCAGGTCTGGGTACTGGGCAATTAAGCTAACTGAAGAGTCTTCAAAGCTAACCACCTTCAACACTGTGTTCGGCAGGTATAGATTTCTGCGCTTACCATTTGGACTTAAGTCATCACAAGATGAGTTTCAGCGCAAAGTGGATGAGACCTATGAAGGTCTAAATGGAGTCACAGCCATAGTCGACGACATCCTCATCTACGGCAAGAGCAAGGAGGAGCACGATAAAAATCTACGTGCAATGCTGCAGCGCTCCCGTGAAAAAGGAGTCAAACTCAATCCTGACAAGAGCATTATCTGCGCCACAGAGGTTAGTTATTTTGGACACTTGATCACAAAAGACGGCATCAAGCCCGACCCTGCCAAAATAAAAGCCATCAGAGATATGGAGCCACCTAAAGACAAAGGGGAACTGGAGACGGTACTTGGGATGGTCAACTACCTGTCAAAGTTTGCCCCCATGTTATCAGACATCAATGCCCCGCTCCGTCAATTACTCAAGGAGTCAAGTGAGTTTGTTTGGGACACACAGCACGACAGAGCTTTTCAAAACATGAAAGAGCTAATCACACGTGAGCCTGGACCAGTCCTCACATACCATGATCCCAGTTAGGAACTCAGACTGCAGGTTGATGCATCCAAGCACGGTCTAGGTGCAACTCTGCTGCAGGAAGGAAAACCCATTGGCTACGCCTCCAGGTCACTCACTGAAAGCGAGGTGAATTACGCACAGATCGAGAAAGAGCTCTATGCCATCTTATTCGGATGCAAGCGTTTTCACCAGTATGTATACGGACGACACATCATAGTGGAAAGTGACCATAAGCCACTGGAGTCCATTCTACGCAAGCCGCTCACTGCAGCACCCCCCAGGTTGCAAAGAATGATCCTCCAATTGCAGCGGTATGATGTCACAATCACCCACAAACCAGGCAAAAACATTCCGCTTGCAGATGCCCTCTCCAGAAAGTCTCTACCTGATCCTGACAACAGCCTCTCAGAAGGCATGGACCTACAAGTACATACAGTGTACAGCAACCTGCCAGTCAGTGATGCTAAGCTGAAAGCGATACAAGCCGAAACTGAGAAGGACGCACAGCTCACACTCTTAAAAAGAACCATCAAAGATGGATGGCCTGAGGAAAGGAAGCAGTGCCCCAAGAGCATTGCAGAATACTGGAATTACAGAGACGAGCTGTCCCAGATGAACAACATCCTGTTTAAAGGAGAAAAAATAATAATACCAACATCACTACGTGCAGAAATGCTGTCCAAAATCCACACAGGCCATATGGGCATAGAAAAGTGCAAGCAGCGTGCATGCGACGTTCTGTTCTGGCCAGGGATGAACCAGCAAATTGAAAATTTGGTTGGAAAATGCTCCGTATGTTTAGAATACAGACTTTCAAACATCAAAGAGCCCATGATAAGTCACCCCATCCCTGACAGGCCATGGCAAACAGTTGCCACTGACCTCTTCACGCTGGACAACGAGAGCTACCTAGTCACAGTCGACTATTACAGCAGATATTTCGAGTTAGACAAACTGTCCAGCACAACTGCAACTGCAATCATACACAAACTCAAAGCACACTTTGCAAGACACGGTATTCCTCAAACTGTGATCTCTGACAATGGCCCCCAATACAAGTGCAAGGAGTTTGAAGAATTTGCAGACACATGGGAGTTCAAGCATATAACTTCAAGTCCACACTACCCGCAGAGCAATGGTTTGGCAGAAAAAACTGTACAAATCGCCAAGTTGCTCATAACGAAGGCAAAAGCTGATCATAAGGACCCATATCTGAGCCTCCTGGAGTTCCGCAACACACCTGTGGATAACTTCAAAACACCATCTCAGCTGCTCATGAGTCGCCGCCTGCGTTCAATTATTCCCAACACGCATCAGCAGCTCAAGCCCAGAGTTATCAGTTGTCAGGACACTCACGCCAGAAGGACCCTCCGCCAGGACCACCAGAGGAAATACTACAACAGATCTTCAACACCGCTCTTACCGCTAAAAGCAGGACAAAATATTCGCTTTCAAGTACATGGACATTGGAAACCAGCTGTTATTGTTCAACCAGCTGATACTGCCAGGTCTTACCACATTCGAACACCAGATGGAGCTGAGTACAGGAGAAACCGCCGCCACCTCATGGACACTGGAGAAGCACCCCTTGCTCAACCCAGTGACCACTCCAGCAACCAGCATACACCTGAAGAAACAACCCACACACCACGAACACCAGCCACCCCAGTACCAGTCACATACCACACACGGTCTGGCCGTGTGGTTAGGCCCCGAGACATTTTAGACCTCTAAGATTAGTTAACCACTTTTGTATTCCTATCATATATAGCAAGTCCTCTGTGGTATATGTGAATGATGTACTGAATGGTTACATACGTACTCAGATGATGTGTATGTCACCCTGTTGACAATGTTGAGTTTCAAAGTCCACGTTATTAACCTTTTCAGACGTTTCATACAATCTGTTGCAAAGTGTTAGTTTGAAATACTTAACACTTCAATGCAGCATTTTTTTTTATTTTTTATTTTTCATTTCTATGTATAGTAGTTGATGTCTTTAAAAGGAAGGGGATGTAACATTCTGACAGAATATGTTAGTTATGAAGTGCGGTTTCTCATTTTACATAAAATGTTGTGATTCGTTTACATGGTCACATGGTGCAGCACGCACGACGTAATGTGACGTACGTAGTGACAGTTTCCGTTTTGTATTGTATTCTGAGTATCCGCCAAATAAAAAGAAGCAGCTCAACAAGTTAACTTGTGTTGATTCATGTACGCACTGTACACGACCGAGAATACAACAGTTCGGAACACGGAAGCGTGATAATCCCCTATTCTTACTTATTGTTCCTTTAAGAATATTTGTAACAACAGATTTTCTCTGTTTGGTACTATTGTCCCCATTAATATAGTTTTTGGCCCTCAAAATGGATCTTTTTAAAATCTAAACCCAGGTTACCAGGATATCTGGAGTCTCAGGTGTCTGCCTCTACAGATGGGGCAGTGCCTTGCACCTAGTGAAAACTAAGGCCCTGATTTACAAAGAATTCAAATAAAGACCGTCAATTTCTTTGCTGCGCTGTCTCTTCAGCATTTGCGGGTGATCTACAAAGATTACACATGCAATCTGATCAAAATTTTAAAAATATGCCATTGGCAAAAAAAATAAAAGAAAATAAAAGTACATAATTAATGTCAGCTTTAACTACCATTATGCTACAGCTGCAGATGTTCTGATTCATCTGTCTAGAATAACCCATGTTAAACGATGATGTTGATTATTTAATTAAATAATGAAAACTTGACAAATTGCCTTCACACCTCATGAAAAATGATTTTGAGCCAATGCTGCATGTCTGCAGTCCTGTATGCAGCACTCTTTTAGCCATCAGTGGATAAAGCTGCCAGTTAATACCTGCTTTTCAGACGTGCTAAATTACACGCAATTTTTGTGCCCACTTTCCGTTGTACGGTTGATTAATCACATTGTATGTAAAGCTGAGTTGTTTGCATAGTCTCCTCCCAATATTTTGAGCCTTCTGGCAGAAACAACCAGATTTCCTATTCATCTACAGCAAACATGCAAAATGGATAGCGGGGCTATTTTGCCCGTTAACAGGCGCAAACCTCCTTCTGCCCTGCTTTGTAAATCAGCTCTGGCGGATTATTGCGTGTGTAATGAAGATAGTGCTTGTTTTAGCACGTGCAAACCTTTCGTAAGTCAGGGCCTAAGTATCTAGAAGCATGAAATCCCTGTTCACAGTCAGAAAGAAATCATACTCCACTTGGAGATGCATGCATGGTAGTATCTGGGAGCAAAAACACCTCTTTCTCACAAGTTGGGTCACTTTTTATTTCAAATGACTTCATATTCCAAGCACTGTTGTGAATATACGGTGGCCATCAGTGGCCAAAATTCTCCCAGACATAAAGATGTTTTCATCTGTGAGTGAATCCAGTGCTTTCAGGTGTAGCTATGACTATAATGACTTTTATTGTCTTTTAAGGTATTACTTATCCATATTCACCCCAGCAAATATATATAAATGACTCATTCTAAGAAAATAAACATATAACAGCTATTCTAGTGAAGCGATTACACATCAATGGAAACAGTTTTGGATTATATATTAAATTTTTCTGCCACTGACCTTTGATTTTTTTTTTTTTTACACACTGTACCTTTAAGGACAAGGGCTCAGTCTAAACAGACATAGAGGCCCCCCTCACTCAAGAAACCCACCAGTCAAACTTAATGAAAAATCTTAGCTTTTGATTGTCCCCATCAAAGAAACATGATTTTATGTGTCATAAGTTTGGACTGGTTGAAACCCAGCAGTTACAGAGAACGTGCGTAAGGTAGGACACATCAGTCTGGTAATTATTAGCAATGAAACAGCAGAAGATTCAGTTTGACTGTTTGGACTTTTTCTGTAATAACAAGACTGTTTGGGGTGGGAAAATATCAATCATTGGGTAAATTTCAGTGCAATATTGTCACATTAACCTAAATTAAGACCCTAGAATCAGATTAAGACACTGTGATGTAAACGGCAAACAATCATCTTAACCCAATTAATGTTTAAAGATAGCAATAATCAAACTAATGTGGAATATTTCATCACAGTGAAATTACATAGACATGTATACAGCATAATCTTATTAGTAGTTAATGAAGCATTTAGTTTCATATGTAGAACATGGTTAATGGGAACTGTTCACTACTGTAGATTGATCTTATGATGTAAATATTTAACCTGTTATGGTTCAACCTGCTTCATTTCCAATTGGTTCAACTCCTGTGCTTGGAATAAACTTTTTTTAAAAATTAAAATGTTTATGCACAATTTTTCAGATATTAGTTTGGTCAAAAAGCATCAGTCATAATATTTAAGGCACATCTGTATTTTGAAGCAAACTTCAGAATGATGAACAGTGTCAGTAAAGAGAAATTTAAGAGGCCTGTGCTGAGCATCGAGCTTTGGATTTGGAAAGACTGACTAAACACAGATTTCATGTCCAGATCACGGAGTGATACAGGACACAGACATAATCAGTGTTCACAGAATGAGTCATTCTTGTTCAGCTGCTTTACAATAGCCACTAAAATGAGTGTTTTCTTTTTTTCTTTGTTGCCGAGCTGCTCTGATCAGTGAAAGCACAATCCTACTCTGAGTGGATTTGTTCTGTCAGCGCACTAATCTGATTAGACTTTGTCAGCAAATCCAGTTTAAAAGCATATTGCAAATTTCTGTTGCCGTCAATTTCTTCACATCCTCACTCTTGCATTTTTATTGCCTTTCTCATATTTACCCTCACATAAAAAAGCACACCCAAATGCTCCCAAATGCTTCAAACAGCGAAAGCATCCTTCAAAGCTTTGAAGCCTTTCCCTCACAGCAGTTGCAGCTTAATGTAGGTTGCTTGGAAACAACCCAGAATTTGGTAGCTAATTGGAGTGAGCGGCTGCTCCATCTAGCAGGCAGGCGGCAGCTTGTGGCTGTTGTGCAAACTCAGGATAATTAGACAAAGTGAATTCACAATCACATCTGGAAAACTGGAGGGAGAATGAACAACTAAGGACCAATAAGATGATGTGGAGGGTTGACCGATGAAAGCTGCAGGGATATAATCTGCATGTTTGAGTGTTTGCCTGTGCTGCACAAGCACTTGTTTTTATACTTGCCTGTGTGCCTGTTCATCTAACAGTAGCAGAGTGTGTGAAAAAGTTTAGTGTTTGGTTTGTTAGGTAAGTAAAATTAATATCCACAGCTACTGGCTTGAATGTGCATGTGTGTAGTGTTTTAGAATAAAATTAAACTTTACTGAACTTATGAATCTTCAAACTTTATTCATAAAGCACTTTTTATACCATCAAAAGAAAAAGTGCTTGACATAATAAAAACAAATGCATATTCAAATAAAAACAAGCCTTCACACATCCAAGTTTACTGTATAACACAAAACCCACACATGCACACGCATACATATATACCCCCCTCCCAATTCTATGACTCCTATCCCCTAATTTCTGTCTCTTAAGTGAATAGGCATAAAAAAACCAACAGTAAAAACCATCTGGTTTGATGCTGCTGTGAGGAAATGATATCTTGGACCCCGAGAGCCAGTCGACCCATGGCCGCATAGGGCCTCACCAAAGGGAACCCCCACATCAGGGCAGGCCAGGGCCCACACCACCATACAGGGTCCACACAGAGAGAATAAACAACTTCCATTATTCCCATTTGATTTATTATCTAAGTCTGAATAATTGATTTTTTTTTATTACATCTGTTTATGACTTACTCTTGACGCACGACAAGACTCTCCTCGGTCACATGATACGTCGTGCTGTAAACCAAGCGGCAACCTCCAGCGGTGAGTGAAGCTGATGCAGAAGTGCTGAAAATTGCAGTTCACTCCTCATCCGTGGGGGGCTGGCTCCAAAAGGAAGTTACACCTCCCGTCCACTGCTTCCACTCCGTCCTGCTCCAACCCACTGAGATCCAGTCTGTTTTTCCGGTGGGCTGCAAAAACCCCCATATACTGACTCCGCATGAGTCAGCCCCCTCTCCATTCAGCCGCAAAGCAGGCTAAATTGGCGGTTCTTCGTCCATGTTTTCGGATGACAGTTTGTTGAAGTTTTGACAGGATCTGACGAGTACTTACAGTACGGTAAAGTTGCCTACTTTGTAGAGTGTATGTATATGGCACATTGAACACGAGGTCTACATATTTTGCCCAATTTGCCTGTTATTCCCAGGTCCCACAAGATGCAATATTATTTCATAAAACAGTCTTTCTTGAGAAGCTACAATATGAACTATAAATTTTATACACATCAATCAAGTATTTCTGTAGTAAATGTAGTGGCTGTCAGTGCTAGCACTGGTGGCTAGCAGCTAACTCCCTGCTTGCTCCCGGGAAGCATTCAGCCAGTAGCAGAGAAGCACAACCACAGTTTTTAGCCAGCTAAGAGCGCACCTATGCTTCACAAGCTTTTATCCGTTAGCTCGTTAGCCCTTACTGGTAGCTCAGAGTTTGTGGGGTCATCATTCGCCCCCACGCTCGCAGCCCCTGCTCAGCTCCAGCTATCTGCTCATTTTTGTATTTTCCGGGAGTGAGTTGATGGTGATGGTGGGAGCCACCCACAGAACTTCACTTTAACTCTTCAGAAACCTACAGGTGGCTAGCCTGGTACACCAGCCTGACTGTCACCATGTATGAGATACACGGCAAGTCAGTCTGGGGTCCCTCCGTTGGAGACTAATTTCCAACTTGACACAAGAGGCGGGACTAACAGGAACAAATTTGCATAAGTTGCATAAGAGCACACAGTGGATTCACATTTATTATTATCCAGAAAATGTCACAGTTTTTATGCTGGTCTTATTTCATTTTGTTGTATTGTCTGCTACATCTTTACAAATCAATGAAAATAATGTGTGACATTAAACCGGTCCGTGATGCAATGAAAGTTGGGGGTCATTGCTTTAGGGTGTGAGTAATTTCTAGTGGAGTATGATGTACAGTAATGAAAGCAATGTGTGAAAAAATGTGTTGGTCAATATTTGAAGGGCTTGAGGTGTTATTTTCAGGTCTGTGCAGAAGTGTTTTGCCATCTCTTATTTCTTTATACCTTGCCAGGAAAACAGGAAACAGATGCAGTGATTTATTCAAATATGCAAACCGCGATGTAAAAGGAGGAAAAATAAAGTATTCATAATTATAAGGAATAAAGAGAACTGGTAAATTCTATTGAGTTTGAAAGTCCATATTTGGCACGAACACCTTTACAAGCCTTATGTCTTCAGGATTAGTTTTTCTCGAAGGACATTTAAAACTCTTCTTTGGCTGCATTTTTTCTGTCCTCTGTCAAAATGATCCTACATTGCTTTGGTGATGTTGAAATCTGGGGAGGGTTCATCTTTCCATCAGACCTATTTACAGTCTCTTGTCTCATTTTGCCTTTTCTTCTTGTTTCTTTTCATTAAGAATGACTCTCTTGATGTGATGTTTTGACAATTAAATGAGGCATAAGTCAATAGTGAACGCTGAGCTGAAAGAACTGGGCTGAAAATGAGTGGACACTACTTTTTTTTTGCCCCCAACAACTGTTTAAGGTTAAAGATGGATTCTAGACTCATGGCCAGAATTATTTCAGGATTAGAGTTTAGCTAAGGGTTAAAACAAAGGGCTTAGAAAGTCCCCACAAAGATATTTAAAAAGTGGAATGTGTATCAATTGCAAAAGCATTGTTTATCATGCTTCTTGGTGTTTGATGTGATGGAAATGCTCATCTTCCCACTTCCTCTCATCCTTTCCAGCTCTGACACATCTTATCTCTATATTTCCTTCTCTCCTCTGCCTCCACATCTCTTTTTTACGTCCTTCTCCCACTCTTCCTCCCCCACCACCTTTTTTTTTTTCCTTTTTCTTCCTTTCACTGTAAGCTCAGAAGCCCTATGTCTTTGAAAGCATTGACTCCTGTGGCTCTTACTGCTGCTGCTGCACTCCCAGTATGGATGGACATGAATATTTAATCTTGGGAGTGGGAGAAGGGAGAGAGGGGGGGGCGGGGGGGGGGACTAAAAACATGGAAGAATAAAAAGGAAAAAGAAAAGAGAGAGAAAATGAAAGGGAGAATCAGAAAGGATGGAGCAGAACAGGTGAGTGCAGAGATAGACAAAGGGGAACAAATGCAAATTAAGAACAGATGGTAAAAGGATAAAAATCAAAGAGGAGGAAGAAGGGGTGAGATAGATGTTACAGGAGATTGAGACCAGAGAGAGGAAACTTGGATGGAATACCAACTAGAGTACAAGCAACAATTTATTTGTAATGCTCACTTTATCCAGAGAGACATATTTACTTCCCCCAAAACAGCTTAGACACATGCAAAATCAAATAAATCCCTTTGCAGTCTGGCTTCCTTGTGTATATACAGAGTAATTCTGATCCATCTTCATGTCAACCTCACTGCATCTCTGTCTTTTTTTCCCTGTGTTTTCTTGTTCTCATCCATTTCAAGGTGACAGCCTGTGAGATAATCTAATCTTACATCTCTCCACATGGGACAATCTGTCATCAACTGTAGCTGAACATTGGATCTGTGTTGTTTCTAAATGTATTTCTTACTGCACTTAAGGTAGAGAGGGAAAGTAGTGTGGAAGACCAGTGTTAATGGATTTATATTTAATTATGTGAAAACAAAATAGACGGTGTCATCTCATATAGAACCGACATACCATATTAAGACTTGCAATAAGTTTAGTTAGTGGTTACTTTCATAAGAGACATGGTTGAAAACTGGCAAGAACATTTTGTGGCAAGCAGGCTTTTATTTAATGCAAAACTGGACATGTCTCACAGCCAGTCATGTCAGTCATTTTCTGTACCGCTTATCCAGTTCAGGGTCGCGGGGGTTGCTGGAGCCTATCCCAGCTATTATCAGGCGAGAGGCGGGGTACACCCTGGACAGGTCGCCAGTCTGTCGCAGGGCCAACACAGAGAGACAGACAACCATTCACGCTCACATTCATACCTAGGGGCAATTTAGAGTGATCAATTAACCTAACACACATGTCTTTGGACTGTGGGAGGAAGCCGGAGTACCCGGAGAGAACCCATGCATACACGGGGAGAACATGCAAACTCCACACAGGAAGGCCACGGTTGGAATTGTTCGAACCCCCTCCCCAGCCGGGAATCGAACCAGCGACCTTCTTACTGTGAGGCTGCAGTGCTAACCACCACACCACCGTGCAGCCATGTCTCACAGCCATCATGTTGATTTGTGTGACTGTTTGTTCTAAAACAGGGTTCGCAAACTTGGCTCTACAAGGGCTGCAATCTTTCAGGTTTTCAATGTGCCCCTGCTCAAACACGCCTGGCTCAAATTAATATGGCATTGCCCTGAACATCATGGGCCATTAGATCCGTTTAATCTTGTATTGTGTTAGATCCTAATCAACCATGGCAAGCAATAATGAACTAGTGCTTGTTGTATAAATATCTATTTCCACGAAGATAATAAATTGCACAAAGCTGAAAGATGCCTAATGCCCCCAATGAGCGCAAAACAGTACAAAGTTAGGAAGTCACATGCTGTTACTGCCGGGGTGTCCTAGTTATTTCGTTTCCATTAAATTGGACCTCAGGAGAACGTGAATTTGAAGCTGGATATACTCGTGTGTCATCTGTGTCAGCGTAACCGGCGTAGGCTCCACGTAGGCTTTGCATAGGACTGTAGAGGCCTGACACACACCTCTTCAGACCATGTGTGCATCCCAGCTATCTAATACTTCCCAGAGGAAGTACTCCCTTGTAATTGGTCAGTGTGGTACCGTGTCTCTTGACATTTGGGTTTTGTAGCTGGATGAATGAACGTATGAATGTTTGCCGATATGGATCACCATGAGCATCTGGGAATTTTTGCCAAATTATTACTCGTCAATCTTTGTTTATTCTACTTTGGAAATACCCAGAAGTCACACAGTGTTTGGCTGCCATTAACATAACAACCACACGGACAAGATAAGATGTTTTTTCCAGTTCCCGAAACAACAGAAAAAGCTCTGAACGACGTGCTAAGTGGCCACCGGCTATCAAGCCCATAAATGCTGACAGTTCACACTGGAATCAATGGAAACATCTAACAATATATTTTCGGATCACATATTATAGTATCACTGTTTAAGCCCTGTGACAGATTATAGAAAACACCATGAAATCAGTGGATGTACAGAATCACAGTGCTGCCTACTCTGTTCCCATTTCCTCAGGGCGGACTGTTAACGATCACATTCATCCAGATTGCTGCCATCGATTTTCCCACATAAGAATAAAAGCCAAGAAATGGCAGAAAAGCATTTGCAGCGTTATAAACACTGAACGTTATCATCAGTAAAGTACAGATGAGCTTTGAGCAACCGTTAATTTATGGCTTGATTAATGAGTGCAAACTCCTGAGAAGTACAGCACCATCATTTCTTAAAAATAAAAATTAATATTCAATAAAGAATAAATGGTTTGAACACAGGGCTTACCTGATGAAACTAAATACTGTACATCACAAGATCGGGAAACTGTTCATCAGGCTGTTGTGTACGTAGGTTCATCTAACCAGGCACCAGCAGGCAGACGATGGGCATCATTTAGTCCAACAGACACAAGTTAACTTTGTATCTTCTTCTGGTGTCAGCAGTAAGACATTCAATCTAACTGGACGACATTTCAACATTATTTCAAAGACAGACCAGCTGACCCATAGTTGCTCTAATCCAAGAAATAATTGCGGAGCTGAATTGAACCATCGGGGTTCAATTCCAGCTTAAGGTAGGGCAATTTAGATGCTGCAGATGTGGACTCTGTTACGGAGAAAAAAACAGACAAACAAACAAACAACCCCCACCCCACAGGATCCAGTGGTGCAACTTGATATTTATAAGTTAACTGTTGCCCCTAATTTTATAGGTTCATTTTATTTCAATCAATTTTTTGTTAAAGGGACTAGAGGCAGAAATTGTGAAAGAATAAACAGCATGTCCACTTTTTTTATAGTAATTGGTGATGAATTGCTAAAAAACAAAAAGATCGAGCCCCTCCACGTGTCTCTCCGTTGCCTTGAACAGGCTGTGCGCTGCATAATGTGCTGTGATTCGGTCGCCGAATTTCCTGCGCTGTCCTGCAGATGTGACGTCAAATGACACTGCATCCGCGTCCCCGACAGTTTTGATACAGGAAGGGGACGGTCGTGGTGAATTCAAACACTGCAAGGGATAGTTATGGATTCTTCTGCCATCAGCAAACAACAGATAAACTGAAAGACACTAAAAAAATGTCACTACGAAGAAAAAGACTTTATCAGTGTAGTAAACAATGTTATAGCTTCAGTTTGTGCATGCTCCTGGGACGGCTTGGCTCATGGCTGCAGTTACTCGCGGTGCCAGTTGCGAATGTCATTTCTCAATCTTGCCTCAAGTCCCTTTGATTAAATTACAATTTGTTTATTCAACTCAATTTTCAACATCTTTGTCTCTTCCAGACTGGGCTACGCCAATGCACTTCTCATTGGGATCCCAGGCAAAAACGTGCAGGAGCTGCAGTACATCCAGAACTGTGCTGCAAGTATCCTAATGGGAGACAAAAATATAGACACATAAAATCCTTCTGTTCTTATACACTGTCCCATTTAAATAAATCTAATATCATTTGATATTGGGTATCACAACTTAAGAGTTGTAAAATATCAGGGTATCAGATGGCAGCAAAAAGCCCCTATATATATGTGTGTGTGTGTGTGTGTGTGTACAGTTGTGTGAAAAAGTGATTGATTGCCCCCCCCCCCCCCCCCCTATTAAAACATAGGTTAACTGTGGTTTATCAGTTTATTACATCTTTGGAAAGCTGAGTTAAATTTCTCGACCCACACTCAGGCCTGATTACTGCGACACCTGTTCTCAATCAAGAAATCACTTAAATAGGACCTGCCTGACAAAGAGAAGTAGACCAAAAGATCCTCAAAAGCTAGACATCATGCTGCGATTCAAAGAAATTCAGGAAAAAATGAGAAATAAAGTAATTGAGATCTATCGGTCTGGAAAAGATTACAAAGCCATTTCTAAAGCTTTGGGACTCCAGCGAACGACAGTGAGAGCCATTATCCACAAATGGTGAAAACATGAAACAGTGGTGAACCTTCCCAGAAGTGGCCGGCCAACCAAAATTACCCCAAGAGCACCGCGACGACTCATCCAAGAGGTCACAAAAGACCCCAGAACAACATCCAAAGAACTGCAGGCCTCACTTGCCTCAATTAAGGTCAGTGTTCATGACTCCACCATCAGAAAGAGACTGTGCAAAAATGGCTTGCATGGCAGAGTTCCAGGACCAAAACCACTGCTGAGCAAAAACAACATAAAGGCTTGTCTCAGTTTTGCCAGAAAGCATCTTGATGATCCCCAAGACTTTTGGGAAAATACTCTGTGGACTGATGAGACAAAAGTTGAACTTTTTGGAAGGTCTAGGTCCCATTACATCTGGCGTAAAAGTCACATGGCATTTCAGAAAAGGAACATCATACCAAAAGTAAAATATGGTGGTGGTAGTGTGATGGTCTGGGCCTGTTTTGCTGCTTCAGGCCCTGGAAGACTTGCTGTGGTAAATGGAACCACAAATTCTGCTGTCTACCAAAAAATCCTGAAGGAGAATGTCCGGCCATCTGTTGGTGACCTCAGGCTGAAGCACACTTGGGGTCTACAGCAGGACAATGACCCAAACCCCACCAGCAAGTTCACCTCTGAATGGCTTAAGAAAAAAAAAAAAAGGAAGACTTGAGTGGCCTAGTCAAAGTCACAACCTGAATCCGATTGAGAGGCTGTGGCATGACCTTAAAAAGGTTCATGCTGGAAAACCCTCCAATGTGTCTGAATTACAACAATTCTGCAAAGATGAGTGGAACAAAATTCCTCCACAGCGCTGTAGAAGACTCATTGCCAGTTATCGCAAACACTTGATTGCAGTTGTTGCTGCAAAGGGTGGAACAACCAGTTATTAGGTTTAGGGGGCAATCACTTTTTCACACAGTACTATGTAGGTTTGGATTTTTTCCCCATTTTCATTTAAACACTGCATTTTGTGTTTACTTATGTTATCTTTGTCTAATATTTAAATTAAGAAATCAGGAAGGGGGCAAACACTTTTTCATACAACTGTAATATATGTATACATACATACATACATACATATATATATATATATATATATATATATATATATATTCTTGTTATCAGAACTGGTGAAACTAGGACAAGACTATTATTTCCACAGAGACATGGGAGAGGTTACAGGTCTTCACATCTTTCAAACAGAGCCTCAGGTGGTCTGTGATGAAGCAATAAGTCTTTCTTTGAGGTGGATTGCTCACAGCGACATGGCACAGTCAAGATGAAGGTAGTGATCCTGGAAGCACAGCACTTAAATCTTTTCAACAGCTGTGCTTTTTAAATTTTTATTAATGCGGCAAAACCAACAACAAACTATACTCATTATTAGGACTGTGAAATACTGTTGTTTTTGCTGGGTTTACACTCATCTGGCCCAAGTTTTTGGTCAGAAAAACTGCTGCAGATTTTGAAGATTTCTTTGATAAACTCCAGCAAAGGAACAGTACAGTCTTGTAGCCAGTTTATGATGCAGCCAAATGTACAGGTATACAAATGTGTGTGTGTGTGTGAGGGTGTGTGGGGTGCTTGTGTGTGTGTGGTTAGCTGTAAAAAGAACAACCGGGGATAAAGTGCACAGTACGACAAATGCTACAAATAGTGTATCAAATAAAATATGCACATAACACATGAAAAATAAAAAACACAATTTATAAGTGAATAAAATAATACTGGACTTGACAATGTAGTTGCACTTCGTATCCACACGCCACAAGCAAGATTAAAAAATTTAGATATCAATGTCAGAAAAGAATTCTAGCATGTAGGTGCTTTGATACAGTAGTAACCCAAATCGAGATGAAAAACTTTATCCTCCTTATTTATAAGCTGCTGCTGTCTTTAAAGCCTTACATTTAGTATTTTTACCATCGGGTGTCCTGAAACAAAGTTAATAAGGTGCTAGTAGTGTAACTAGATTAATTTTGTCTTCTCTGTAATTCCAAGTATCAAAGTTCTTTTTTCATGAGAAGAGACTTTTTAAAATGAGTTGTAGTTCACCTTGACATATTTCGACTGTCACTTCAACTGGAGTGGAACTGCGCAGAGCGCACATGCATCATGTGGAATCTGGGGTCTTCCTCAGAAGCGTCATCTGACATCTGTCATGACATGTCTTTATCAGCTGATGGAATCCCATCCTGAAGGATTCCTGGAGGGCGTGGCTCGCCGTGCAATCTGACAGACGTACCCGAAGGGCCACGCCCCCCGCTGCCTGGTGGTCGTTCCAAGGTACCAAAGGAGTGAACATATTTCTTCCCTAAATCTTAAAACCTATCCAATAAGGCAACTGGTGAGAGTGATGGTTAAGTTATATCTTTGCTACTTGCCCTTCCTGTCATAAAAAACTAACAAAAAATAAGTAAATCACTAAAAAGGCAGACCTTCACCAAGCAGCTCAGTTCCCCCCATATGGCAGATTCTGGCAATGATAAAGAATCCTTCAAAAAAATTCCTGGATCCACACAGTGATCCAGATCAACACCAACATTTCATCATTTATTCTGTGTGCCATTATAAACATTCAAATTTCATCCAAATCTGTTCATCACTTTTTGAGTTATTTTGCTTTTTAACAGACACATAGACAGACAAATGCTATTACCTCCTTGGTGGAGGTAACAAAAACAGACTGACAGCACACTGCTGATTGTGTGGAAGGGAATAAGGCTGACATTATTTGCCATTCTCGTGTTCATCACTGCTGCCTTGCATATTTTGCATTTGTTTGTGTCATTTGAGCATGCCCTCAGAAATCAACTCTACAATATTTGCAAGCTTCACTATTTGAGTAACTGGTACAAGCAGGAACTAATGTGCAATATTCTGAAGTGGGTATGCAGAATGCTGATTGAAAAATAAGTAGGCATACTGAATTTGCCCTGCATTACACCACTGGGACCAATTCTGTCCAAAGCCAGGTGAGGTGAAGGATTTTAATATTAACTTTTGATAGCACTTCAAGCAGTGCACACTTTTTGTCAAGATTCTTTTGCAGCATTTTTCACAGGTTGAAGTAAAGAATTACTGTAATAAAGTCTTGAGGATACAGCACATGGATTATTCTTTGAGGATTTTATGGAACAAAGGGGATTTTAGTTATATTACTAAGAAGAAGAAAATGCTGTCTTGGTAACAGTCTTGAGATGAGACTTGAATGTCAAGCATGAAATAAAAAAAGCCTTTGATATTCATGCTTTCAGAGATTACAAATCAATAAATGTGAAGACTCAATTTTCCTTTTTTCTTCTTCTTCTTCTTTTTTTTTTTTTTTTTACCAGTATTTGGCTGGTCCAATTTTTCAGCATCTGGCAGCAAAAACTCCAACTTAAACTTCGGAGTTGGGAGCAAAAATTTAGCTTGGAGCATACATATAACGAGGTTGTGTGTCTTCAGCTCATCAAATGAATAAATAAATAGTAATGTTGGTAGAAAGGAATTAATAGCATGGTAAGGGTTCAGACGTGTGCTGTGTAGCTGGGCAGACTGTTCATGAGTCAGCTGCACTGATATTACATTGCAAAAGGTCCACGCACATGGTTATTTTTCAGCAAGGTTAGTTGGGAGTGAAAGCCTGATACTTTTGAAGGATAAATACTTTTGAAATCTGAAAATGTGTGTGAGGATGAATTTTCAAATGCAGAGTTGATAGCTAAGAGGACACACAGCGAGAAACAAGGTGTAATCTTTTATTTAGTCTGGAAAAAGTTGTCAGCAGAAAAGCCAGAACTGTAAATTGTATGTGTTTGTGTGTACGTGCACACAAGCTTACCTCCGTTTGTGTGTCATGGCATCCAGCAGAAAATTGATTTTGAGCAGATGGCACGAAAAGCCCTCTGAGGACACAAGAGTGTGCTCACTCAGAATAAATTTGGAGGACAAAATACAAAACAGAGATGGATGCATTTTTAACAGGTCTATTCAGAGACACCCATGAACTTTTTTTTTTTTTTTTTTCAATAAATATTCTATTCACAGATGGAAGAAGCGCTGGAGAGTTGTGAGACAGCAGTAACACCACCGTGTACAAATACTCTCTCTAAATGTGTGTATTCATCCGTTTGAACACTTTTAAATGTTAATTATTCTGCTGCTGGTGTGAATTTTTCAGTCAGTTATCTCACAATCATCTACAGTACACTTACTTCTCCACTCACCATCTGACACTAATTCATCTTCTTGATATTTGCTTGCTTTGAGATTTTATATGTAAGGTTTTGGCAGAAATGCACCAACACACATCATAAGGAGAAAACAGGTGGATGGTTTTGCAAAATGCATCAGCTGTAAAGACTGAGAACAAGTTAGCCATCCAGCACTTAGAGCTCTTACCTAGAACATGCTGGACTAAAAAGAAATGATTTCCTTGGAAAGACACATGAGCCCCTTTCAGACTTGCACTGGAAAGCGGTAATATTGTGGACTTAGTCCTTTATAATGCCAACATTCAAACATGCGTTCCAGTGTTTTACCTCGGAAATGTAGCGGACATGTACCGGCTGGTCTCCATGTTACAAGAGCGGAAATGTTCCGGCACGTCACTTTGGCTGAATGCACAAGAAAATGCTCCGGACAGAGTTGAAGGGAGAGTGTGGCTGAGCTGACTTTTCTACAACATGTCCTGATGTCTGAAAGCGCCCGGGACGCGATAAGTTTGCAAGGAAGTGGCATGTTTGAAAAAACGAGTCTGTTTAAAGAGTGAATAGACTTTACTGCTCATGTTCCGCAATGCGGGTCTGAAAGCGACGAGACACTTGCACTGTGGTAATTGTCGGCCAATATTAGAGCTTGGTGTCCATTCACTTGTAAAATGCACATGTAATAATCTGAGAAGCTACAAAATACATATATGTATGTTAGATTTGCTTTTATTGAGATCATTAAAATAAATGAAATGGGCAGTAATGCTGACAGAGGAAGTTGATATAAGCTATGTTGTAGTTCAGGACAAGGAGTTGTAACTGTAACATTGCTCCTCAAACATCACCGTCCTTAAACTTATAAAGATATTTTCCTGCTTCAACACAACTGTTTCAGATTAAAAGGGTCTCCTATGCGCCTCATTAACACCAACCCCAAAGTCAAGTTCTTCCCGAGCCTGTTAATGACCCATTAATCTGAGTCAGGTGTGTTGAAGCAGGGAACATAAAAGCTGCAGTAGAGCAGCTGTCAAGGACCGGATCTGAGGCCTGTACTGCAAAGCGAGATTAACCTACCCGGGATGTCTGCCTGTTAAATGGGTTGACTTACCCAGACATTCATAATCCTGATAAGCAGTACTACAAAGCTGGTTATCAACCTGCAACCCAGGGTTTTTAAGTTTCATTAGGGTGCACTCACATAAAAGGGGTTGTGTTCTTAGTGTCAAGAGATTGACATTTCAGGCGCCAGAAAAGAAAGTATTTTTTTTGGCAGGCCAGATTTTCCTCCTCACTAAAAGGATTGGATGTGGTAATGATTTGCAGCTCTACTTGGAGACCAAGTTGACTTCATTTTGATTGGCTACATCCTTATTTGGAAACACTGGGCCAACTGGCTGGTTGCTAGTGGAGTTTGTTTGTCAAGAGGCTGTTAGTATCATGGGCTAACAGTGTGGGCTTTTGACTGGGCAACCCTGGTTCAAGTTCCTGGCGTGGTGCCGAGTTTAAACCACTGCAGGTTCCTGAGTGTGACAGTGTGGGGGTCCTGTCACTACAGTATGCCTCGGATAGATCATGCGCTCTGGCTACTTGGCTACAGGGATATCCCTTTGGCTGAATGGTTAGCATGCGTGACTTTCACCTGGGAGTCTGTGGGATTGAATATCACCCAGGCCCTCCGTTGCATACCTTTCCACATTCTGGGTTGTCTGCAGGATTCATGTGACGCTGGTAAACAGTGCATGGATTTGAAAATGATGGCAGCCTGTGTGGAGCTTTTTTTTTTTTTTTTTTTTTTTTTTTTTTTATATTTTTATGATCCCCCAAGGGAAATTAGGGCTCTCCATTTTACCCATCTCTGTACTGAGAGTATCAGAGAGCATTTATGGATGTGCTTGTGGAAAGAGGGGGGGGGGGGGAAAGGGGGGGAGAGATGGTAAATTGGAATTGTGGAGTCAACAAGTCTTTCTCATGTCATGCATTTGTTCTGCCCAGCCACTGAACCAGATGTCCAATCAGCACAATGAATTAATCTGTGCTGCCACTGGTTCAGTGGCTGGGCAGAACAAATACATGGCATGGAAAAGACTTGTTGACTCCACAATTCCAATCTCTGGTGTGGGGTCCTGTCACTATGCCCCCAATTGATCATGTGCCATGGGTACTTGGCCACAGGGAGGTCCCTTTGGCTGAATGGTTAGCATGTATGACTCTCACACGGGAGTCTGGGGATCAAATCCCGCCTGGGCCCTCCGTTGTGTACCTTGCCACATTCTGGCGATGTCATAAGTTTGAACCTGAGAGAGAAGGGTCCCTTGGTCGCTGCTACTGTATCATCATGGTGGTGTGTTTTATAATCTTTGTGTCACTCCTGTTTGACAAATGAGAAAAAAAAATCCACAGCTGAAGTAGTAGTGTGTCCCCCACATTTGTAGCCACTCGGGGTTATTACAGGTGTTATATTAAAAAATCTGCATTTGAGATGGTGAGATCAGCTTTTTTTTTCAGGATTCAGAAGTTTACCTTGTAGCCCCGCCTCTCCCCCCGTTGTGTCTCTGCATGTGGTAATTGCATCTCTGCAATTTCACATCGGGCTAGGTGTGTAGACTAAGACATCGATAATTCTCCTCCTGAATTATTCACATTTTCATGCCGTTTATTTGCATGGGTCCCAGTGTAAAAGGTCTTAAATACCAGCCAATGTTGACTGTTTTGTTGTTGCTTGCTCTATCACTTTCTCTCTTTCTTTTCCTTTCTCCTTCTAATAATGGCCGCGTTTCCCAAAGACCCCCGCCCCCCCGGCCGTTGCCGCCCCCCCGGACGCCCCCCCCCCCCCCCCCCCGACGCCACCGCCCCCCCGAGAAGCACCCCCCCCCCGACCGGGACGGCGGCCCGGGACCCACGAACAAAACAGGAGCAAAACGCCGCCCGCACCCCCCCCCCGCACCACCACCCCGCCCGCACCCGAACCCCCCCCCCCCCCCCACCACCACCCCCCCCGCCCCCCCCCCCCCCCCCCGGGGCGGCGCGCCCCCCCCCCCCCCACAACCCCACCCCGCCCGGCACACACAACAACCGCGGCCCCACGCAAAACCCCCCCCCCCCCCCACCCCCGGAACCCGCGCCCACCGCCAAACGCGCCGGGCACAACCCCCCCCCCCCCCACCCCCCCCCCCCGGGCCCAGCGCGGCCCCCCAGCCCCCCCCCCCCCCCCGCCCACGACCCCGCGACCGGCGGGCGCCCCAACCCCCCCCCCATGTCTTCTCGGGTTTTTTGGCCAAATCAGCCATGGCGCACATTCCAAATCTGCCGGTGTCTTGATGTCCATTTGCGAGTCGCTGCTGTCGGGTGCAAACCTCCTATGTCCTAAACAGTTATTTTTCAGAAAGTAACAAAAAAAATGTGGTTTTGTAAAACCTGGGCACAACATCATCAAACTTGGGATTAAGTTTTATACATTTAAGTCATATATTTGATTGTATTAATTAATTTTATTTATTTACTTTCTGAATATTTTCACCAAATCAAGCTCACATGAAGTAGAGGGTGTTTTAATGATGTAAAATGGAGATAGGAGTTTTGTACCTGACAGCGACGTAGTGTGTGACGCAGTTCCATATTTAGCAAAATTCAGCAGTAATGTCAGGATGAAAAAGTTGAATATTGCAGTTTCTCAGCCTTAGGATGTTTGTGGGCAGTGACTGCTCCTGAAATGTGCATAATAAATGTTGGTGTGGCACCAAAATGAGTCAGAAAGCATATTTTTAAGGTCGAAAAGTTCCTAAGTGCATCTTTCACAAATCGTACACAGACTGTCAGACTTATCCCACTATTCCTCCACTCTCACACTCAACACCAGAACCTTACAACACTAAAAGTAAAGTCCTGTTTTGCACATTCTATACACGCTTGGGCAGAGAGGCTGTTACTGATTTTCTACCCATCACACTAGATAGCACCATAGAGCATTTTCAACACAGCACAGAAAATCATCATCTGCTCTCTGGATGACTTACTCAGGGTATGCTTTCTTAGGAGAGCAGCAAGCATTATGCACTCACCCCGGACACTATCTTTCCAGCTGCTGACACTGACAGGACAGCCTGAAGACTATAACTAACACAGCAAAGGTTAAAGTAAGAAAAATGGAAGACAGACTGGGAAATAGTCTACTGAGAGTGACAGAAACGCAAGTAATGTAACACAATGAACTAATTTATATTGTTTTATACATTTTATACTGTACGTTGCTCTGTTCAGATTGCCTCTCTCTAATAAACACCTATTTATTGTTCGCTGTCTCTCATGGTTTTTGAATATAGGTAATACATGGTTAGATTTAATGTTGGTCTTTTTAAATACTCAGCCAGTACAAGGAATAGCCTTGGGCATCTCTGCAAGTGTTGATACAGAATTAAACTGCTGAGGTCAATTTGCATCAAAATTGAGAAGTAAAAGTTGTGAGGCATTCAGTGTACAAGATAACAAACATAGGAATAGAATTTGAATCACAGTTAGCTGATTTCACCACAAACTATACTGTGAATTATTAGGAGAGTGTAGCAGATCTCACAAGAGGCAGATATACATAAAATCAAAAGACTTCAATTAATGAACAAATCAAAGCCCTGGAGGGCAGGAAATCCAATAACAGTTCAAATAGAACTATGAATGGAAGTCCAAACAGAACATGAAACAGAGCGGCAGCAAAAGACACGGACAAATACACATGGACAACTGGAAACTGGCAAAGGACAATCATGTAAACAAGAAACAGGTGTGGAACAGCAAACAGGAAGAATTACGATACACAACACATCAACCTTTCCAAATGTGACAGGAAGTAATGTTGAGATACAGAATATAAAAACCCCAAACCAAAAAGAGATAGTACAGAAAAGAAAAATGTGTTCCACTGGTTAGTGAAAACACATGAAGGTGGCATTTTATGATCAAGCTGATTTTTAAACTTTCTTGATACCATAATTCTGCAAGCTGAAAGAGTTGCAAATGTCAGATCCCCTCCCTACATTAGTTAGAACTGTTTGCAGCACACAGAGACAGACTACAGTATCTTGTATCACAAGACAGAGTAATTCTTAATCATGTTGTAAAAACCTGAAGGTGTGGAACTCAGACTGTCTGTTGTTGAGTTACTACAACAAAGGTCCTGACATGTTATGGCATAATATTAATAAACTGAAGCCATATGGCATTGCCATCAGTGGTTGCATCATGAATACAGTTGCTTTACACTTGTTAGCCACTTTATTAGGTCCATCTGTTTAATTGCTTGTTAACAAAAATAGCTTATTAGCAAAGTACAAGGTGGCAACTCAGTACATTTAAGCATGCAAACATGGCCAAAATTGACGTGCTGAGGTTGAAACTAAGCATCAAAAAGGGGTTGAAAGGGAATTTAAATGGCCTCAAACGTGGCATGGTTGTTGGTCTATTTCAGAAACAGCTCATCTACTAGGATCTTCACACAACCATCTCTGTTCTTTATAGAAAATGGTCCAAAAAAGAGAAAATATCCAGTGAGCAGCAGCTGTCTGGATGAAAATGCTTTGTTGATGTCAAGGTCAGAGGAGAATTTGCAGGCTGGTTGGAGATGATATAAAGTCAACAGGAAGTCAAATAAATCCAACACTGATTTGATAGCAGTTCTTTTTCAGGTATAGACAAATTTCACGGACATTTCCAATTTGATTCCGCAGTCAATCAATTTCTCCCAACCGCTTCCAGTCAAGTAAGATCTGTGTGCATTTACATTGAATAGTGATGTCTCTAAAATGGTAACAGTTTTATTACTTCCTCACTCTGCTACGACATTCAGCTGGGAGGATAATATGATGAAACGGACTAATGTTACAACTAGCATATATTTTCGTTCTTTGTTGAGTCCATGGTAATAAACAGGAACGCCGTAGACTTGCATGGTGACGCAGTCGGCTGTGTGTTGATAACCGACACAAACACAGCAGTTTAGTGTCCATGAGGGTTGATGTTCTACCAAGTCAGAGTCTGAATGATTCCTGTCAAAAGACATGGGTGGTGGTTACAGAAGATTTATTTATTTTTTTGGTTATGGAGGATGGAGAGGTGGACAGACTGCGGGCTGCACCTGTATAGCTGGACCCAGTTGGTCATGCAGCTGCATTGCTGCTGTGCTGTGGTAAGTTCACTCATTTTACAACGTTCATATTTATTTTTTTTTTCCCAAGCTGCTGAAGCCACATACGGCACAATATGTCCCAGAACACTTTTTGGGTTTAACAATATCCACTTTTCAATCATCGAGTTCGGGAGCTCTTCATATGTGTGCGTTAATTCATTCCTCTGATACCCTGTAACCATGGTGTTGGAAGTCCTTAGCCGAAAGTAGCAGACACTGTGGTTCCCATGTTTTTGGCCATGAAACTTGTCTATACCAATTTCATTTTTGACAGTGTATATATATATTTTATAAAAATTCTCCCTCTTGTGACTTTCTTTTTTTTTTGTTGACCCCAGTACTTCAACACAGGATCTTGTTCTGTCTCCTGTTTTAGATTTTCCATTAAATTTCAAACATTTATGAGTTATCACCAAAGATCAGGAAACAATACCTTTTTGTTAAATAACATTCACAAAGATTATCATCCACTCACAAGGGATTTGTTGGTTGTTTTCTTCTCTGTTTGGTGAAACTGTGCTGCAGCAGGTTCTTACTGGTGGCTTACACAACCAGGTGAATCAGGACAGTTTATTTTTAGCAACATGTGCCATTCAACCTAACAACTGAATTTAGCAAACTAAAAACAAGAAAGATTTCTGGATAAACTGTTTGAACAATATAAAACTTAAACAGTAGAATATTTTTATATCAGTGACTTTCGGAAACAAAACTAGCAGCTAGAGCTGCAATTCATCTGAGCTAAGACAACGGTTTCTGCCTTAATGTGAATAACTACTGCATAATTATAAAGCCACAGAGAATGCATGAGGGATGGGGGGAAGGATATGAGATTCAAAGTGGGCGACTAAGTATGGAGGAAGAGCTTGTTCCTGTCCAGATGGAGCCTCCATGGGAATCTGGACCATGGATGTCGTGTCGGTGTGTATGTTTGCAAGAGATAGGAGAGAGGAAGAAACGTGATTTTATGCTGCCATTGTGAGCCAGAGTAGGTGGATTACCAACTATGGTTAAAACATAGAAAATGATGAGTATGCGGAAAGTAGTTACAGTGATGAATGCAAGATGCAGGATTTTTTTCCCACAAGTCCTGCTGTCACAAGATGTGATAAGACATTTAATTGGCTCTATGCATGGCACCTTCCTGAACTTAAGGTAGCTCCTTTGTTTCCTGTATTTTATTACTGGACAAACTAATTAATCCAGGTGTGTTCGGCTAGTTACTGAGGTCAGGCAGTAGTGAAGCTGGGCACAGAGCTGTCTGCAGGTTTTAGACTTCATTAGTTTATTAACAGTTGAAGAAGCTTAAAAACAAAACAAAACCTTGGATTGTCAAAAAAAAAATTATCTGTAGAATTTGAAATGTTTTTATAATTGATGGAAAAAATAAGAAATCATAGTTATAATATTGTCAGATGAATTAAAGCCAGAGTTGGTAATCCTGTTCAGAAACACTTCTTGTTATGGACCCTTTCCGCTTGACGTCATCACCATGGGCACGCCAATTTTTGGGTTAAATGGAGAAGGGTCTATCTGCGGCTCACACAGAGGCCTGTCGAGAAGTGGGAGTGTTGTAGAGTGACGTCACTCTGCGACGCCCACCAGACCTATGAGAGCACGGTAAAATCTAACCCTACCCCTGACCCTTCCCCTAAACCAAACCGAGACACGCCCACTATGTGACACGCCCAGTACAGCACATGCCCAAGCGGTGGCCAACTTTGAGGCTACCCAGAAGAATTGCTACCTGAATTGCATGCTACCCAGGGGATTTTTTTAAATTTTATAAATCATCCATTTAGATGTTATTTGATCTTGAAATTACACATAATTAAGGACATGTCCTTTTGATTGACATGTGGCAGACTGGAAGCCCGGCCTGCCAAGCGGTGGCTCCTAGTTAGCTCCTTGTTTGCTCTCAGTAAGGTCTGTTTGTCGTAGAGTCGCACAACAGCGGTTTTAGTCAGCTAACAGCAAGTCTAAGTGTGTCTTACCTTTTCCTCACCTCTTAGGGGGCTAATGTTCGTTAGCTCCTGTTAGTTTTGAGTTAGCTCGGTTAGCGTTTATCCCAGCCATCACCTGTAAATCATTTGCCCTGCAGCTCGGAGTGGCCTTTGCCCATTTTAGTATTTTCCGGGGACGACGACACACATGACACAGCAAGAAGGCGACGATGGGACTCTCCCAACTGGCTTCGCTCTTAGCTCTTCAGAAACCAGTGGGTCACGTGAGCGGAAGGTCTGAAACGTGTTATGAAATGAAGTAGGAGTTGTGAAGAGGAAAGAAAAAAACTTGTTTTAAATAAACAACGCCTGTGGCACCAGACTGACTGTTGTTTTATTTAATTTATTCACATAAGTGTGTTACATGTACTGTATGTATGCATGTATGTATATACATACATGCATACCTGTTTGACTGCATGCATGCATGCATACACACACATACACACAATATATGTGAATAAATTAAATAAATCAACAGTCAGTGTGGCGCCTTAGAATAACAGGCATTGCTCATTTAAAATGAGTTTTTTTCTTTCCTCTTCACAACTCCTACTTCATTTCATAACCTGTTTCCGTTCTTTTTTATCATCATATCAAAGTAATGAGAACATTCTTCCTTCAAAAATAACTAACTTTGCAAAAGCACAACAAAATTAGGACATAGTGTCAGCTTGGTTTCCTTTGCATGGATTTCAGGATGACTGGTCTGCAGCTGTGGCTTCAGGTTGGTTGTTTCTCCTGGTAATAGTCGCTTCCCACGGTTTACGCATCTTGTTTTGTGTCGCATCATTCTGTCATATGTGAAACGTGTCCGTGTGTCAGCTCTTCTTTTTCTCCTCGGACTGAACATTTTTAAGATAACTTTAATCCCGAAATGTGAAACATGTGAGAACTGTTTATCATCTTCCTGGGTAACCAAATTGTGCAGGCCAGCCTTGCTGCACAAGTTTGTGTTCTCATTGGATGCCTTTGCAATACATCCCGCCTTTCAACACAAACAGTTGTTCTCATTGGATGTTATTGCTGTCAGGTATTTTTGTCTCGTTTTTATGAGTTGACGAGAATGTCATTAACTTTCGTTATAGTTTTGATCCCTGTGCGTTGGTTTTCATCTAGTTTTGAGATAGTTTTTATTGAGAAAAATAGGTAGTTGACGAAAACTATGTATATATGCCATGTAAAAATCCTCTCATGTTTGTTGATCTGCCTGTACATTAAGAAAAGGTGTTTTTACTAACGGGCTCACCTGGCACAGAAGCTGTGCTAATTAAATTCAGCTGGTTCAGTGATTAGTTTGAACAACTGCCATACAGGATTTTTACTTTCACACACACACACAAAAAAAATCACACAAACAAGATTTCCACACTGAAATCCATCAGAACAGCAAGTCAGTATTACTCACTTTAAAAATTACAAATTTAAAAGTTGCCTGTAACCAGAAAATATTTAATTGCCTCTGATTGTGTATTTTTCTAATAAAGGAACCCTGCAGAGTTTTCATCTCTGTTTTGAAATGATTTACGCCATGTGTTTAAATTGACTTCAACTGGAATATCTCAGTCAATATTTCCTGTGGCAGTGAGCACATGGTTGCCTCCTTGAAGTCTAACCCCAGCACAGCTTCACTTCATTTTTTAATCAACAGTCACATCTCAAAGCTCAGTCTCTCTGAACCCAAATAAAAATGTCTCTATACAGCCGTGAATCTGCAGGATGAACATACTTGACCTATAATTTACCCAGAAAGAAGCTTAAAATCACTTAAGTAAAAAACAAGACCAGCATTGACCATGCAGTGACATTAAATCACGGACAAATGGACTATTTCATTTTTAGCATAATTTAAGCTGCACCGTCTGCTGGTCAGATAAGACAAAACATTCGATGGATTACATTGGCTTGCAATCTGCTCATTCCTTTGGAGCATTATGGATTAGATGGAGGTTGGTAATCCGCAGGAAATGTGGATGAAATGTGTTGAACACTAAAGATGG
This sequence comes from Atherinomorus stipes, assembly GCA_023101725.1. Classification (NCBI taxonomy): domain Eukaryota; kingdom Metazoa; phylum Chordata; class Actinopteri; order Atheriniformes; family Atherinidae; genus Atherinomorus; species Atherinomorus stipes. Next base: position 158,244 of record JALJCO010010723.1, on the reverse strand, counting down.
TCAGCCTGACAGTTAGAAAGGTTTAACAGGAGGTGGAAGGTCACAGGTTAAAACCTCGCTGCAGCCTGCATATCCATTCCTCTCATGTGCAGCGGCTGCCATGTGCTGCAGGCTACACTGTTCACTGAGTTCATGTGACAGAGGGAGAATCAAGAGCACATGTTTCCAAGTTTGATGCTATTTGAGGTGTTGAAAAAGAATCAGCTGTGAGGAAAAGAATAATCACACAGTGAATTTGTGTCTCCTCCCACGTCCCTTCCGTTAGCTGCCTTCGACAAATGTAGAGAGCTGTGGGTAAGAAGTTAACACCAGGCAGGCTGCCAGTTGCAGTTAGAAACCAGCTACAGCAGGCAGTTTTGTTAAAACTACACTACAGCAGGTGTACGACATTAAAACAACAAGTGGCGTGTAAGTCTTGCATATTGCATGGTTCAGCATGTCTGTTTAAAAGCTAGTATCAGGCCGTGGAGCCTGGAAGCAAACAAGCCTCCAAACACCAAATAGTAGATTAATTATTCATAAATTTTCATAGAGAAAATAAGTTTAAATAAAAAAAAGATCAAAGTATGTTCAACACTGCGCGACTTTTCAGGACTTTTATTTTAAGCAAGACCTCTGTAAATTGAATTAGTTGTAATCTGGTAACATCATGATTTCTTATGAAGGATATCTGATGGCTGACGGTAAATGTCTGAACTATGGATGGACTTAAAGTGCTGATGACACATTTTTGACATTTTTTGCCATGTTTTATCGACCAAAACGTTATTCATGATGATCTACAGTATGTAACAGAAACAAAGTGCAGCTGCATAGATGAGTTATTAGAAAACATTGCTGCTTTTCAGCACATCTGACCAGACTGTGGCGCTGTGAGCCGAAACCGGATGTGAAATCTGTTAGAGTCTTCGCAGCTTATTTAACATTGAAGTCAATAGCTTCACTGCGGTTTTTAAGTTCCTTTTCCAGTTTTACAGACAATCAGTAATGACTCAATTGGCAATACAGTTTAAAGGCTAATGGTTAAAAGCTTGTGAGCACAGTGTTAGCTTATTTAGGTTTCCTACAGATTCAGAATTTTATTTTGAAGAGGATAAAGAAGTAACCTGACTCCGCTAGATGGATTTGCTCCTGCATATCCATCTGGAAATCATCCGTTAGAGTAGTTTTGGGAAGGGGGGAAAATACTGGTTAGCTGATTGGATAAGGCATCTGTCTATCACCACCTATGTTGGTGATAGACGGGCCAAATCAACCAATCAGATCAACGAAGCGTATGACGTACTAACAGAGCAACAACAAAAACACAACCACAAGCCAGGCTACTCTTGCTGCTGCCGGCAATGGCTCGTTAGCTCAGCAAACAAAAAAACGTGTCGGCAGTAATTACGATAAAACTTGAGCGATAGCCACGCTGACGCTAGTTTCATCTGCTGAAGCCGCCATGTTGTTTAGACTGAACTGTCGCTTCTCGTTGCATCACACCTCAGCCCGCCTCAAAGCCAATGCAGATTGGACGTTCTTTGATGAACTGCTCCAAATTCTCTTCAACGGAAAGTAGCCAGACTGATCTGCGAGTGAAAACCTGAAGCTCACGAGATCAAGATGGTCTCACGAGGCAAATAAAGACGTAGGTCGGAGTCGGACTCGCCGGGATATATTAGGCGGCAGTAGGAGCCTGTCTGCTTGTCTCTCCTGTCTACAGCGTCTGCTTACTGGAGCTTCAGGCACCAACGTGTTGAGACTTCTAACACAATGAAAAAGCAATCATGTCCTCTGGAATATTCTTTTTCATCCATCGTTGCTTCATCACATCGGTCATACAGCTACTGTATCGACAGACAGCTGCTGCTCGGTTATATGAGGACGTCTCCAGTCATCAGATCTCCTCCAGCTGCTTCCAAAGGTGCATCCTTCCCTTCATCCTCATCCTTATAAACGGGAACTATTTAAAACTCAACTGAAACCATGTAAGTTGTTATCTCCTCATTTTTTAAAGGCTAATTATTTACCGCAGCTAGCCATTAGCCGCGAGCCAACGCAGGGAACAAGTGCCTCGTTTCTTTCATGCCTGGCTCTATGTCAAACCGGTGCAGCTCCTTAATGGTTGTGGGTCTGCTTGTGTTGTTCCGGGTCGCTCCTTACAGTTCTGAGTTCCCTCGGTGTGGTCTTGCAGGCTTTTGGCTGAACCATTGGACCTGAGGCTGGGAGACAGATTGTAGGCAGTTGGCTACAGTTCTACTTCGGTTCTAGCTTGTAAAATGTGATTTCCCCAAATTCCTCAGCATTATCACACGTTTCTGAACTGGCTTATGATCCCACCACGCAAACCAGTTCCAATCTAGCTATTCTGTAGCCATCTGTCATGTTTTCCACAGCTTAGATTATACATTTAACTCAGTGGGCGGACCACAACTCTGTATGTCGCTGGCGACACATCATGGCGGCTAGGTTTGGGACTGAAAAGCTATTAGCATTGTGCCGAGCCTCCTAAACATTGGATATTTACGTAAATACACGTCTGATTAACTTCTAACTGCACAGAGCTACTTATTTTGTCTTGGTGTGTTGTTGTATGGCAAAGTTACTTGAAGTTAAGGTTGTGTCATCAGTACTTTAAGTCATCACTGGAGGGCCATGTTTGAGCAAACGATGCTCAGTCGCATTTCATGCACTGGAATGGTTACCCAGATCGACACCAGTGATTGTAGAGTTTGCCATTTTGTTCCTCACATTATCTGTGAATTACTCCATCTGCAGACCTGAGATTTGTTGCATGATAAGAATTAGTCAAGTGACTAGTTTGTCAATACAAACCTAACAGAGACTCAAAAGTAATGTTGAATCACTGTTGCCTTGAGGCAAAGAGACATAGATAAAGGGATTTGTTTTTAAATCTCCCCAAAGCTTTGTTTGCTTTTTCTTTTTTTCAGATATCTTGTATGCTTGCTCCCTGTGGTGTTTGCCTACAAATTCCCCAGCATATCTGTAAAAATGACAGCAGCCTTGAAAAGTTGGAGCCTCATACTCTGTATGCTTCATAATTCATTCATTTATTTATTTATCTGTTGTCAAGAAACATGTTGGAGATGTCTTTGCAGAAGACAGAGACACGAGGAACGTGGGGTTTAGGTAGAGAAAAGGGACTGCCAGAGTGATGGGCTCCAAAACAGGGTGTGACACTGAAATTGAGAGGAAGATGGGAATGGAGAATGGCAGAGAGGTGGGAAAATGACTAAAAATTATACATGCTATTTTAATAAGCACACAGAATGGAGACAATTAGAGAAAGTCTCATTTGTGTCGAAAAATAATGACCCTGAATGCCCCAGTCAGTGGGTGCTGACAGCTATGCAGATGGATGTATAAAAATTGGCTGTAAGTAGATCCTAATGCAACCCCGATTTAAAAAAGTTGGGATGCTGTGTAAAATGTAGATATAATCAGAATACAATGACTGGCAAATTTCATACATCCATAATTTTGTAACAAAAAAAGCATATTAAATGTTGAAACTGAGATATTTTACCATTTATTGGAAAAAATGAGCTAGTTTTGAAGTTAATGGCAGTAACGCATTTCAAAAAGGTTGGAACAGGAGAAAGCTTGACACAAGCTAAAAACATCTGGAGGAGCATTTGATAACTAATTAAGTGAACTGGCAACAAGTCATGAACATGACTGGGAGTGGGGCATTTCAGTGAGGCAGAGCCTCTCAGATTTAATTGTGACTGTTGATGGTTTTGTCATTATGCCTCCAAGTGATCATGTGCCCTGGCTACTTGGCCACAGAGATATCCCTTTGGCTGATTGGTCAGCGTGCACGACTCTTACTTGAGAGACTGGGGTTCAAACCCAGCCAGAGCCTTCCTTGCATTCTCCCACATTACGATGGGCCAAGATTCATCAGCAAATTGTGACAAATTGCATCTAAAAATTGTGGAACAATTTTAGAAAAATATTCCTAAATTCAAATTTGTGTAAATTTTGAGGATTCCTTCATGTGCAGGGTATAATATCCTTCAAATATTCAGAGGATCGTGAGGAATCTCTGTGCTCATGGGACAAGGCTGAAGTCTAAACTGGATGCTGATGACGTTCAGGCCCTTCGGCAGCACTGCATTAAAACTGCACATAATTCCCTACTGGAAATCATATGGGCTCAGGAAGATTTCCAGAGATCCTTGTTTGTAACGTAATTCACCATGCAATCCACAAGTGCAGGTTCAAGCTTTAGCATGTACAGAAGAAGCCTGTAAACATGATCCAGAAATGGCCCCATCTTCTCTGAGTCAAAGCTCATTTAAAATAATTTGGGGTAAAATGGACCCCTTTCGGCTACCACATTTGAAGATGGCAATGCAACATGGCAGCCCGGGTGTGCTTCCACCTGTGATTACAGTAAACAACTCCTATGCTTTCATTTGGATGTAACTGTGATTAGACTTAAGTAAAATACCTATTTATGAAAGCAAGACTTGATTTTTGCTAATAAAAAGCCATTTCAATTTCAACACGCTGTACCACTGAATTAACTGTTTATTTTAAATGTTAACAGGCATTCAAAGTCTGGTTTTGGTTGAACCAACAATTTTTTTTTTACAGTTACATAAATGTGCTGACAGAGATTTATGCTGGTAGGTGGAGTTGGCAAATTAAATCAGCTAAACTATGAAACACCTCCACTTCTGGAGGGTTTGGACTGCTACACTTAGTATCACAGCAGCCTACACAGAGAAGTCAAACCATTAAGAGTGATTCAACTGTATTCATTAGAAATGTGACTGTTACATGTTCCAAGAGCTTATGAGTGTTTCTATTCATGCTTTGTGAAAAGAAATGCTGTGAAACAAAAAAAGAAATTAACTTTATATTGCTCTAATTCAGCGTTTGTGAACAACACTCCCACTTTTCATTTATTTGGTTTGTTTATCTATACTGTATATATGTATTGACAGTTAATCTCATTTATATTAGTGAAAGCACGATTGTTCCACTCATTTAATTCCACTCTGAGTGAGTCATCCTCCTACCAGAACATAAGTGGCTCAATCTTGAATGAATGACTGCACATGTGAAAATGTCCTTGTGCAACACAGTAAACCACACATTGTTCCTCATGTACTCATCATTTTGTAAATCCAGTGAAAGATGTTTCATATACTGATAATATGGGTGCAAATAAGTCCATGAAATTCTACTTAAATAATAAAAGAAAAATGGGCCTGAATAATGAAAGAAATTGATTGATTTATTCATTTAAAATTTGGCATTGAAAAAAACATTCTTTTTCTGCCTGAGAGTTGGAAAAACTGTTTTTTATTGCTTATATTGTACCTGTTAATACAATTAAGTTAATAAATGAAAAGCAACTTTAATTATTGAGATACGGTAAGTAACTGTGTTCACAAAATCAGTTTAGCTAAGACAAATATTTGGAGCTGTCAGTAAACCTCACCACTGATTCAGGTTGGAGACTGTTAAGTGAGCTATGACACGTCTCAGTTACAATCTTGGATCAGTAGGAAGTTGAGAAGCCCGTTTCACAAAGCAAGTTTTAACCCTGAACTCAGAGTTGATCTGGGTTAGGAAATCTGAGTTTTCGGTTTCAGAACAGCAGATTTGAGTTGGTTTAATCAACTCAGGGTAGTTCGACCCGAGGTTTTCTGCGTGTGGCACAGCGATAACAAGCCAGCATCAATGAAGCCCCGATTTGACGAGTCACCATGACAACGTGGACGCGAGGGCAGGGCTGCGGTCATCATTGAATGAAACTAGAACTTCTAAAGCCTCATGGAAGTTTGAACTGCTGCTGCAAAACAAAGAGAGACGGCGTGGAGAGGATTTGAGTTTAATTGCTGTCATGTACAATCATAATGATGTATAGGGTAAAACTGTTTCATGGTAGCGTGACGGTCCAGGATCTCGTTAGTATGATTCTTAGATTTTTATGGTGGGCCCCCCAGTACTTGATACATGATGCAGATGTTGGTACTGAAAAAAGTAAATCAGAGCAGTTGTTGACTTTATTTAAACAATTTATGTTCAGTTAACAAAAAAAATAGGTGTTTGTTGGATTAAATAGTTTAAAAAAAAGTTTTCTTGATGTAATTTTGTCTCATGTTATCCATAAATAATGTGTTGCATGAACACAATTCATTTTAGTACTGTAAACAACAAACTATGATTAACTTATTTCTTTTCAGTTGAAGTAAGATATAATTATGTGGAACCTCTTGACATAAAAAATTATGTAAGTCAAGGATTAATTTCTTTCAGTTGCAGCTGTGAAACATAGTATTCTCTTCACAGAGCTGTACTACTGATTACATTTAATAAATGCTAGAGTCACACTGCATATAATTTATCCACTCATAGGGGTTTAACTAATAAACCTAAGGAAAGATGGTGAGTATACATTCCTTGGAAGCATTTTTGTCACCACATAACCAGAAACATGTTCAGAAATTTATCAGAGGCAGCTTTAAATGAATGATGGGCTAGATGTTGTTTTGGGGCAGAATAACTGCTTTAATCTGAGCTTTGCTCAGACTGTATGTGCTTCTAGGAATTGAAAGGAGAATTTCAGGCACAAAATACATTTAACTGTGATTCCTTTTGTCAGATTCACCCACACTGACTGCTGAGCAGACAAGCAAGTTGTGAATTTGCTTTTTCTAGCTTTTTTGTTCTGTGGCAACTAAACTACATGGGACACATCACTTACAGTAAGTTGCAAAAGCAATGCACAACTTTAGACCATGTCCACATGGAGAAATTTTTTAAACATTTGGATTTTTTGTCCACTTAGAACTGGCATTTAAGGAGCCCCAAAATGCACATTTTTAAACAGAATCCCAAAGTGAATGAATCTGAAAAAAAAAAACAGCACTGTTTAGCTTTGTTTACAACTTCTATGCACTTCTTCCTTAACCTATATATGCAAACCAACAGCCAACAGCTGTAGCAAAGGAGGATCAAAGTGTTATCTTTGTGTAGCAGAAGCTACTGAGCTGCAAAATCTCTGAAAATGACTAAATCCACACAAATGTCTCCTTTTTTGCTTGAGTCTCTGTCATTTTCTTCATATGTCTGCTTACATTGCACAGCTTTCTAGTGTGGCCTATTTCTTAGGGCCACTTACAGGCTTGGCATATATAATACAGCATATTCAGTGGTTTCTAAAAAAGCGTGTCTCTATGGAAAACCTTTAAAAAACACAATCAATTCTGTCTCCATGAAGATGTAGTCAAGACACAGCTGAAAAGTAATATAAGAATTCTAAAACATTACATCCACTCCTCATGAAGGTGTTAAATAATCACATTCTTTCCTTCTGAAAATTAGAATTTTAATAAAGACTTGAGGTTTGTACACAGCACATATGCAGAACAATATAACACCATACAAGACTATCAACAACATTGAACAGAGCAATGCATATAGTGAAAAAAAGTGTTTTGATTTTCTGTTCCAGTAATCATAAACATAATGGCACACTACTATCAAAAAGCCTGCAAAAAATTCTGACACGAGCTGAGACACATACTGTAGCATGATATACAACACAAACACAGCAGACTGAGCGGCATCATTAAAGACACTATCAGGCACAACAAGAGGATGTTGACCTGATTAAGCATAAGTTTCACAGAGGATTTAAGCAACATGTCAACCAACTCAAATATCTTACCTAACGTATTTAATCCTAAAGCTGTGGAGTTCTCAGATGCTTAATTAGTTCAAAACTACTTGCAGTGACAACTTTCCTTCAGTAAAATTAAGTGGGTGATTTGTTTACATGAGTACAAACACCCTCACAGGCACTTTCCACTAAGGATGATTTTATGCAACTAGATAGCGTTTTTTTCCCCCCCAGAAATGAAAAAGTTTGTGTTTACCAGCAAATCTCATAAAACAGTTTAGTTATTCGTTATGGGTTCTTCTTAAGACCAGTAAAGCAAGTTACAACTCAGTACAACTCATGGAATGTGTTAAAGAGTTGGAGGTTGCAGGTTGTTGAGATAAACTATAACACTCAGCCAAATGGTAGAAATCTTTAATTAGACTTTGTTAGTGGGGCAAAAGCTTGTCAAATTATAAGGTAATACATCAGGAAAACATTAATATTCTGCAAATGGTATTGTATCAGTATTCTCTAAAATATGACTTTTTAACTCTTTTTAAAAAAATGTATTCATTAACTTTGACATTTCAGCTGAAGGAATAAAAGAGACCCATAGACCTTCAAGAGAGTACCAAAAAGATTGCCACTCTGCACGAGTGCAGGAGACACTGTCGTCTTACGCTCATGCAAGTGCTGTGACAGTCTCTTTTGTGACACTTGTGAGAAACACACTGCAGTGGCAAGACATTAAACGTACAAGATTACATCATGCAGAGGTGAAAACAATGTAACATCACTCATTGCAAGTTTCTGATCTATCTTTTTCTCTTTTCCTTCCCCTTTCCTTTCTCTTTCATCATCTACTCCTGGCTGCCATCGACTACTTAATATTCCCACCACTTTCTCCAGCATTTTTCATCACCTTACCTTGACTCCAACTCTAAAAGCTGTCACAGCCCTTAATTAATTCCGTTCCGACCCTGCGTGGAGGGATTTCAGCTGCCCCGGTTCGACTTCATGCCTTTCATATTTATCTCTCCGGTCTCTGAGGCTGAGAACAACTGATTCAATTGAGTACAAATTGACTGTTGCGAGAGAAAGTAAGCACAAAATTTTATTTTGTGCTTTCCTTAAATGTCATTGTCTCCACTGATATTGACAGTTTAGATATAAGCTTCAATGTGTTGCAAATTTTGTGCTTTTTTCATTGAATTTGCTGTTGCTATTCACAAAGTTTTATATTCTTTTCAAAATAATGTCACAACTGCAAAGCCACAGAAAACATCATAATCCAATAGCTGTTGAGCTTTTAACCTTGCCTGTGGTACTACAGGTTGGTTTGTGCTGATCTGAGACTGAAAATAAAGCGAAAGTACTTCTGAATCTTTGACAGTCTGTGCTGAATAACATAAGTCTTGAGGTGCATTTTAAAGGCAGTATGCTCATGTTTTCTTATCATTCACACCAGGAAGTCAACATTTCCTTCTTTCTTGCCTGGGCTAGGTAACTGTTGTCACTTGCTTGCAAATACATTTTTATTACACATGCACTGAAGCAGCAAGGCAGTGTTTCCTAAAACATTGAATAATTTCTTTAAGGATTAAATAGCTGCCTTTTACTAAGCTTTTCATTAATTCTGGTTAGCTAACAACAAGTATTTCCTTGTTAGGACACCAGCTCTTTTGTCTATCTGGCAGAAGATTCAGTTTATGGCGATAGTCTTAAATTTACATTTCCTTTTATATGTTTAATGGTTTGCTGACAGAGCTGAAGAAACAATTCATAACATTATAATCTATTTTGAAGTTAACTTTAAGCACAGGATACAAGAATTTTGGAGCTAAGCTAACAATGATTCAGAACAGGGCCTCAGATTAGCAAATATTACACTTTTGCTTTTGTATTATGATATTTTCACTACTGAAGAAACATCCATGTTTTTCATCACTGCAGGCACAGTGACTCCCCAACATATATAGTGGATGTGATACAAAATCATCTGTTCTACTAGTCTGATACAACTCTTGGACTTAGATGGTACAATTGACAGACGATGTACATGCAGTAATGAGGAGGGATGTTCTTCAGCTGAGAGGACAAATAACTTTATATGTTCATGTTGCATTTTTTCAAATGAACAAACAGCGACTGATCATAACTTCTTCACCAAACCCCACTTCGAAATATCTCTTAAAGAATTAGATATTGCCTGTCAGCTAGCCTAATCAGTGCGGTTAGCTAAGCACCACTACAGCAAAGTGGCTGTGCTTTATTATTTTGAAAAAGGACTCCTTGATAGGTCATCACTACTCCCTTTTGTTAAGTCATTCGAATGACACGGATGGTAGAGTGCTTCATCAGTTGAGTGACATCAGGGTTGTTGGTCAGATTGGTGTACTTTGTGATGCTAGTGTGGCAAGGTACGCAATGGAGGGCCTGAGCGGGATTTGATGCCGACTCCCGGGGAGAGTCATGCCACCATTCAGCCAAAGGGACATCCCTGTAGCCAAATAGCCAGGGGGCATGATCGCTCGGAGGCATAGTGACAGGACCGCCAACTGCCCCCCCCCCTTCCACAGGCACGTCCTTGTGCTCTGCGCAGGGTGCCACCAAATTATGAATCCATGGACTGTTAACCAGCATTGTACATGGATCCTGCCGACAACGCCAGAATGTGGCAAGGTTCGCAACGAAGGGCCTGGGTGGGATTTGATACCCAGACTCCCTGGTGAGAGTCATGCGTTCTAACCAGTCAGCCAAAGGGACATCCCTGTGGCCAAATAGCCAGGGCGCAAAATCACTCAGAGGCATAGTGACAGGACCGCCAACTGCCACACTAGCACTCCTCTACACATAAGGCTGTTTCACCTCTTACTTTGTTGCTATTCAACCCCCTTTGCCTCTCTAATTTCATGCAAGAAATTGTTCTACAAAGGCACACTTTGAAACAGACTGTGTGAAAGGTGCTCAGGTCATTGCTAGCATATCTAACTTGTCTATGCTGTAGCTAAGCTTGTTATCTAAAAGGTACATTAGATGCTTTTGTTGACAAGTGTTCAGATTGGCTTGTTGAAAGAGAAGAAATAACTAGTCATACTTTAATCTAATGTCTGTTGAACCGAACAGCACCTCATCATATGGCTCTTTTACTTTTGGCTAATATACTTTGCAGCTTATCAAATTAATCTAGACCAGCACTAAACCATCAAAGTGATTCAATCTCCCTTACATGGGGTATTCAGAGCAATGGAGGTTGATTAATTTAGCATGTGACTTTAATGTGAAATTTTCTTGTGGACCTCCTTATTATCATCAGTTGAATTGTTGGAAATATGATCAAATACAGTTGTGCCTGAAAGTTTACATACCCTCCCATTAATGAGTTGAACCACAACTCAAAATTTATGTCATGATTTTCATGATTATATATATATTTATTATTACTTTTGCCAGTTTCAACTTATTTAGTTGGCAGCTGATTTTTTTCCCCCATCTTCAATGGAAGGACATGAAAACTTTCAAGCACAATTGAAAATGAAAAGACTTTACTCACAAAATGTTGCATTATTTTTTCTCAGATTTTACACCAGTCACTCCGTGCCTCAGAGTTTTTGTTTTGTGCATCATAAATCAGTGTAAAACTGGGCAGATGGAATCATTTCTCAACCCCCTCCCGCACCATCAGTCATTGGGAGCTCCTGCTGTGTTTACTACAAGGCTCGCCTGGATCTTTGGTTGCTCCACCATATGCCTCAACTCCATCCTCGGTCCAAGGGGCCACATTGCCAGGGGATACTTTGCCACATCGAGCCAAGGTGGCCACTTGGGTAGATGATAGGATTCTGTCCCAAAGACCCACCTGGGACAGTTCTCCAACCAGTGCCTGGGATGAGTCAAAACCACCACTGAGGGAATCCTGGAGAGGAATTAGACAATGATTAGAGGCTTGGATAATTTAAAAATAGACACATTTACCCTCATACAAGCTCAGCTTCAATTTTTCAACTCTTGCGTTAGGCATGAGGAATTTTGGGTAGATTCAGTATAAAGGCAGTAGTTTGAATGTAAGCCAACAGAGCAAACCAGCCGCATGAGAAAAGTTTTGCTGGCTCAGAATCATGGTCCCCTTGGCTATCGTCTTTGTTTATGACCAGCGTATGCACATCATTCATAGCCTAACTTCCCAACTGAGCCCATTACTTCAGAGCTTCAGCAAGCAAGACACTGGTTAAAGTAGACTAAATCTACAGATTCAACCCCCCCCCCCCCTTTAAACTCATTGAAGTGTTTCTTTTCTGATTTTTTTTTTTAACAACTCAGAGAAGTTAATAAATGAACAGACCCACAGCTACAGTGTCCATGCAACCTTTGCATACAGTCAAGTAGTCAGCCCAAGGTTTCTTTTAAACTACATTAGTCAGACTTTATCACTACTCATTCAAAACTTTATTTGTTCAGTCAGACTTAAAAAACAAAACAAAACCAAAAAACAAACAAACCAACAACAACAACAACAAACAACTTCCAACAAATCAAAACATGCATTTAACTCACCTGCTCTTGCCCCAGTACGAGAACTCCTCCAGGTCTTATGTGATGTCCTGCAGCCAGTCCCTCTCCTTCGCCCTTTAGCTTTCCCCCCTGGTAGGCCTGCCACACTCCCCCCTTCTGAGTCCAGCTCACACAAATATGCTGCCAGCTGCCTCGGGATAGGTTCAGAGGCAACTGGGCTACCTAAAAGTTGGTAAGCAAAAATGTAGGCTGTTGTGAGTGCCACACACTTATTGATAAAGCATCATCTGGCAGTCAGAGGTGAAATTGCATTAGCATGATAAAGATGAGATGTGCTGACAATATATTTCCTTTGTCTTTGGCATCTTTATCCCTCTATGAATCATAACCATCTAAATTGGTTTATTATACGCCATTTCCACTGCCCTAAAGACATTGAGCTACCTCCAAGGATGCTAAACATTTCCTCCAGGCATATATTATCATAATGATTTCAATGAATCATAAGCTTCTGCACAACTCCAGATAACCTTGTAATGTTGTCAAGGTGGCTCTTTAATCCTTCATTTAAATACATGAACAGGACTACTTAGCTTGTCTTATAAATAGGTCTTTTCATTTTATGTGCTGGGCTTAATTTCATGCTAATTCATAACATTGTTTTCCCTTTAAAAAATTTGAAATTCTAAATAAGGTTATAACCTAACATGTTTTTAACATACCCTGCAAAAATAAGGAAAAGCAGATGGACAAAGTTAACTGCATATAAAAGTACCCAAGGTTTTGATGAGAAAAACACATTTGAGCAGTCAATAATAAATGGGTAGGACTCGCAAACTTTAACATGATTCTCCATGTGCAAATGAATTGCACCAAAGCAGTGGGCAATATGGCGTTTAGCACAAAATGTAAGGCAGTTTGTGTTTTGTCAGTTATTTCTCCCCTTTAGTTATAGCAACTGGTGTTGTATTGTACATTACTGTAAAGGTTGATTAGCCACCTTTACAAGGCATAGCTTGTAAGGATTGTTCTTGTGTAGAATGAGCAACACAGCTAAATGTATGGGTAGTCCTTCAAAAAATGAACCATCCTCTGCTGCAATATCCTAACATTGGTATTCACTCTTGTTTTGATATTCAAGTGCTGCAGGTTGTCAGTCACAGATGTATGGATGACACTTGATTGGTGCAGTATACCGCCATTGAAAAGTTTGGCCACAATTTTCCATTTGATTAAAGAGAAAGTGTCCAAATTTTGACTGGTAGTGTACCTGACTGAGACATATCAGAATGATGCTAGTGGTGATCTTTTATCTCCATAATCTGGGACCTAACACCATTCTCCAGGATCATATCACTCTCCTCCTCAGAACCAGGGTCATGACAGAGAACCTCCAGAATTTGGGAGGTAAGTGGATGAAATGGCCTTCTGAGAGTCCAGACCTCAACCCAACTGAAGGCTTCTGAAATCAGCTTAGGTGTGCTGTATGTGCCAGAGTGACCAACACAAATGGGCTGGTTGACCTTCAACAACTACTGGCTGAGGAATGGGATGGCATCCCACAGCAAGTTCTAACCAGGCTGATGACCACCATAAGGAAGAAGAACCAGGCTGTGGTGACTGCGTATAAATCTTTCACCTGAGAGAGTAAAGTGAAAAAGTTTAACAGGTGTAAAAATATTCAGTATGTGGTGTTTTTTTCCCCCCTTATCACTGTTGGACATCACCCAGTCCAACAAGAAACTCAAAACAAGAGTAAATCCAAACAGGAGAATGTTGCAGGAGATTTTGCCACATTTTTGAGAGTACTACCCACATATGTAGCTGTATTGCTCGTCCACAGATGCATGATCTTACAAGGTGACTAATCAGGCTTTCCAACAACGTATAAAACAACATCAAGTGGTATTATCGAAGGAGAGAAAAACTTGACCAAACACATATATCCTTTATTTTTGTGCTACTTATATTTGTCCTACCAATTGAGACTACCTTGTCGTTGATGAGTAGCTCAGTGGGAGTATGCAGGCCTTGCAGAAGAACCAGTTCGTTTGGCTGCTCAGGAACAGCATAAGACAAAGGGGTCCCGATGCCTCCTCCTGCAGGCCTCAGCCACAGGCAGGCGGTGAAAGCCCGCAGCTTCGGAATGGAGTGTTTCACCAGAGCAAACATGTAGTTTGTCCGTGCTGGGAAGGACAATCTGAAGCCCTCTGGGAACGAGTGTCCTGCCGTACCTTGAAAAATTAGCATGAATGTGGAGAAAGTGACAGAGCACAAAGATAAGTCAGGAAGGTTATTTGCACTTATCTGGCGAACACAAAGATGGAATATCTTTTATATTTCTATTTTCTCCACATTACAAAATCTTGTGTGCATTTTTCTATTAGGCAAAGCATGAATTTCATAGTCTTTCTGATGTTCTTTTTTTCTTCTTAAACATAATTTATTCATCATAAAGAAACCCTGTGGCTTGATTTGATTAAAAGTAAATGAAAAATAAATCTCTGAGGTCATTTTCATGCCAGATTATTTCTCATCACTAGCATCTTAAGACAATGTGTGATAATCAGTCACTCAGCACTTCTATTCTCATTGTGCTCTTCTTTTTAATTACATTTTGATATACACATTTTCAGCCCATGAACAGGCACGCCTTCTGCCGCCTTCATTTCATCTCCTTTTATACGTTACCTTCCTCCAGGCCTGAGATGCGGTGGTGTAGTTTATTGATGCCTTGGTCGATTTCCTGTCTGTGCTTCTCTGTTTCCAGCCTCAGAGCCTTTCTCTCTTTCTCCAGCAGCTCCACCTTTCTTCCCAGCTCCCCCTCCAAGTCTTCAATCCTCCAAGGTCTGTCAGCTCCAGCTCTGTGCCCAGGATCCGGTGACCTTTCTGGGCCACCAGACACATCGCCTTCCCCTGGTACCTCTGAGGTGTTGCTGTCTGTCCGGTTGTGTGGAAATGGGCCAATGTCTGACTGCAGAGGATTGAAAACAGTGGATGGAAACTGGATCTGAGTTTGGGCTTTGCAGTCTGCGACAGTCCCCAGCCACAACGGTAATGGTATTTATTCAGATGTTAAAGCAACCCTTACCGATGTTGCATTCTTACACTATTTTTCTAACAGGGTAAAATGCTATGAATGAGGTAATGGAACTCAAAAATACAAGACAGACCCACCATTAATCAAAATAAAATATCATTCCAATCTCTAAATATTCAATGAAAACTCCAACCAATCCTTGAAGTGGGGTGCACCTCTAGGATTGTCCAACGGACCTGCCTGTCAGACCTTTGATTCTGCATTGGGAGGTGGAAAAAGGGAATGATAAATAGGGGTGTGTCTTAGGAGTGAGGCGGGACTGTTTATATTCAAATAATCTTGCTGTGCTTTCTGAAATGCAAGATCGGTAAAGGTTGCTTTAATAGAAACTGAGCTCGTCATGTCTTTATCAGCTACGTGTTTTATGAGTTTATGCACCACAGTTCAAAGACCCTATTATCACATTAACCCTGGAGAAAGATAAATAAATAGACGCCATTATAGTAAAATGGGCTGTATTTTGTGCCTTTGTGCTTTAAAGGAAAATACTTTGAAAATATCCGAAAATTTGTGATTTTATGGAAAGTCCTGCCACTCTGCACATTTAATTGGATCTACAGCCCAACAAGGCCAGGTAACTGGATTTTTTTTATTGCCACAGTATACAAGAAGAGGAAGAGAATCCATTTATTGACTAAAGTTTGTGTGACTCTGTTATGACAGAGGATGATATGCCCACTTTCACCTTGTTAGTATTGGATTTTTCCTTGTGTACATACAGTATCATGCCACAGACCAGAACAACTGACAAGCAATTTTACAGGCTGTAAGTTGGGAGGACATCTAATTTATTTAACTCTTCCGCTGACAGAGTATGAACTGTTTTATTTTTTGAATCCAAAGATAATTAGTCTGGACTTTTCCATGTTGTTATTTGAAAGTCTTTGTTTTACTGTCCTGTTCTTCTGTTTTATTTCTTCTTCTTTTGAAGCTTGGTAGGAGTTTTGAACCAGGCAGAGCATCTTGTCCATCTTACATATGCATGTAAGATCTCTCATTTGTATTAGCCTGACTTTGATTTCAGATTAATTTTGCATACTTACATACTAAGCACTTTGACTTATCATGCACATGAAATGTGCTATGGAAATAAACGTGCTTTGCCTTGCTTTCATGACAAAATCCAGTTTGAGGTGGACAAATACAATAATTTATTTTTCAAACTCACAGTGAGGCTGCTGAATTGACCAAAAATAGTCAAACACAGGGTCTGTTTATTACATGCACAATTAAGTAAATCTTTCCTGCAGCTACAGAGTTATACCTCAATTAGGCCATTTAATTACATAACTATCAATTTCCCACCAATGAAGTATTAGAGGAGAATTACTTTTATTAACTTAAATATGTCCAGTTCCTCTACAATAGGAGTCTCCTATATATCTCCTTTTACTGTTGATTGTTTTTATCCATAATGTAAATGATCAAGCAATTTAACTGTTAGTAAACTGATATGTCGACAGAAAAAAGGAAAACTTCATACTTTAGTTTTTTTTTTAAATTTACAAGTTAATGCCATCCCTTATGGTTATTCTATGTCTATTCTGTCCTGCATTCTCATGTCCACAGAAACGTAGACATGCAGGAGTAATTTGACTCAAAACTACATTACCACTCTGTTATGGCCGCCATCTTACTCCATCATTCCACCTAAAACCATTTTTTTTTGTTACTTTCTACATCCGTAGCAGAGCTGGGACGTACCACACTCAAAAGTTTGGGATCACTTTCCCACTGGAATTAATGGGAAAGTGATCCCAAACCTTGAGCGGTAGTTTAAATCCAGCTGTTCACTCTTCCTCTCTGTCTTGTGATGGACAGGAACAGTCTTTTTGGATTGGAGTAATTAGTCTTTGTGGCATCTCATGGTGATTATTGATCGTTTTGTAAATAGTTGGAAAAAACACCTTAGACTTTGTTGCATTATGATGTCTTTTGATGGCCAATTTTTCCAAATATTTTTAAAACTTACTACTTATATTTGCATTCTAAGTTATACAAATGGTTCGTGAAACAAGTTTGTGGTTTTCACAATGAAAAATCTAGCTTTTTTCTACTCGGATTTTATGGTTTTTTTTTGTATGGCTTTAGGCCAACTGTGTTAATACAGTGTGTCAAAATGAAAAAATAACTGCAAAATAACACTGGTGAAGTTGTGCTGAAAAGAATGATATCAAACAAGGCAGGTAAACTGCTTCAAAAGTTAAATATAAAGGTAAAAACAAAAATAGTGCAAAACGACCATTTGTACCCCTCGTCCCCAGAGGGTTAAATACGTGGCAGTAGTTTACAGTTTTCATGCTAAACTGAGATGGCTGACAGTCACCTTAGTGCTAAACAGATAGAGGAGGCTGACCATTTCCATGCATGTCTGTAAATGTTGAACTATTACTATGAATTTACATTTAATCCTTGATATTACATCTCATAACTTACCACAGCTTCCCTGTAGAGTATTATATTAGCAACATTGCCTCAAACAATGCTATTTAGGCTTTGCATTAAATCGCAGTAAAAGAACAGTAAGGCATGAATTTAACAGGTTATGCACCTTCAAAGAGTTGCTGTTACAGAGCGCATAACAAAAAATGTCTTTGTCCAGTTCCTAATTAAGCAAAACCCCCTCAATCCAAAGGGATTTCTTTTTTTCAATTAAATATAAATCATATGAAGTCCAAGGGCTGCCAAGAGAATAGACTATTTCAGTCACCAACAAATTGCTAAGCTCAGCTGGATAATAGTAAGAAAATATGCAATCCACAAGGGGAGGAACATGGTAAATACAGACTCTGCAAGTTTCTTTAAACCAGTTGGCTCCATCATATTCACTGAGCTAATTATGTTACAGTGTGCATTTAAAATATAAAGAGACCACAAGGGAAAACAGAAAATGGATACACCTTCTTACACAAGCTAACTGTGTGCACCATCCACACTCTAACCAAAAAGATTCTGACACCATATAGTAAGGAATATTCTCCCACAGTTACAAATATTGATGATGTGCAGTGGTGCTTAACACAAAAAACCTGCAAGAGAGTAGAATTATAACTAAAGACGCCAAGCTTTATCAAAGAAAGAAATGTTACTGACTGAATTTGCAATTACATAATTGTGGCATCTTTTTGATATTTGTGTTTCATCTCCCTCTCTTTTCTATCTCAACAATATATGATTATATTAAAGGTTAAACAGATTTTCTTGAATTATTCAACAGTCTTTAAGTAAATTGAGTTCTTGGAACATTTTATACCTTCACAATTGTATCACTTTATCCCAAAATTATCCAGTAACTTTGATTCCATCTGGTCGCTTAAATACTAAATTGAAACGACCATTAAAATCAACCTTAACACCTTAATTATTTATTTATACAAAAACAAAGTAAATGCAGGAAAAAATAGGACTAAATAACAAAAGGAAAATAATAGAATAACATTATTACAAATAAATAAAAAATAAATGAATACCAATTAATAAAGATAAATAATGAAAATACATACCAAAATAAGAGTAAATGAAAACAGATTAAACAAGATTAGTTAGATTAAAAAAGTGAACAAAGGTAAGTAGTGGCTCGTTGTACGCTTGCAGCAACGGGCATTACGGGGTTAATGCGGACAATGTTTCAACAAACTGGATGTTTTTGTTTAGAAAAAGAATTAGTTTGATTAAAGTTATGCATGGAGTTGATTCAGTCTGTTATTGTTTATTTATAAGAAACATAGTTCCTTCATAGATAATAATCAATTCCATTCATTATGTTCTGTTTTTCTGAAGGTGATTTAAAATATTAGAGCATCTAAAGCAGTCCCTTATATATGTAGAGCCTATAATCAAATAATCACACTTTCTGGGCAACAAAAACAGTATTTGGACATGACTGCCTTCATAAATCATAACATGTGTTACAGGCATGAAACTGTTATGAATGTTAAAAATGGTAAAAGTTACTTTATTCTTTCAAGGTTCTGAAAGTGTTAGATAACACAAAATGCTTGTAAAGAGACGGAAGGGTGTTTTTAGCAGTGTTATGGTACAGACTGAGAACTACATTCCAGCGCCAGTCTTCCCTAGGAACATTTTAGTTTTCAACTTTCCCATGAGCCATAACTAATAAGGTAGAGATTGTTGTTAGGTTTAAATAAGAATAAAATGGTGCTTATTGTTTAAGAAAACAAACAAACAAAGACATGGTTTGTCTCAAATATTGATAAAACATGGCTACAGTTATCACTGCATTTATTGTGCAAACAAATAGAAATGAATAATAGCATCTGCACAACCCAAAGGCCCTCAAATTACAAACTATTTTCTGGACATGGCAGGTGAGATGGTCTCAAATTCGGACAAGCTTATAATGTAGCCTTGGATTAAACATATAACGTAGGCATTTACACATGCAGATCTTAAACAGTTCTGGGAAGAAATCTTAAAACTTGCATCTTGAGTACAAAACAAGTTAAAGATTGCAGTGCAGTCATATCAACTTAGGTCTTTAAATGCTGAATGTCTGCTGTTCACACTAACTTGTGACAAAGTTCCTTAAAATACTGAGAATTGTTGGTGCATGATCAGTAAAACAGCTGCAGCCGGCTACATCCAAGAGGAAAACTGGGGATATAAAACCTGACTGATTTGTGTTGTATTTTCATATCTAAAACGGGGAAAAGTGCCTGTGCAGGTGCCTGTCAATGTAATCCTGACTCTGACTCAGGTAGTAAAAGAAAAGCTGAATTGACCTCCTCCCGCATCCTGCCATTATTGTGAGACCTGTATAGACCTCTCTTGTTTAATGCTACACAGATTACTTAATTCCTGAGGTGTAAATTCAGATATTAGATGCCTGCAGTTGCATTACAGAAAAAAACACCAAAAATGACCCACACATATGCCCTATAAAACTGAATGAGGAGTACCACACTGCAGAGGAACAAATTCACTCTGCTCTCAACAACAAATATAGGCACCTCATAAATTATGTATGGTATTTCTTTAGCCAAAAATGAGGTTATACATCATCTGACTCTGGTCAAAGAAGAAAACTCATACTCCCCTGTATTCGTCCCTCCTCCTCCTCTTCCTTCTGGTACTTCTCTCTCACCTCCCTCTCTCCACTCTCCCAGTCTCAGTCCTCATACATCTTTTCTTTTTTAAAATTTGACATTTCATTCTGTTTTCTTGGCGCATGGGAACTAGCAACCTTTCCAAAGCGATCGATACGTATTGGTAAAGACATCATCACTGAATGACATTTTAATTATTAATAAAGAGTGAACTTAAAACCGAATGATTTGATCAATATAGCAACTGATTGACCGTTACAAATAGCTCATATAGCTATAGAGGGGGGGAAAGAGGAGCCATCACTTGTTGTCATTCCGAAATTAAGACCTGCTTTTACCGTTCATGCGCAGAAACCCTGAAAGAATGAGTGAAAGGACAAATCCACAGATTTAAATGCTGATAATAACATCAAATCGGTTGAATTTCGGTCTCCAAACCCTTATTAAGTGGGTCTAATAAGGATCCTTGGGCTAAATCTTCAAATATTTACCAGTTCTTTACAAAGATTAGTTTGCTTGTTTTCAGCCTTTACCTACCTCTAGTTTCTCTATGCGGTCTTTGAGCTGAGTGATAGCCTGCTCCAGTTCATCCACACCTCTAACGGTGAGCAAATGCACACCGTCGGACGTCGAGGCCGGGCTGTCCCGCACCATGATCCGCTCCAGGTGCGTGTCTTGGCCCCCTCGCAGCGCCGCAGCGCCGCTGCTTCTTCCCAGTCCTTTCTCACACTCTGACAGTTTCCCCGTCAGCTCCCTGATGGTCCGCTGCTCGGTTAATATTTGATCCTTCTGCTGCAGAACCGTCTGCCGGAGTTCCTCCGCTTTGGTGCGGAGATACCCCCAGTCTTCGCCCGCGTACAGCGACGGGTCATCCGCTTGTTGCTGAAAGTTTCTTGGGTTACACTCTCCGGCGGGGATCGGTGTGCAGATGAGCCGACTGACCGTCGGGTCATGTCCGGTGAGTCCAGTGACCCCATCCAGCCCGCTCAGCCCGATGTTGTAAGTAGGCGCTTCTGAATCGGGCGTTTCAGAACCATGGAGAGCGCCCAGCGATCCGGGTCGGGCTACGGAACCCCCGGCAGCCGGGGTCTGCACTGCGTCCGGATACAGCGAGTGGTTGTCGGTTGCGGGCTGCTGCTGTGCCGCAGCAGCCTTGGAGGATCCGGTGTGGACAGCCGCGATGATGCAGATAACCGCTCCGATGAAGGCCACCATCCCGGCGGCCAAGATTATAACAATGAACTTCAGGTTGGCGGCTTTTCTTATCGATTATTAGAAAAATCTAATAACTGGGTAACACTCTTTATTTGTAAGAAATTAGAAGCTCCCAACAGGACAGAGCGTCAAAAAAAAAATCTTTGATCAGCGTCTGAAAGACGGTCTGGAAAACCCGCTTTCACTTTTCTTCCTTTCTATAAGAAAATTGGTTGAGAAAATGAGAGTTCCGCAACATAATTGAGTGATCGTGGAGTCAACACACAAGATCAGAGGCAAACGTGCTACACGTCCTCCTCTTCAACGCGCATGTCCCCGTATTCAGGCAAAATCCATCTTATTAACAGTGAGATGGAGTGAGAGAGGGAGGGAAACACGAAAAAAAAAACATATTGCAGGACTGCCTCTTGCAGTGTGATTGTTGGGAACCCATTTGACTTATTTAACCTTTTGTGTTGTCTTCCTGTAAAGCAAAACAGATTTTATACTGCAACTGAAACTACGAGGGCATTTTGTTTGAGGACTGTGGTAATATTTATCTTTTTTTTTTCTTAAGGGCTCATTAAAAACTAAATTGAGAATCAGACATTTCCTGCATGCATTAAACCCCGCACTACATCAGGAAATTAGTTCTCCCTTCCTGATTTAATGTTTTCTCGTTGAGAACATTACAGGGTAGGCTACTGTAATGTGATGTGTAGATAGCCATAAGTCAGCGTCAAGGCTCCCTGTGGAACAGCTCTACAGCAGAAGAGATGAGAACGATAACTCTTGCATGTGTGAGTATGTGCAAGTGTCAGCCCATGATAAATAAGACCTGCTATTTCTTAGTTTAATCTGATGCTTACCTGACTCAGAGAGATATCCTAATCTCAGTGTGATGATTAAAAAAGTGCATTCTCATACATGTAGCAAGCTGAAACCCATGAAAGTAGCAGGAACCGAAAGCTCTAATGTAAGATGGATGCAGAAGCAAGGATGAAGCATCCAACATGTGCGATGCAGAAATAGCTCAAGATTTTAGGCTTCACTGCATCACAAGAATAGCCACAGAGTGTAAACTCCTGTAGAGATGGAAACAAGAGACAGAGAGAGAAAACACACGAGACAATAATGTCTGAAACTCACTGATTTTCTATTCATCATTTCCAGTAAATACACAACAGTGTACATTATATATAGATAGATGTATATAATGCTGATTGCTGCACCAACAGAGCAACAGCTTTTTTTTTCTTCTTTCCTTCCATTGAAAGGAAAGAGCAACAGCTTGTGGTGGACACAGTTTTATAATGTGAAGCTGCAGCTCCCTCACTGGGAAAACAAATCTTGTCATCACTGGAGGCAATCTCAATGCAGAGATATCAAGAAGACATCCTGCAACTAGCTGGAATCCTTTACCACAGTCTGGGACTAAATTCTGTCTTCTATGATGTTTCTGATAAAGCCCACGGATCAGGGTTTGTAGCCTCCAGAATTTGGGAATGAATGGATCTACATTAGGGGTGGAAAAGTCCAGTCCTCAAGAGCCACAATCCTGCAACTCCCCCAGCACACCTGAATCAAATGAATGGCTCGTTACCAGCCTCCGCAGAGCTGACGGCAAACAGTTTTCGCAAGAGTGTCTTTTTCTGTGCTGCTATTCTGTTACATCTACTATCTGAATACATGTCTTGTTTTGTGAAATTGTGGTATCAACAAGTCATCTCCATTTCATATATTAGTTCAGTCCAGCCGTTAAACCAGGTGATTCCAATTAGCATAGTGAATTTAAACAAGCTGGTTTTTATTATATCTTTTTACCTGCCTTGTGGCTACGGATGGAAATGAGTATTTTACTGTTATTCAGCGTGTTTACATCATACACTTTTGTGCTGACTAATTAATCTGCATTGACCCACTTTAATAAATAAATAGATTAATAAATATAAAGGCATTAAAAAGCCAGAGGAGGTGACTGGACTCAGCTGGCCTGTTAATGATCATATAATCTGTAATATCATGAAGTGACTGACTGTTTGAAAGGGAATAGGTCAGTCTGAGAACAATAATTCATTTGGTTGTTGACATCATTGTGGCTAAATTTCTTTTCAGCGAAACTGTTGTTTTTGTTTGTTTTGTATTTGCGACAGGACCCAAAAACAGAGACATTAGACCTGAAGACAAATACAAATTGCCCCGCATATGTAGTGGTAACTGGGGCTAAAAATGATGAAGTGGTGAAGACTGCATTGAAGAAAGACAACAAGCGAGTCCACAGGTATATCTTATATTTGCTTATACAAATAGATGTTTGCATATTTATTTGCATTTGCTTGTTGTTTTCCTTTCTTCTGTTTTTATGATATCGATTTTATAGAAAGCACTTTTGTCACCTTGTGTGCGGTAAAGGACTATATAAATAAAAGTTGATTGAGTTGATCTCGAAAAGAAAGATCCTTTGAAAAAAAAGAAAAAAGAAAAAAGAGAGCTTAATTAACAAGGGAAGGTTCTCCTTAAGAACATGAAACGACCTTCCAGGACAGATGGCAGCGGTGATGCAGCGTGGCAAGGTGACAGGTGAATGGCTGACTGATGTCTGGAGATTTATTTCCTCAGATAAGTGAAGGAGCACTCGGCTGCTGGAATCCAGGCTGATAGCATCGGTCAAAGCAGGAAATCCACAAATATAAACAGAACCCTGGGGGGAAAAAAGGTAGGGAGGAAAAAACAGGATAATTTCACAAAAACATTTTTTTCTGACTTTGTTTTTGGCTTTTCAATATGAAAGGAGGTAAGCTGGAGAGCAGACCCAGATTTATAAGGAGGAAGCCATGAGAGCAGTCATAGGTGAGCAGAATGATCAATCAGCCATCATCGGGGAGCCGTGCTCATGGGAATGCAGGAGCAGGAGGAGGAAAAAAGGAATTTACCAAAAAGAAAATCCATAGAACCCAACACTGCAATGATCCTGTCAAAGTGTGGATCTGAATACTTCCTCCTGCAGAGATCTCTAATCAATATTTAATGGAGCGTACAATTAACACTCGGAAAAAAAGTCAAGAGGAGAAAGACGAACACACAGAAAGAGACTGAATGAAACACTGTGTATAGCTGTTTAATTTTCCAGTCGTGTTTCGTTAGATGATGATGCCATCTACTGTACAAATCTCTCCTCTTCCGGTGGGGTCTACACTTCCTCATAGAGTAAATAAATCACTGAGGAAACAAATATGTTTTTGATGCTCTGCTCTGTTTGCTACGAGGATTCTCCATATGAAAAGCAACACAATTACTGCAGCACTCACCTATGCATGCATTTAAAATTTGAAATAGATGAACATCACCATCTATTCAACACATCTCTGCAGGGAGTTCATGGAGAGTTCACTGATATGTTAAAGAAGAACAAAACCTTCAGTCTTGTGGTAATGAATCAGTCAGAGCTGCAGGATCAGAGCAGCACACAGCAGTGTGTTTTTCTGCTCGGCAACAGGAAGGTTGAGCACTGGGACCTAACGTGAAGTTTGATATACAGAAAGGAGTCAATATCTTTCCTGCCACTCATCTGAAGTTTTGATTGAATGGGCCAAACAACTCACCTCATGTCTCTGTGTGAAGCAGATAGACTTCCCTTATTTCCTCAGACTTTTGAGGTTACACCCACATATAGGTGCCTATATTTCTGATAGTAACTCAGCTTTGCTCTATTTTGTGTTTGGTTACTCTACAGTTTCCATTATTGATTTTAATTTACTAAATGGTACAAAAGTAAGGGTTCTCTCTTTTCTTTTTTTAAAAACACGTCATTGCACATAATAGATCATTTCTGGATTTACAAATACAAGTGAACTCTGAATAGTGTCATCTTGGCTTCCATTGCTGCTGTGAGAGGAACCTTGGTGTTATTTTTAAAGGATGTACTTATATTCACAAATAGGACTTCTTTCAAACTGTGAAAATTTGTAGCAATGTGCCCCAGAATGATGCAGATAAAGTAGCCTATACATCTGTTTCTTCAAGATTGTACTATTGCAGCTCCATATTGTTGAAATGTCTCTTAAAATCCATTAAAAAGCTTTCATGTGATCGAAAATGCTGCAGCTTTGTTCTGAGGACAACTAGCAGGGCAAATCCCATTTCTCTAATATTATAGGCCTAAATACTATAATTAGGCAAAAGGGATAAATAATTAATGTAATGACAATGCAGAGGGTGATCAAGACATTCACTTAAGTGAAAAACTAATAGTTGTTCAAGATACTTTTAAACCTCCAATATTGTTGTTGGACTGAGAGCTGACCCACTGAAACAACCACAGATCAATACTAAGTTAACTCCAGGCAGCGGCTTTTGCTTTCTGGCAAGTTGGTGTACTTTTAAAGCACTTGAGTCTTAAAAATCTACAGCTCCATATTGAAAGCATATTCATCTCTGGCCCTCACTGTTCTGCAGGTTTTAGATGCTTGCTTCACACCTGTCTCATATGAATGGGTTATTTGCACAGAACTTGAAAGCAAACTGTTTGACCCATTTGTATTGAATCAAGTATGTTAAAGCAGAGAAGCATTGAAAAGCTGCAGGATAGTAGCCCTCGATGGTTGGAGTCAAATAGCCCTCCTGAAAATCTTTAAGTTTTGTCCCACATAAAAAGAGAATTTCAGTGTTTCTTATCATTAACTGATCTCATAAAGATACTGAACTAAAACTGAGTTGTTCCCATCCATCCCTCCATGCACTTAACCACCTACTGTATTCTATGTAGCTCCTTTGCAGGAGTGTTGATAACTGTCTCAGGGGATTCCTTTTTTTTTTTTCTAAGTACGGTGACTCTAGAGTCGCTCCATCCATGTCATCTTTGCCATCTTTGTCTAATCTCTCCCATGAGACCAATATGTCCCTTGGAAGACCCTATCAGGTACAACAGAACTCTGAGGCTCATGAGGGTACTCAGACCCATCCACGTCAAAGTGGTGATTTCAAAGAAATGAAGAGCTCCCTTTAACAAAGGGCCTTTGTAGCCTGTGCATGATAGCAGAACACTGTTTCCCTGAACTAATAAATATGGCAAATAAACCCCATCTTTTACGTGCCCTTTTCAGTACAAAAATTAGGGATAGGGATGTACGATATCATTGGCCTACCAATATTATCGGCTGATATTGGCATTAAAGTGTGATATTAGAAAATATCTATCATTTTTTTTTTTAAACTAAATCGCGAGATTTAAAAAAGCGAGATTTTGTTAGTTAAGTTTCGCAAAATTTTGTTACAGAATAATGAAATCTTGTGAGATCTTGTTCTATTAGCGTTAGTCCAGCATGTATATAAGTCCCTGTTATCCTGGAAGAACTTCATATCCCAGCATTCCTTTCAGAGTCATGTGACTGCTTTGAAGCTGCTTATTTGTCTGATTTTAAGTTACTGGTTAAGTTACCAAAGTTATTAGAAACATTATAATTAGCCACATGTTGGCTAATACCTGCTAGTATCTTATATACGGCAGCCAGATGTCCAAAAATGAACTCCTCTGGCTGAGTTAAGTCTATTTTGGAAACTTTGTTCTTTGAGCAGATTATACTTGTATTTCTTAAAATATGAGAGATGCAACCTCACAGTTGTCTGCATATATCGGTATGGGTTGATATAGGATATCGGAATTTAAGAGTTAGACAATACCTGATATTGGTAAAAAAGCCAATATCGAACATCCCTAATTGTGGTATTTAGTATTTTGATTTGCTCACACCAACATGTTTCAAGAACTCCAAAAAGTTCATTCCATTGTTTTTTTGTTTCTTTGTTGTTGATTTCACTGCATGAAAGCAAATCTATCTTATAGTCTTGAATAAAAGATACAGTGTGGCCTGCACACACTAATAAACACACACCGCATGTGTCAGTGTGTTTTATGGCTGAGTTGCATTTAATTATTTACTCCTGTCTTTCTCAGGCAATAGTTGTGTCGATTACTGCCACACCGGGCTGTCTCTTCTCCTCAACTCTCCATCCAGGCCAATACAATTCACTTTCATTTCTTTCAGAGACCGCACTACACTGGCTGAATAGTTTAAGGCCGGCAGATCTCAAGGTTGCACTGTCTGGTGCAATATTCTAGATGTATACATGCCAGAGAATAACACCGATCAGCTGCGCAACTCCATCTTGGGGATTTAGTTGGCAACAAACAGAGTTCATGGTTCTTCTTGTGAAAAAACTCAAACAAAACTGACTTGTTTTCAGAGGGAATGTCAGAAAACTGGGACACTTTCTGGAGACGTTTCTTAGTTGCTGACAAGAGAAGTTCAAGTCCTAAACTAAATGTACTTTCTGCCAGCAAACACAATGTGACTCCATTACTCAGTTTGGAATTCCAGGAGTGTTTCCTTATCTTGACTACAGAAGAAAATTAAGTCGTTGGTTTTTGGAGAGTTAATGCACATACAGGCATCTAATTAAAGAATTACTCCCCCTTCAGCGTGTCCTGAATATTTTTCAGTGGAGTCTTTGTTGACTGTTCTTGTACCCTATCCAAGATTTTGATGGCAAGAAAGTCCAAAAGAAAAGCTTTATGTGTCAAATTCATCCTTAAAAACTGCTGCATACTAAACAAACTGGTGTCTCTTTCTCTAGAAGTCAGAGCTCACATGCTCTGGAAATATTCTGCTATTATAGTCTTGGCTGTTGGGATTGTAAACAAGAGGTTGCTATACCAGCTGTCAGTAGACAAAACAAGGCCCCGTAACAAACCTCTACTTGAATTTCACACACAGAGGATGAGATTTTTTTAAATAACCAGTTCAGATTTCAGCTGATTTTTCTGAGGTTTAATCTACACTATGAAATATATTTATTAGTCATTATCATGATTGATTGGTACCAATTCCTCTGCAAT
Source organism: Atherinomorus stipes (assembly GCA_023101725.1). NCBI lineage: Eukaryota > Metazoa > Chordata > Actinopteri > Atheriniformes > Atherinidae > Atherinomorus > Atherinomorus stipes. The sequence continues at coordinate 129,850 of JALJCO010010723.1, read as the reverse complement.
AACTCAATGTAATGCATTTCAAACTTTAGTGAAATGGAAATAGATTTAGGCTGTAGAAATGGATTGCATAGCAAGCCTTTGTTTAAGCATATAAATGCAACAGAACCAGCCCTGCAGACTTAATTAAGAAAGGCCTATTTGCAAACTACACAGGGCCTTGAGATTTTCTTTGCATGTGCAGGTTGAGTAATAACCTCATCCTGATGAACTCTTGTCAAGAAAAAGAATTAAAAAAAAACTGGAGTTTGTCTGATAATTCAGGAACAATGAAAGGAAAAGAAACCCGTGTGGATGGTTACAAAAACGAGATCAGAAAAGTGTTTCAATTAAAATTCATCAGACTTACAGTGGTGGGTTGTGCATGTTTTGGCAGCAGCTTCATCTGTTAGAAATAACATGAACTGGCCATAAAGCTGTCACTGTGCCTGGTGTAGTGTTGAAGCAGCACCAGAATAAACATTCAACAATGTGTCATTACACATAGGTAAATAAAATTAATTACTGAAACGAAATAAAGTGCCAGGGACATCTCTGGAGCTGATTGTAGGAAAGAATATAACACAAGCTGTTGAACATAATAATAATATAATGGATTATTCTTCACATCCTCACAACACAGTGAGGAAACAACAGAACATGTGCAGTGAGGCTTTTTCTCCAATTAAGGAGCGGCCTGAAACATGGAAAAATAGTGATGTGCAGAGATACTGATGCTCTGGACTCTATTTAGTTGGTTCAAATTATGCAATTTCAGTGCCCGATGTACTGTATAGGATTTACCAGTTAATCTCTATTTGATATACCATATTTCAATATGTTTATACCTTGTATTATTTGTCAGATTATGACACTTATTTGTATTTTTCATCGTGCACATTTTTCAATCTTCTCATTGTTTTTGATATGCTTTCAGTCGTGGCAATTTAATTTAATTGCACAGCTGCTGTGTGGAGAGTTTGGTTTGAAAAGGAAGACTGTTTCAGGGTTACTTCAGTACATTTTCAAAGACTTGAAAACTTTCTCCAGCATGTCCTCACACTGCATGTGTGTATGGCTGCCTTATGCAACCTCATAATCCTCAAGCAATTAATGCAAAGAGTGCACAGGATGTCAAGGGTATGAGCTGTTTGTCTTTATGGTAATTCATCCAACACAATCTTCTTCAATGCAATACATATTAAGATTTACCCTTGGCAGCATTTTTCAAACATACATGTGCAGTAGGTGTGCACGTTGTGTGTACACTTTGATGTCATTGTGTGAAGTTGCATTCATTTTATAACATCTGACAGCACTTGTAAGACATCATGCTGTTAATACTGAGTTCAAGGTAATTCCTTACACATGATAACTTCACAGTTCAAAGCTCAGCTGCGATGTAATGCACATCTGAGAGTGCTTTTACTTGGTCTGAAGATGTTTGTAGATAGGTCTGATGTCAGTATGGAGCATGAATGATAGATGATGAAAGGCAGCAGCAGGTCACTCTCTGCTCACTTATAGCAACACCCACACACACCCACACACACACACACGAGTGAACATGATCTGACGTTGCTAACAGAATAGTCCTGCTTTTACAAATATGTTTCTGTGCTCAAAAGAAAGCCACAAAAATATCCATTATTTAGTTTATTCAGGGATATGTGTTGTTGTAAGCTGTCAGTGCACTTTTTTCAGGAAAAACGGAATTCCAGGAATCTTATCTTCCTGTCATGGTCAGACTCCAACCGTCAAAATGGATCTTGTTTACACTCGGGATATATAATACTGCAAAAACTCAAATCTTACCAAGTATATTTTTCTAATTTCTAGTTAAAATATCTAGTCTTAAAATATCTCTTAAGACAAAACATTTCAGTGAGATATAGGAACTTGTTTTTATGACAAATGCCTCTTATTTCAAGAAATCTTATTGAGAAAATGTAGCCTGTTCCATTGGCAGAAATTAAAGCAAAAACAAATCTTGGCCACTCTTAAAATAATAAAAAAAAAAGATTGTTTTGCTTGTAATAAGCAAAAAATTCGGCCAATAGAACAAGCAAAATTTTCTTGATAAGATTTCTGGAAATAATAAGCATTTGTCTTAAAACAAGTTCCTGTATCTCACTGAAATGTTTCTCTTTAGGCAATTTTGTCTTATTTTGAGTGTGATGAGATATTTTGACTGGAAATTAGAAAAATATACTCGGTAAGATTTGAGTTTTTGCAGTATAAGCTCAAGCCTGCTTGCTCTGCCTCGCACTTAAAGGGACTAGAGGCAAGATTAAGAAATGAAACCCGTGACTGCTGTGACTGGCGCTTCAGGTAACTGCAGCCACAAGCCAAGCCATCACGGGAGCGTGCACAAACTGAAGCTATAATGTTGTTCACTACGCTTTTTCTTCGTAGTTACACTTTTTAGTGTCTTTCAGTTGATTTGGATCGTTTGCTGACGGCAGAAGAATCCATAACTATAGCTTACAGCGTTTTACCGCGACCGTCTTCTTCCTGTATCAAAACTGTCGGGGATGCGGATGCAGCGTCATTTGAAGTCACATCCGCAGGGCAGCGCGGGAAATTCGGCCACCGAATTGCAGCGGTTTATGCAGCACACAGCCTGTTCAAGGCAATGGAGAGAAACGTGGGTGGGCTCGTTCTTTTTGGTTTTTGACGCTTCATCACTCATAAGTATTAAAAAAACTGGACATTGTTTATTCTTTCGTAATTCCTGCTTCTAGTCCCTTTAAGAACCAAAGCATTGTTTCGATCATGTGACCAAACTAACTGAGGCCTCGTTTTGTCATCTTGTTCTAAGTTTGTTAAAGGCTGAATATGGGACATTTTTGATAAAAACTGTGTATATATATATATATATATATATATATATATATATATATATATAATACCTCCATGAGACATTTGGAGGGGTGCAGACTGAAAGTACAGCATTTCCTTGAAAAATTATATTTAGCCTGAAACTAAATCCAAAATAAATTTTAACGGATTTGACAATGGCATTATGTTTACACCTACAAGCCAATACAACCCGCCATTGCGGGTTGCCAAATACGGTCTCTGTGTGGCAATAGTATGTTCAGCACAACTAGACTGGCACTGGGAAAAATGGTGGAGTTGGCAAGTCAAGCAGCTGCTTTAGAGCAGCCTGGTACACCAGCCTGACAATCGCCATGTATGAGATACACGGCAAGTCAGTCTGGGTTCCCTCCAATGGAGACTGATTTCCAAATTGAGATGAGAGGCGGGACTAACAGGAGCAAATTGAACTGGAAAGAACCAATCAGAGAAGCAAGGTAGTGACGTCTTTTTGTAAGAGGAAAACATGAAGGCAAGCCTTCAGAGCAGCAAATTATTGGTTTAAGGACATTTGCAGCTCATTAAGACATCAGAAAGGGCACAGTTATATGGTCGCTCCTCTGCGGCCGCCATTCTGACTGTTAATGGCTAGAGAAATGAGTCACCGAAAAAGACGTATCGTAAAGTCCAGCCTGTGATTGGTCCGGTCAATTTTTTACCGGAGTGGAAATCACTTCCCAGCGGAGGGAACCCAGACTGACTTGCCGTGTATCTCATAGTCAGGCTGATGTACCAGGCTAGTTTTAGAGCCCCAGAGATATTGTTTTCCATCTCAGAAGAAGAGTGACATAAGAAGAGCAAAAACTGGAGTAAATGGACCCACATAAACATTTTCCACAGACTCAAAACACGGAAATGGCAACTTTTCTCCTGGATCGGTAAGCTAACTCGCTTGCTAACGTGGCTAACGTTAGCTGTCAGTTATAAATTCCTCTGCAGAACGTCTTGAACACGGTGCAGGTTGCACCCTTGTTGTATCGGCAGCGAGCCTGGCAACCAAGCGGCTGGAGTTGTTTTTCTGCTGTTGCAACTACAACCTAGACACACATGATGTCGCTGTTCTGTTCGTATTCCATATCCAACCTTTAATCTGTCAATCCTAGAAATGGGTTTCATTTGTGTCATAAACGAATGAAATGAAGGTTTCTAGTGGTTTTGCCGGTGATTATTCATCATTTTGGATTGAAAGAAAGCATCACGTTAGAATTGTTCAGCGTGATGGTGCTGGAGGTGTTGCTGCCGACCCGAACTGTTAAAGATGTCCGTGAAGACATCTGTGAACTCCACAGCACAGTCTCTCAGGATGCGACCAGGAATCTCGTCAGGACCGGGGGCTTTCCTGGCGTTGATCCTCCTGAGTTTTCTCCTCACGCTGTCCGAAGACAGTGACAGCACCTGGTCATCGGAGGGTGGAGGGATCCTCTGTGCTGGAGTGCTGTTGTCTGCCTCAAAGCGAGCAAAGAAGTCATTCAGCTGGTTCAGCAGGGAGATGGAGTTATAACTATGTTATAACTATTACTGTATAACCATACAGAACAGAGCCGACATTCAGTGTTACAATTATTTTAATATTAATCCAGAACATGTTTTGAACTCGCTGCAGTTAAGTGTTATTTTCACATCATTTTAGAAAAAAATTTCAAACCCAAAACACAGTAAAACTAAAACCTTAAAAAAAATTAAAGAAATTAGAGCTACAGTAAGTACCAGGATGTCTTCAGCACATTTTTTTGTGTTTTTCAAAAATATATAAATAAATTTAAAATAATTATAATAGTAAACAAAGTCATTGTGCTTGTGTTTTATGACGCAGGGTATGTTGTTGACATGATAGACCTCATATTTGAAAAAGTCTTTGTGGAACCTGACAAGGAGGAAGTCAGTGTCAACTATGTGTCCAGCTTCAATCAAGGGCCAGTTTGAATCCCACGTAGTGGCCACTGGCATCAGAAAACTCTGTGTGGATGCGTCGGACCACATAAGCTGGAATGACATCCTGGATTATGCGCCCCAGGAAGCCCCAGCACTCTGATAGGCCGGATACCTGTAACAACTAAAAACAATGGACACATTATTTATCATTGCAGATAGTTTCAGCTTTTTTGGAATTTTTCTTGAGGTTTTTTTTTTGAAGATGGCGTTTGAATTTTTACTGGCCCTGTATCATCATCACCTCATTGGTGTGCTCACTTTCAGGGCCCACAGTCAGACAGAATATGGGACATTCATAGCAAACATTCACAAATTACAAGACACTGCTGGTGTTTGACGAAAAAAACTTCACAACTACTGTTTCACTATTTTCCATTTCATGTAATTCTATTTATTTAATTTTTTTCACAATGCAGAAAACCAGTCAAACTGCTTTAAAAAAAAGAAAAAGAAATCTTATTCAATTTTTTCTTCTTTAAAACTGAAATCAAGTTGAAATATATAGGTCAAATTATTTTTTATATATGTTTGCCTTATAAAAACATTTCAAAATGTTTAAAGCTACAATAAAAATATAGTAAAATACAGTTCAGCAGTGACTTAGCATAAAGTATGACTGATCTTTATTTAAAAGTCTAAATAAGCTGATTTTCCAATCAGTGCTCAATAACAATATTGAACCAAGTTCTCCGAACTCTGTGTTTTGGAAAAAAAAAAAAAAAGAAAAAGAAAAAGAAAAAGGAAAATTTCTGACAGTCTGTTATATAATTCAGTGAAATATGACTCTCATGCTGTTGAAATCTTGTCTTACCTTCAGAGCTGGTGTGAGCTGTCTCTTCCTCTTTATCTTCTCAGTCTAAAAACATATCAGCTGATGGAAACTCTTGGTAGTCGCTGTGTTTTGCCAGCATAAGTGAAGCAATGATTATGTTTAAGAATAGCGTAACACAGTATACCTGCAGACATCTGAGCCTCTGATCAGGAGTGAAGAAAAGAACAGTTTTCGCCTGGATGATCCAGAGGAAACTTGCTGTCTGTCAGCTGCAGGTGTTCAAGTCAATGAAAAGCAGGAGAGAGTTTATACTACACCTCTCCATTCCTACACAGATACACAGCAACAGAAACACACATTTTATAAAAATACTGCGCGAGCAAATAAAGGGTCAGCAGTGGAAAACACATTTATCATGATGTATGTTTTATTTACATGGAAAAAAAAAAAAGAAAAAGAAAAAAGGAAATTTCTGACAGTCTGTTATATAATTCAGTAAGTAATGTTGGTGAAGTAATGCCCTGGAAACACACACCAGAACAGAAGAGATACAACCAGCTGCTTTGGTGTCATCTATCCACCAGATGGCAACAACACAGAAATGCTGTATTAAAATAAATAATTTAACTGAGACTGAATGTTACCTCTCATTGATATGAAAGATAATCTTTATTGGATTAAATTTAAATATTTAATCTATGAATACATCAGTTGTTTCTTCTATAATCTTTAAAATGGTCATGAATAGTTACCACTTCATTAAGATGTTTGATGTAATCCATCCATCCATCCATCTATACATCCATCCCAGCTTATTCCAATATAGGATCCCAGCAGCTACTAGCAAGATGCAGGGTTTCTCAGTTTATTAAATCTTGTCATTCAAAAATTAAATTACAGGTTTGAATATCTTAAAATATCAACAATGACTGGTATCTTTATAGATAAACCATCAGAGACATGTGTTCCTTCCCTCCACACAGTGTTTTATCCATGCACTGACAGTCCACGCCAGCTGTCCAGGTTAGCTTGCTGCATGATGCTGGGAGCAGTTTGCATATATGAGGAACTGCTTCTAGGTTAAAATACATCCTATGGTCCTCCACTCTGATTCTGCTGTGTGAGGGCCAGTGTTGGGCCCTGACAAGGCAGGTTTGACAGTTCCTGTACGTCCTCCAGCCTCTTGTGAAGAGATCCCCTCTGGACACTCCATCCTCATCAGAGGATGCTCACATCCTTTAAGCTTAATTTTGGAAGCAGAGCTGCTCGAGTCTGTAAACTTGAGACATTTCAGCTCCTGACACATAATGATGCAGCTGCTTTTCATTTTCAATATTTCAGTTAAGTCAAACACCATTTAAAACTAAACAATAAATAAACATTATATTTGATAACTGTTGAATAGACTGAGTAGCCTAATTTATTACTGTAGGTACATCTGTTTAATATTTACTTAACACAAATATCTAATTAGTCAGCTACATGGCAGGAACTCAATGCATTTAGGTAGACAGTCTCAATAACTAGTTGAAGTTCAAACTAAGCATCGGAATAAAGAAGAAAGGGGATTTAAGTGATTTTAGAATAATTACCTGTCACACCCACCGTATGTAGGCTAGATCATCTCAGAACGCACAACACACTCAACCTTGAAGCAGACGGGCTACAGCAGCAGATCACCACACCAGGTGTCACTCCTATCAGCTAATCAGATAATGCACCATGTCACAAAGCTCAAATCATCTCAAACTGGTTAATGCCTGTACTTCAGTGGCCACCATAGGTTAAGATTTTTTTTTTTTTTAAATCTTGTCTGCTTTTCTTCAGGTAAACACAGTGAAACAGTGAATTTTCTAAAGGTGTCAAAAGCCCCGTTTCCACCAGCGGGTCTTGGTCGGGTCAGATCGGGCCAGGCCGGATCAGGTGGGTTTTGGTACAGATATGCTGATTTCACGTTGTGTCCACACAGAAAACTGTCCCCTTACCCTGGAGGCGGAGTATTAACCAGAGAGCGCTGCTACGTAATCGCGTGACATCATCGCCATGCTACACTTTTTAACCAAAACACCACACCACACGTGACAGAAACAAAAGGAGTCCCTGCTCCATCACTTCATCCATCACTTCATATGGATTTTTCAACAAATCAATGGATTGCTGTGTGTTAGCTCCACCTCTTTGGTCCGGATCAGTTAGATCAGTACCCCTACCGAAGGGTACCAAAAAAGTAGGCCGGGTCGGATATAAGGGTACCCGTCCCAGTTTTTATCTGTGGAGACGCAAAAAAACGTGGACCAATCCGGCCCAACCCGACCCAGACCCGCTGGTGGAAACGGGGCCCATATACCTTGACCTACTCAAAAAAACAATAAGTTAAAAGGTAAAAAGCTGACAGCAATCAGTAAAACAAAACAAACAAACAATGACAAACCAACCAACAAGCAACGCATCCAAATTTTAGATGCAAGCTAATTTCCAGCCTACATACTGTAAATAAAAAGTCCAAATTCTGTTTCAATGTTTGTGTCTTAGGGTGCATTCAGAAAGCATAGTCCGCGAGTCTCTGTCCTTTTGGGGACTTGGTTTGGTTGGGGGCAGGGGGTGGTCTTCCGGACCGAGATTGCATTCACGTTGTGCTATTGCCAAACGAGCCAAACGGGCCAAGAATGAGAATCTCAGGTGGCGCTGCTCTCGGATTCACCATAGGCGAGGACAAGACGCACGTACAAGAAGGTTCTCACACCTTCTGTTCCGTCCACTAAGTGACATCATTTTTGTACGAGGAGCTGGATATGCTTTCATCAGATCAAATATCGATTAAAGCTTTTAATTCCTCGTAACTCCGCGTCTGACCACGAGCCATCTTTATAAGCACTGCAGTCCCACACTGTGTTTGTTGTTGTAGTGTTTACCCACGTTGTCCAACGTTTGATCCACAATGCCGATGCAATTTGTAGTCCACTTCCTGTCTTTGGTTCACTTGAATCAGACCGAGACCTACGTTTGCAGGCGGACCAAGTCCGGTTGTTTGTTCCGGATCAGAGTCCATTTGCGCGTTCCCAACTCCCCTAAACGAAGCAGACTTTCCGAGTAAATGGACTCTGATTCGAATCAAAAAAGCTTTGTGAATGCGCCCTTATTGCTTCAATTGCCCGATTGCCTCCACAATGCCCAAACACGGTCAGTGCCTCCTGCATAAACATGGAGGTTGTTCACACAGCAAACATTTTAATAATGTTTACACAAGGATATTGTAATGTCACTTAAACCCCCTTGAAGAACAACAAACAAACAAACAAACAACAAAAACCCAGACTCTTTTCATTGATATTTAGCCTGTGCTGGGGGAGGACTCAGGAGAAGGATACTGAAAATATCCCCTGAACAATGTTCTGTAAAGTGTGATTGTTTACAGTTGGTAGACCCAGGGGCTTCTTCAGTAGCTGCAGAAATTGGGATTAAATATGCACTTCAAAACATTATAACATTTAGTGAGTGTTCTGAACAATGATTAAGAAACACACACAAGGATGTACTATAATCACTTCTACACACACGTTCTTGCTTTGAAAACGTGTTTGCATCCACATATTTATCTATATGTATCCGGATACAATTGAAAAACTGGTGACTCCACTTGTAAAATGGACAAACAGACATAAAGACAGATGAGATTATGGAAATCAAAGGGCCCAGCTTCATATCCTACCACTGCATTATAATGCTATAACACTAGAGGGAGGTATTTTAAAGGATAAGACATACCGAGGGAGCCAGTGGCATGTTTATTTATCTATATTCTCCTCTTGCCACACATATTTTTTTTTTTTTAAGTTTTGACATATATGAACTGCTTTTGATTTAAATGTTTTGAGGGTTGAATGTATTTGCATTTAAAAACCTTGATATGATGTCTCTTGAAAAACAAACAAACATTAAACTAAGAAAATATATCCTCTGGTCAAATGATGGCTATGTATACATGCCTCTAAGTAAAACTGATTAACATCAACCAGACAGCTAAATCTTATGTAAACCATCAATAACAGGCTAATCGCAACTCCTGAGCACACATTGTGTACATTTCACGCATTGCAGATAGAGTCAAAGATTAGAACATCATGAAGGGCATCACATTACCACTGTAGGCTTTGATAAAATTGTTTGAGATCTTTATTGTGATATCATCTGCCAGAGGTTAAGAATATATATCAACATAACTTTCAGTTCTATCTTGTATGAGCTGGCTTTGTTGGAAACTGCATCAGGACAAGGCAACCCCGTCAAGGCTGAGAGCTGTCTACATGTCAAAACAGTCTGTACAGCCGTCTGAAAGCAGAAAAATAAAAAGAGTATAGAAAAGATTTGAAAGATACATAAAATACAATAGAAAATAGATAGCACACCAGGCTAACAAGTTATCTACAGTAAATGTTACACAGTTAATAAGGTGTCAAAAGTTTTCAGTATGTACAATGGGTACGGAAAGTACTCAGACCCCTTTAAACTTTTTACTCTTTATTTCATTGCAGCCATTTGCTAAAATAAAGTTTGTTTTATTTCTCATTAATGTACACTCAGCACCCCATCTTGACAGAAAAAAGAGAAATGTAGAAATTTTTGCAAATTTATTAAAAAGAAAATTGAAATATTACATGGTCAAAGTGTCGGTGAAGGTTCATTTGTCCAGGTGAAAGGCTTTCAAAAAAGGTTTTATTTAAAACACTGGACTTTAAAAAAAACTTTAAAAACAAGACGTTTCGGTGTTCATCCAAACACCTTCCTCAGTTGTTTGGTGAACAGGAAATAGCACTGGCATTCATACACCACATGACTCAGGTCACATGACCCATGCTTTTCCAAATTGGACCAACATGCATCACGCGACCTGTTCACCAAACAACTGAGGAAGGTGTTTGGATGAACACCGAAACGTCTTGTTTTTAAAGTTTTTTAAAGTCCAGTGTTTTAAATAAAACCTTTTTTGAAATACATGGTCAAAGGTATTCAGACCCTTTGCAGTGACAATCATATTTAACTCAGGCTGTGTATTTCTTCTGATCCTCCTTGAGATGGTTCTACTCCTTTATCGGAGTCCAGCTGTGTTTAATTAAACTGATTGGATTTGATTAGGAAAGGCACACACCTGTCTATATAAGACCTTACAGCTCACAGAGCATGTCAGAGCAAATGAGAATCATGAGGTCGAAGGAACTGTCCAAGGAGCTCAGCGACAGAATTGTGGCAAGACACAGATCTGGCCAAGGTTACAAAATAATTTCTGCAGCACTATACACTCCTAAGAGCACCATGGCCTCCATAACTCTTCCTTCTGTAGACCTGGTAAAGAATAGGTAAAGAAGAACCCAAAGATCACTGTGACTGAGCTCCAGAGATGCAGTAGGGAGATGGGAGAAAGTTCCACCAAGTCAACTATCACTGCAGCCCTCCACCAGTCAGGGCTTTATGGCAAATGGCCCGATGGAAGCCTGTCTACAGTGCAAGACAAATGACAACCTGCATACTGTTTGCCAAAAAACATATGAAAGACTCCCAGACTGTGAGAAATAAGACTGATGAGACCAAGATAAAACTTTTTCGATTTAATTCTAAGTGGTATGTGTGAAGAAAACCAGGCACTGCTCATCACCTGCCCAATACGATCCCAACAGTGAAACTTGGTGGTGGCAGCATCATTCAATGGGGGTGTTTTTCAGCTGCAGGGACAGGACGACTGGTCGCAATTGAATGAAAGATGAATGCGGCCAAGTACAGAGAGATCTTGGAAGAAAACCTCTTCCAGAGTGCTCAGGACCTCAGACTCGGCCGAAGGTTCACCTTCCAACAAGACAATGACCCCCAGCACACAGGTGAGATAACAAAGAGTGGCGCCAGAACAACTCTGGGACCATTCTTGACTGGCCCAGCCAGAGCCCTGACCTAAACCCAACTGAGCATCTCTGGAGAGACCTGAAAATAGCTGTCCACCAACGTTCACCATCCAACCTGACAGAACTGGAAATGATCAGCAAGGAAGAATGGCAGAAGATCCCAAATCCAGGTGTGAAATACTTGTTGCATCATTCCCAAGAAGACTCATGGCTGTACTAGCTCAAAAGGGTACTTCTACTCAGTACTGAGCAAAGGGTCAGAATACTTATGACCATGTGATATTTCAGTTTTTCTTTTCTAATAAATTTGCACAAATTTCTACATTTCTGCTTTTTTCTGCCAACATGGGGTGCTGAGTGTACAATAATGACAGTCAGTCCTATCCGTTCCACAGGTGACTGCATTTTAAAAATTTTGTGTCAAAGCATTCAATTAATTGGCTGCAATCAAGGTGTGAGGGAGATGAAATGAAATGAAATGAAAAATACTTTATTCATCCCCGAAGGGAAATTCAGTATTGTAAAAGCTCACTTTTTAAAAAATTTTTTTTTATAAATAAACAAAAAAAGTCAGTTAGTCTTGTTCTTTAGGGTGATGGTTGCTGGCAGGAATGAATTTCTGTATCTCTCCGTCCTACAGCGAACTTGACGCAGCCTCCCACTGAACACACTCTGTTGATTCTTCACCGTGTTGTGGAGAGGATGGGAAGTGTCCTCCATCATCTTCATCAGCTTGTGCAGCATTCTTTTGAACGATCAGCTCCAGCGGCTCCAGAGTTCTCCCCAGCACAGAACCAGCTTTCTTGATCAGCTTGTTTAGTTTCTTCAAGTCTCTGATTCTGATGCTGCTTCCCCAGCAGATGGCTGCAAAGCTAATTGCACTTTCCACAACAGACTTGTAGAAGATCTGCAACATCTTGGTGCAGACGTTGAATGATTTCAGCTTCCTTAAGAAGTAGAGTCTGCTCTGACCTTTCTTGTAGATGTAGTCACTGTTGCATTTCCAATCGAGTCTGTTGTCCAGCTGAACTCCAAGGTATTTGTAGTTCTCTACCACCTCCACCTCCTCTTCCAGGATGTAGACAGGACTATGCTGCTTATTCTTGCTCCTCCTGAAGTCAACAATCATCTCTTTAGTCTTGCTGGTATTTAAGATGAGCTGATTGTTACTGCACCATTTCACAAACTGATTGATAAGTTCCCTGTACTCGGCTTCTTGTCCATCACTGATACACCCCACACCCACACAGATTTTAAGCAATGTAGTAAAAAATGCTCCTAGAAAACATCATCCACCCTACCTGTAAGATGATGTTTAAGGCAATGATAAATAGTTTTAACACCACAGATAAGCCAGGAAACATGAACAATCATGGAATGTGTAGGATGTGGCCACTTGAATGTTGGCACTCCTCCATTGTTGCCAACTTAGCAACTTTGTTGCTATATTTAGCAACTTTTCAGACCCCTCTAGCAACTTGTTTTCAAAAAAGCGCCTAGCGACAGATCTAGTGACTTTTTCTTGTGTTCATGGGGGCAGATAAAGTTTATATCGCTCCACCCGTTCATCTGGTGCTGCCTGCCGTCGGCCCTCCCTCCTCGTTTCCCTGCTGTCAACGCTGTCCTGGTGCAGGGAGCAGCCCATCTGAGTTGCTGTGAGACGATCACACCCCCCTCATCCAGATTATTTCCTATGATGGCTTGTGGCACAACTGGATCTTCTTTGCACCATGACTCAAATGTGTATGTCACTCCTTCAGTACCTTTGTACATTAGCACGGTAGCATGTCAAACAATAAAATTCAAAATGTTGTTATATGGTACGGTGCATGCATTAAATTGACTATCTGGTGCAGTGACATCATTTAGCAACTTCTGGTGACTTTTGGGCTAGCAAACAGCGCTTTCTCTCCATGAATAGTTGGCAACAGTGCACTCCCCATGCTAGTTTGTTTACCTTATGAGGCATTATTTCTCACAAAGTGTAAGGGGGATAAAAACTGTACATTTGCATTACTTAGCATAAACCAAACCCTCACAATGGTAAAAGTTTTCGTTCTACTCTCATTATTGGCCACGTTTACATGGAGACTTTTTTCCCTTTCGGATTGAAATCATTCTGATTGAGGATTTTAGGGCAGCTGTTTACATGGGAACTAATACATTCGGATCTGGCGTGTACATGCGCCAATATTCATTCAGAATAATCCTGCCTGACATGCGCAGAATGATGTAAATCACGTTATTTATTAAAGACGGAGGTCTACAAACAGCTGATCGTCAGTCGTTATGGTTTCTGCAGGACGTTAATGAAGCAGCAGCTGATCCTCATGCGCTCCTACCGGAAACAACCAAGAGGAAAAGCTGTAGAGACAGAGTTTGAGTAAAAAACAAACTTTCTCGCTGTTCAGGGAATTACGTTGTTCACAGCCATCTGTCAAAGTGAGGAAACGTCACTTGTTTCACGTTGACGTCTCGTCGAAGCATGCGCTGTAAGAGTGCAACCTCACAACTTTCCGATTCAGCGTTTACATGATACCCCGTTCGGTTTCGGGAAAGGAATATTCTACCCCTGTGAAACCAAAAGAAAATTCATTCGGTTCGGCGCTTTTCATTCGGAAAGAGGCGTTTACATGGATCATTTTCATTCCGAAAGAGCTTTTAAACCGAAAGCAATCGGTCTATTTGGGTCCATGTAAATGCAGCTTGTCAAAGTGAGGAAACGTCACTTGTTTCACGTTGACGTCTCGTCAAAGCATGCGCTGTAAGAGCGCAACCTCACAACTTTCCGATTCAGCGTTTACATGATACCCCGTTCGGTTTGGGGAAAGGAATATTCTACCCCCGTGAAACCGAAAGAAAATTCATTCGGTTCGGCGCTTTTCATTCGGAAAGAGGCGTTTACATGGATCATTTTCATTCCGAAAGAGCTTTTAAACTGAAAGCAATCGGTCTATTTGGGTCCATGTAAACGCAGCTAATGATGCGTTCATGACAAAAGCAGGTTACATCTTAAAAAAAAAAAAAAAAAAGGGTATGGCTAATATTTGCTTATATACAGTATATACACTGCCCGGCCAAAAAAAAGTCGCCAACAATAAAAAGGTCAAACATTTAACATTTCGTTGGAACGCCTTTAGCTTTGATTGCGGCAGCATTCGTTGTGTTTCCAGAAGCTTCTGCAAAGTCACCAGATTTATTTGCATCCTGTTGCATCAATTTTTCACCAAGATCTTGATGATGATTGTAGAGTCTGACCACAGCACATCCCAAAGATTCTCAATGGGGTTCAGGTCTGGACTCTGTGGTGGCCAATCCATGTGTGAAAATGATGTCTGAGGATCCCTGAACCATCTTTCTAAATCTGAGCCCGATAAATTCTGGCACGGTCATCTTGGAATATGGCCGTGCGATCAGGAAAGAAACATCCATTGATGGAATAACCTGGTCATTCAGTATATTCAGGTATCAGCTGACCTCATTATCTGAGCTCATACTGTTGCTGAACCTGGACCTGAGCAACTGCAGCAACCCCAGATCATCACACTGCCCCCACAGGCTTGTACAGTAGGCACTAGGCATGATGCTGCATCACTTCATCTGCTTTTCCGGCCACATTTCTTCCTGGAAGACGATGGTCCACTATCCTTCCAGTTTTTCATAATGCGTTGGACTGTTCTGAACCCGGTTTCAGTAGTTTCTGCATCTCCTTAGATGTTTTCACCTCTTGATGCCAATGATTTGACCCTTCTCAGACAAACTAACATCTTTTCCAAGACCATGGATGTGTCTTTGGACATGGTTGTCTAGGAAATGAGAAGCAAGTCATTGCACCAGTTGGGGTTAAATAACTTGTTGCCAGCTGAAAGATAGTCGTCCATGCAGTAATTATCCAATAGGAGGCTCGTACCTATTTGCTTAGTTAAATCCAGGTGGCGACTTTTTTTTTGGCCAGGCAGTGTATATATATATATATATATATATATATATATATATATATATATATATATATATATATATATATATATATATATTAACTGATATCTGATTTGCTGAGAATGTTCAACTGTTAATTTCTAATACCAATATCAGCCGATAACACTCTGCGAGCGACTGTGAGGTTGTATTTCTCATATTTTGACATTTTGAGTAAGAGGAGACATAGGCTACGTTCACATGGAGACGATCAGAAGAGAAGACGCAAAAGTGGCGTCTCGTCTTTATCCATTTATCCGCGTTTATATCAGCCTCGTCATGAAGAAATCTGCGTGCATACGAGGATGCAAGTGTGTATGGAATTTGGATATGCACGCTAGGCCATTAGGTGGTGCTGTGACAGAACTTCACCATGTCCGCGCGCATGCGTACAATCGTTAGTCTCTGTTCACTTCAAAATCAAAACAATTATGGTAGCAGCGAGGAGGAACAATATTTTATTTGTGTGGAAAGATGAGGAGGTAGAATTACTTCTCCAAATGACATTGTTTTTCCTGTGTTGTGTGAAATCACGCGCATGCGATGTGAGCACGGCGTCAGCAGGTCTGTGGGTCCACCATCATTTCTGCATTTTGGACCGTGCAGACGAGGGCGCAACAGCGTTGCGTCCTCAGGAACTCCACTTTGGAATGAGTCTTCAGATTTTTGCGTCTTCAACCCAGAAAAACACAGTTGCCGTGTGAGTGAAAGGCACTTCTGATTAAATATTTTGCCGTTTTTACCCCGATCGATCTCGTGTGAACGGCCCCTTAGTTGAAGAGTTTGATGTATTGTATTTGCATGCTATGTAAAAGTTGTGTCATTAAAAAAGAAAATTACTGATACAAATAATTTCCAATATTACATTTTTTTGCCAATATTGGCTGAAATTAATGATAGGGTGATAATATCGGGCATCTGTAAAATGAATAGAAACACACTAAAACAAAGTGCCACTTTTGTCTTTTAATATTGACACATTAGACAATAGTTAAAAAATCAACAACTGATTAAAACTGCTGACTATTTCTCTTATCCAAATTTTAGTCCTTCCATAAACAACTTTGCAAAAATAGAAAGGGTTGACTACAACAACTGGAGATGACTGTAAAGAATGGTAATGCAACATCCTTGCTCAACAAGATTTAACATTAATATTTCAGAGAGCAAGCTTTCAAAAGAAAATGTTGAAGGTAAAAGCCTAAAGGTAAAAGTCATGTCTTTTAGCTCACAGGGCAAAGAGACATGGGCCTAGATAGCATAAAGTAAGCAGAAGAAAAAACAGCGATTAAGCACTGAAGTTTGGAGAAGAAAATCACATGTGCATTGCAAAGTTTCTCTTCCTGGAAGTAAATATGAAAGGAAAACTCTCCAACTCACCACAGTAACTGAAAAACAGCAACAAAAGAACATGAATTACACATAATTCAACATATTTCACTTTGTCCCTCTCTGCACCTGCCACACAGTAAGCATGTGTTCACAGTATGGTGCTGGAAGTCGGCTTGTCAGATCTGATGTTTTCTTTCTTTTCTATCATAAATATTTGATTCCACCCAGAAGGTTCCATCCAAATGAAAGTTAAAACTGCATCAACATTTCTAACTGCAAGAGCGGTAGCAGTCACCGTGGGAACATGTAGCCAATCAGCTGCAGACTGACGCTCGTCAGTTTAACTTTTTTTTCGTTTTAATGATGCCTTCTAAATAAAAGAGAAACAAAATGCAGTAATAAAATCTGAGCCATACTTGTTAATCCATATTAGCTGAAACAGAAATTGTAATAAATATTTTGAGATACGAAAACAATATAAAACTAAGTGGAAAATCATTTATGATGTGTCAATCATTCATGCATTGCCTTTGCATGAATGATTAAAAAGCAGAGGAGAAAAAGAGGAATATGATAGACATTAGCTTTTCCAGTGGTGCATTTCTGGTCATATTTATGCTCATATTTTTGTGTCAGACACACTTCTAATGTGGTAGCTTTGCAACAAATTGAAGATAAGTTATGTGCAGACTCAGACTTTGTGAGCTGTGTTTATAGGTTTATTGTCCTTGAGGGAAATAAACCTAAAGAGCATTATTCAGTGTGTAGATGGCAGAGGTGAGCACAAGAATAACGGCTCGAGTTCAAAAGAAACATTTATGATCGGAAAGAGAATGAGGATAATGTAGAAAAAAAATGAAGGTTAGGAGGAAGGAATGACAGTAACATAATTGATTTTGTGATACACAAACTCCTCGTCCTTAGCTTGTGACAGTTATGTTTACCTGCTGACAACTGATACTGAAAAATAAGTCTTTTAATCCTGAACTGAAGACTGTTTCCTGGGGAACAGACACTATGATTCATCAGCACTATTGAAGCTGTATCGAAATGATACAAAGTCCTTCATATCCTATCAGATGTGTGAAATTTCGCACCCTTTTACTTAGACCATGTAAGAGCCTCTTCACTGGTTGGATTACAGATTGAGATTAATCCCTCCTAGTGTTGCAAGATTACATGCATATTAACCCGATCCCAATTCCAGTCAAGCAAGTGGTTATTAAAGCAACTCCTTACCGATGTTGCATCGTTGCACTATTTTTTTGATAGGGTAAAATGCTATGAATGAGGTAATGGAACACTGAAATACAAGACTATTAAAGGTTGATATGGAATACGGACAGAACAGTGACATCACATGTATCTTGGTTCAGGTTGTAGCTGCAACGGCAGAAAAACAACTATCAGCCAGGCTCGCTGCTGATACGGCAAGTGACGAACAGCCTGCAGCATGTCCAACAAGTAATGCAGAGGAGTTTATAACGAACAGCTAACATTAGCTATATTAGCAAAAAAGTTAGCTTACTGATCCAGGAGAAAAGTCGCCATTTCCGTGTTTTGATGCCACGGAAAACGTTCACGTGGGTCCATCTAGTGCAGGCTTCATCGAAATTTACTCCAGTTTTTGCTCTTCTCATGTTACTCCTCTTCTGAGACGGATAACAATATCTTTGGGGGTCTGAAGCAGCTGCTTGACTTGCGGACTCCACTGTTTCCCCCTGTGCCAGTCTAACTGTGCCCAACATACTGTTGCCACACAGAGATCGTATTTGGCAACCCGCAATGGCGGCCTGTACTGGCTTGTAGATGTAAACATAATGCCATTGTAGAACTAGTTAAAATTATATTTATTTTCAGGCTAAATACCTTTTTCTTTTTTTTTTAGGAAATGTACTTTCATTCTGCACCCCTTCAAAAGATCTGTGGAGGTATTGTTATTTCTTTTATATATAGCTTTTAATAAAAAATGTTCCATATTCAACCTTTAATCAAAATAAAATATTCCAATCTCTAAATTTTCAATGAAAACTCCAACCAATCCTTGCAGTGGGACACATGCTTAGGATTGGCCGAGGGACCTGCCTGTCAGACCTTTGCTTCTCCATTAGGAGGCAGAGGGAATGGGGGGTGGGTCTTTGGAGTGATGCTGGACTGTTGATATTCAAATAATTTTGCTGTGCTTTCTGAAATGCAAGATTGGTAAGGGTTGCTTTAAGCATCCACAGTTTTCAGATGATGACTTTTGGAAACGGTCTTGATTTCAGATCACCCCCCTGAAACACTTACTGGTCACAAAGCAAAAGCAATTTTTGACTCAAGATAAGACCCCACTCATGGATGACAAAATATTTTGGAGAATGTCAACAAATATCAACAGTTTTATTTCAACAGAAAAGTATTGGAATCCCCACAACTACTGTGGAAGTATGTTAAGCAGAATGACAATCCTGATTTTTACTTTCATCCCAGTCCTTACCATTTTGGCTTTGCATGCTAAGGTGAGATAACTTGGTAAAAGTAGAAAATGTGTGCATGGCATGTAAAAAAGTCCTGAAAATGACACTGAAAATAGAACTGCTGTCCTGAAACTAGCGTGTGGTTGAGGAGAAAGTCCATATTGGGATATATGGCGAGTTTGTTTGCTTTGGATTTACTTGGTTTTTAGCTGTCCTAATCCTTCAAATTGTTAAATTAATGAGGCCAATTTCCAACCCTTTGAATTAAATTAACTGGTATTTCTCTAATTCAGCTCATTACTCTGTCTTGGATTACCTATCAGGATCTGTGCTACTATAAAACTGAACTAGTTTAAGGGAAACAAATAAAATACATCTTGCATCTTCCTTTTCTGACATAAACCATTTTGACTTGTTTGACCAGCAGTTTGTTTGATACAAGTACACAAGCCTGTACTTCTCAACTGATTGAAAACCATGTACATTTGTTTTTCGAAGTTAATATCTGTATTTTTCATGGTTGATGATAGTCTTTATGATTAATAAAATGCAACTGAATTTAATTGAAACTTTAAATCATAGTTCAATTGTGTGAGTTATGTTTACAGGTTCTTATAATTTCTTCATTTAGATTAAATCCAACTGTTTTAATGGTGAGGGGCCTAGTTTTTTCTACAATGGACCAGTTTCAGGCTAAAAATACTCCTGGACCCACATAGAGAATTATTTTTAATTTCTGTCTGTTAGAGGTAAAAGTAGTTAAAATACTATGTATTGCTATATTTCAATAAAATTTTTATCTTTCTTTAGAAAGCAGTTTTAAGGATGACAGCAAACATGGAACTTTACTTATTTCACATTCTTGAAACATGAAAAATGTATTTGGTGTGCTTTGGCCAGCCTGGTATTAATCTGCTGACTGTGTGTGCATGTGTGTGTGTTTGTGTTAAAGTCTACTTCCTGTGGTGTCCTAGTTTTTGCCTGGCACTCTTTGAGGTCAAACAGAGAGCAAACTTTTCACACTGTAAATAGGAGACTCATACCCGCAGGAAAACACTTAACACATGCATATTCACACAGAAAAACACACTCAAACATAACCTTTTTATTTGAGTGTGTTCCTAATTCTTATTGGTTGGAATTCCTAATTCTTATTAGTAAGGCTGGAGGGAATAATCTTCATAGATGCAACTACAGCAACATCATCTATTCTACACAATAATGTCGACAGATTGTTGGTTCCTACAATTTTGGGGGCTGAGGATGACACATGCTGCACACACACACGCACACACACACATTGATAATTGTAAAATTTCCCACATTTGCACTTTATTGTGAGTGATGGACAATGATCCTGAATATTATCTAAAATGGTCTCCTATAAATATCAGACAGGCAGAGGACAGAACAGTGTCACAAACCATCACCAATGACAGGTCAGCATACGGTGACACAGCCAAGATGGACACCACAGCTAGCAGGCATGTTGCAACCCAACAGATACACGTGTGCGCACATACAGACACCCACATACACAATTTATTGCGACTAAGGAGGAGACATCATGGGACCTGACGTGGGCTGGGGGTTTTCATCTGATTGGTTGTCACATGCACTTTGGTTGTCGTGACAACCGCTGTCCCTGCAGGACTCTGGCAGCACGAGCTCGGCGTGGTAGCGAGCTGTGACACTGATGGTGGAGCTGGAAACTTTTTAAGCCTCGGTTTGGATTCAACTCCATGAAATTAATTTGTAGGAGTATCTTTTCCTCTCTGAAAGAGTGTGAACATGACTGAACGGGCCATTGACTCCATGGAGTGTAGTGGGCATTTAACACCGCCGGGATTCAGTGGTTTCATGATTTTGAAAAGTGAGAGGAAACTTTTCCTTTTGTTGAATTTCAACAGCATAATCGTCCTTTAATAGTTACCCAGTAACTCAGCATTTTGAGGAATTTCTTCTTTTTCTTTAACTGTACGAAACCATCTGGTGACATCAATAGAAAAGAAATTGGGCCATGCGCTACTAATAGGTGGGAATGAGATGTTATTTTGTGGCCATGTGTTACTAAGTTGCAGCAATAGATTGCAAATGTGACAACTTCCACAATGTCTACGCGACTGGCCTCCTCAGTGTATTGTATTTTGTGTTTTTTGAGTAGCACCTTGACAGCATTGTGTGTAATTTGAAAATTCCCCACTGTCCAAAATGCAAGCTTTGCCAGGCCTAAAAAAAAGTTTCCTTCTCTGATTGCTCCTGCTCTAAGTAATTATCTTGGCTCCTTTCTCATAGCAGCACCCTATTTATTAGAACCTCACAAGTTCTTTGGGTTTCGAGTCAATTTGTTATAGGATTCTCGATTCTGGTCCTCGAGGGCCGGTGTCCTGCATTTTGGAATAGTTTCCCTGCTGCAACACACCTGACTCAAATCAATGGCTAATTAGAAGACAGGTCTGAGTCTGACACACGGGAGGGGGGGGGCTGCTGCAAGGACACCATACATGCAGGCTTCGGCCCTCAAGGACCAGGATTGAGAATCCCTGCTATATAGATTTGATTCAATATTGATTGTGTCGATTCAATAAGAAGCAGAAACTGAAATTTTTAAATACTTATTTTCATGCCCATGTGAACATATGTGGTATGTCATTTTATATTTTTGAACAATATCAAATGTCTGAAAATAGAGGTTACCATTTTGCTTTTGTATGACTGAATGTGGCCTCTGTCCATACAACCTAAATAACATACACACGATCGTCATGGGTCAGGAGGTGAATCGTTTCAGAGGATTTCGAATGATATTGAGTTGCACAGAGAAATATTGCGATGTGATGCATCGATTAATCAATATTTTTACTCACCTCTACTGTTTATGATGCTTCAGCATTTTTCTCTTTTTTTTTATTTCCCCTGCTTTCATAGTACAATTTAACATCTAACATATCCATCCATTCATTTTCTTGCCACTTATCTGGGATTGGATCAGGGGGGCAGCTGGCTAAGCAGAGAAGCCCAGACTTCCCCCTCCTCGGCCACATCCACCAGCTCATCTGGAGGGGGGTCCAAGGCCTTCCCAGGCCAGCTGAGAGAGGTTGTCTCTCCAGCGTGTCCTGGGTTTTCCCTGGGGTCTCATCCCAGTGGGATGTGCCTGGAACACCTCACCAGGGAGAGTAGCATCCAGGGGGCTTCCTGACCAGATGCCAGAGCCACGTCATCTGGCCCCTCTAGATGTAGAGCAGCAACTCTCCTTTGAGCCCATCCCCAGATAACTGAACTTTTCACCCTCTACCCTGTGGAGGAAACTCATTTCCACTGTTTGTATTTGTGATCTTGTTCTGTCGATCACTACCACAGGTCATGGCCATAGTTTCAAA
This sequence comes from Atherinomorus stipes, assembly GCA_023101725.1. NCBI lineage: Eukaryota > Metazoa > Chordata > Actinopteri > Atheriniformes > Atherinidae > Atherinomorus > Atherinomorus stipes. The sequence goes on along the minus strand of JALJCO010010723.1, from coordinate 107,253 downwards.
TTTATTCAAATAGCATGTTTCAAACAACAGTTGCTCAAAGTGCTGCAGTCAAAAAATTTAAACCAAGAGATGATGTTCTGCAATAACAGGGTGAAGGTAAGAATGCAGATCGACTAGTAAATCGTGTCACCTTTTGGCTCAACTCCTTCTGGTGCAGTCTGCATCACCGCAAACAGTGCACCAATCCGCCTGTCAATCTCCAGCTTCATCGTTCCCTCACTAGCGAACAAGACCCAAAGATACTTGAACTCTTCCACCCAGGTGGAAACTCAAACAAAAGCAAACATAGGTAAAATAAAATAGGTTATTCACTCAGGTTAAGAAATAAACTATACAAGTTACAGTGCCATCATGAAATCCCATGAGAAAAATTTCCTTTAGCCAAGTGTAATTATTTGTGGTGAAGATTAAAAATACTAAAACTATTAAAATGGTTTAACTAAGAAAACTACACTTATGAAAAAAATCTTTTTTTTTTTTTTTTTTTACCTGTTTTAAGAGTGGCCAAGATTTTTTGGTTGTTGCTTGTAATGAGCAAAAAAAAAAAAAAAAAAGAAAAAAAGAAGAAAAAATTTTCTTGATAAGATTTCTTGAAGTAAGATGCATCTTATGTGATATAAAGTTCCTATATCTCACTGTAATGTTTCTCTTTTGGGAATTTTGTCTTATTTTGAGTGTGATTAGGTATTTTATCTATTTTTTTCTAGCAAATTTACTTTCATGAGGCCCAAAGTTTTAGTTGTGCATCCAAACAGAAGTTTTAATGAATCTTGATGCAGCTGACTTAAAAAAAAAAAAGGAAAAAAGAAAAAAAAAAGTCCAAAACATTTTATTATAAAATGCAAGTATTTTTTGTTATATTAAAGGAACTATGTGTTTTATTTTTTGATTTACCTACTACCTGCTGACATAATGTGGTGAGACAGGCTTTCACCTCTCCACTCTTCAATTTCCACCTTGCCGCTTCACTCACAAGCAACAGGTGTTGCTCGTTGTGGTGATTGCTGGGTGCAGCAGACAGCCCTTTATTAGCCAAGGTTATTATATCATAGTTTTTCACTCTCCTTTTTTTTTTTTTATTTCAGTTTAGTTTTTGCTAGTTCAACAAATGAATTAGTAGTTTTAGTTTAGTTTTTATTTTGAGGAATTGACTAGTTTCAGTTTAGTTTTTTATTTGGTTTTAGTCTTAGTTTTTCAGGTATTAAGAGAGAGCCTTGAAATGTAGATGTTGAAAAGGATGGAAGAATGTGTGACACAAAATATGGATTATCAAATACTTTTATTTGATAAATACTTTTATTAGCCACAATTATTCAGATTATGTCTGAATGTAAATCCAACTTTTGTTTCAACCTTTAACAGGCCCTTATCCAAACAGGCAAACTAGAAAATCAACCTATATACAGCTCTCACCACATATCTTCAGCGTGACTGTGAACTTTTCATGCCAGTGAAAAGTTCTGTGAGAACTTTGCAAATGAACTTTCAAATTTGTTGGATTTTTCCCTTTTAGTTGTATTCCACAGATGTTCCCATCAGTCTTCATCACAACACACTTATCGATTAGTGGGTTGTACTCGGAATACTCCGATGGTTTATACTAAATACTATAAATATTTATGAATACTTGAAAATGCTTTGGCATTTCCGACCTGCTGCAACTTCAACTATTTTTGTCTGCTACGCACCTTCTTCTAGTTCAGGTACTGCAGATTATAGCAACTGTACTGCCACCCTCTGGAGGAAAAGTGGAAGAACAGCAGCTGCCGCAGGACAGGCTGCTCACGTCTAATCAAGGGAGAAAAAGAAAAGGTAACAAAAAGTAAGCTGGATTTATCTACAATTCAGTTCAGTTTCAGTTAGTTTTGCATTGTTCTTTGTAGTTTCTATTTCGTTTTAGTTTTTTTTTTCTTAATTTTTGTTTTTATTTTGATTTCAGTTAGCTAAATTATTTTTTCACTGCTAGCTTTAGTTTTAGTATTATTTTAAGGTAAGTATAATAACCCTGTCCTAAGCAGTCATTCTGGTGGTCTGCTCTGTGGTGGTCTGCTGGCTGTGGCCAGTATTTCAGTTTCATCTCGAGTAGGGTGATCTGCTTCCCTCAGCTGCATCATTGGGCGGTGGCTCCTTCCTACTTGCGAAGCAGGGAACTATGCACCAACGGACACACTGGTGGTGCGCTACAGTGTGTTCCCCTCACTGCTGTCTTGTTTTGCCTGGTTTTTATTCTGCCCATTGTTTTAAGAGGACCCATTCCAGGTTCCTCTTGGCCTGGAAACTTGTCATGCTCTGCTCAACAATGGTGTGGTTCCAGTGGCAGTTATTGGCCTCATACTAACACCCTGGTAATTGGGCGCAGTTAGATTTGTGCTGGTGGTCCTAGAGCTACAGCCTGCAAATGAACCCTTAAATGATTTGACATAGTTTGCAGTTTTGACTTTTGTTTGCATGTGTCAACTTTTGTTTAAGTTTCAGGTTGTTTTTAGTTGACCAGTTCCTCCCCAATTAACTTGGTTCCTGAGTAGTCAAACCCTCACTTTTCAATAAACTATGTAAACCATTGGTCTATCTGTTGTCCTAGTGCATGTACGAACCTGTATTTTACTTACTGGGGGGAAAGTCCCCAGTTGGCGTTGTTAGATTTTGGTAAAGCTTTTCGTCCCCCCCTCCCTCACAAAATATAGTAGTATTAAAGTGAATGTATAGGCATATCATGCCGTATGGGCTTTATGCACAGCTCCACTACTTCCTGAACTTAGTACTGCACCTTTGTTTCCCGTCTTCCATGATTGGATGAACTGATTAATCCAGGTGTGACTGACCATTTGCTGAGATCAGACACAGCTGGATTAATCAGTTCATCCAATCATGGAAGACAGGAAACAAAGGTGCAGTACTAAGTTCAGGAAGTAGTGGAGCTGTGCATAAAGCCTATTGCATGCTAGGTTGAGATAACCATTACCTCTGTTTAAATAATTGTTGCTTATAAATGGACCAGAGAGGGGCCGATTCAGGAAAATGAACGCAAAACAAAAGGAGAGGGGTGACAGCCTTTATCAGGAGTAATTGAAGCAACTAGTTAAATGCCAGAATTGTTAATGAGCAGGCAGATATTGTACAGTTTTCCACTTTGGTCCACATGCAAATCATCATGAGCTGACGCTCATGTGTGATTGGCCTGGCACTGACCCACCTTTGTTTTCTCTTCCTTGACAGGCTACCACACCCAACAGTTGCCGCTGGAGCTGCGGGCAAGTGGACATAAAAGGGCTCGATTGGTCCTCATTTTGTCCTGTAGACACTTTCCTCTTGGCTTCCTTCAGAGTGGACGATAGATTTCTGACTTATCAGTACCAGTAGTGTTAAATTACCTGGCTTTTGGTGTAGGCTATTCGTTTGTTAGTTGTAAAGACATTAGAGCTCTTTTTAAGTTATCTTTGAGTTCATAAGTGTACATAAAGTTTGGAGACTGGGATGCTTTGTTTTATGTTCATGGTATAGCTATATTTGTATTACAGTGATATTTAAAAGTGTTCTTTCTATAGTTATCGGTGCTGCTCCTCCTTTTCTTTTGTAAATCTTTAGATCAGGTTTGTTTTTGTTGATTATTTCATTTAATATGTTTTTCCCCTTCCTGATTTAATTTTTTCATGTTTGTCACACTTATATGTTTAAGATCATCAAAGAAATTTAAATATTAGACAAAGATAACACAAGTAAACACAAAATGCAGTTTTTAAATTGAGATTTTTATGAGGGGGGTCCAAACCTACATGGCCCTGTGTGAAAAAGTGATTGCCCCCCCCTGTTAAAAAATAAATGAACTGTGGTTTATCACATCTTTGGGAAGCTGAGTTCAATTTCTAGCTTCAACTAGCTGGCTATCATGCTGTTAATTAACAAAAATCGGCAACACGGTTAGCTTGATTTATTACAGAAATTTCAGCTACTGCCTCAAAATCATCAAAATGTATGATTTTCAGCCTCTTACCGGAGAAAATGCTTCCAAAACAGATTGACCGTCATGTCACGCTGGAACCGAAACAACAGACAGCAGCTCGATCTCCCACATGACTTCCCTAAAGTATCGCTGCTCTCATTGGAACACTGTTAACTGGAACCGTCTAACGAGCAGGTTACATTCGAGGAGAGCGAGGATTGCTGTGTTTTGCTTTTCATTCTGCACAGGGCCAAGAAGGGCCACGCAATCGCTAAATGGAGAGGGAAAATGATTAAGGAAATGCGATTGCAAAAAGGATTTGAAAATGAGAGGGGAAAAAGAAAATGAAAAGAATGTGAAGATTCTTTTTTAAAAAAAGATTTAAAATTTTTTATAAAACAGAATTTAAAAATGCTTTTCAAAAAAGATTTTAAATTTCTTTTGAAAACATAATTTGAAAATGCTTTTTCAAATAACAGAATTTAATAATGAATTAATGAATACAATATGCAACAAATCTTTTACATTTCAATATAAAATGTGAAATTACAAAATGCATTTGAAATTTGATTTCTTATTGTATAATTGAATTGTTTAATTTGAAATCCGATTTCAAAATTTATTTCACAATTAACTACTCATCAAAATGCTGTTTTACTTTTTCAGACTCTCCTGGTCCCTCCGTAAAAAAGAAAATGAAAAGAATTTGAAGATGCCATTTCATAAAAGATTTTAAAATTCTTTTTAAAATAGAATTTGAAAATGCTTTTTTAAAAAGGTTTTAATTTTTTTTCAATTTTAATTTTGAAATGCTTTTTCAAATAACAATATTTAAAAATGAATTAATGAATACAATATATAACTTATCTTTAATACTTCAATTTAAAATGTGCAATTACAAAATGCTTTTGATATTTGATTTCTTTTTGTATAAATTGTTTGATTTGAAATCCTATTTAAAATTTTACATTTTTATTTCACAATTATTCTTTCATCTTCAAAATGCTGTATTGCTTTTTCAGTGACTCTTCTGGTCCTCCATACAATTAATCTCTTTTCACGACTTAATAGTCAGTTAATAAACATTTTGTCAAGCAGCTAGTAGAATATGTTTCAATTTTGCTGACTGTATGATTCAAACTGAGCATGAATGTGTGTTTTTCTTATCTCTCTCATTTCCATTAAGCTGAAAATAGTCCTACTTGAGGTGATTCTGCTGCCTCAGTGTGTGATTCTCCAGCTTGGATAATGAAGCCGCAGGAGACTCTAAATCAGAGCTGAGTTAAGTTATATCTCTCCCTCTCTGAAACACACTAGACACACTCTGTGTTCAGAGTTAAATCACTTGACCTGTGACCTCAGTCCTGACCAGTGAGAACACCCCATGACATGGGAGTGCAGCCTCAACGACAGCCTATAAATAGGCAGACAATTTAAAGCAGGAGAGAATACCGACTTTCTCCCTGCATGCATTTTATAATGTAACTTTTTATTCCATCAGTTGCATTTCCTCTTTTTCCTTACATTTATGCTCTATTTTGATATCTCACTATTCTTGTAAACTGCACACTCTTAAGACCAATCTAGTTGGTCAGAAATAAATGGGTTAGTTAGAAACTGACCAACCCATTGGTTTTGGGACAACCAGTTGAACTGGTTAGCCAAACAACCAATGAAAATGGTAACTGACAACATACTTAACTAACCTAACTGTTTGGCTGTAGTCAAGTGTAGTGTACAGTAGATGGGGATCTAGAGAACAAGGACATTACATGTACATGTACAACATGCAAATCTTCATGTGATTTTGCCTTTGGCTTTGCAAGAATCCTCTACCAAGGCAGAAGCCCAGTTTGGTCCCAAGGAATTTTGGTGTAAATGCACATAGCATTTTGTCAAATCTGTTGACCAAGAATGAATGAACGAATGACTGAATGAATATTAGACTAGAATTTAAAAATAAACAAAATTGAAATGGAATTGTAGTGTATCAACCAATGTTAATGGTTCAATTTTAACCACTGAAAGTGGTCATTAGTGGTGTGTGGATAGCATAGTGGTAATGTCATGGGCTTTGGTATGGAATCCCTGCATTCCAGTTACAGACACGTCACCAGTAAACCACCATGGGCTCTTTAAAAAGGTCCTTAAAGGGACTAGAGGCAAGATTAAGAAACAAAACTCGCAACTGCCTAGACTGGCGCTTCAGGTAACTGCAGCCACAGGCCAAGCCGTCACAGGAGCGTGCACAAACTGAAGCTATAATGTTGTTTACTAAGTTTTTTCTTCATAGTTACACTTTTCAGTGGTCTTTCAGTTGATTTGGATCGTTTGCTGACTGCAGAAGAATCCATAACTATCGCTTAAAGTGTTTGAATTTACCGCGACCGTCTTCTTCCTGTATCAAAACTGCAGATGTAGCGTCATTTGATTGCACGTCCGCAGGGCAGCGTGGGAAATTCGGCCACCGAATTGCAGCGCATCTTGCAGCACACAGCCTGTTCAAGGCAACGGAAAGAGACGTGGGTGAAAACGTTCTTTTTGGTATTTAGTGCTTCATCACCCATTAGTATTAAAAAAAAACTGATCATGCATGTTTTTTTTTTTTTAAATTCCTGCCTCTAGTCCCTTTAAACCTCACTAATTATAGCTCCCGGGTGCTTTAATTGGCAGCCCACTGCTCTCCAATTAATCCAGAGACCAAATTTCGCAATCAGGATTAAAATAGTATAAATTATTATAATCAAACAATATAAATGGTTCCTATCCAACCAGTTTACACTGTTGGCTTCTCTACACAAATGAACCAATATTTTGGTCAAAGTGACCAATTTGTATTTGGTTGGAAACATAACTACTGTACCAACCACATTAGTAAAATTCAGTATATATATATATTTTTTGTTGTTTTAACCAATCTGTTTTTAGGGTGCACTTTACCTCACTTAATCTGCTAGACTTGGTACCACTGAGACTGCAACATTCAGTTGATCTGAATTTGCTTTCACATGTATGAATAACACATCCCCTTCCTTACTGGAAACATCTCTTCATCAAGAATTACTGAAGGAGAAGTAATAACAAAGGAAATGTGCTCATCTAATAGTTAATGGAGGACAACTTTGGTCTCCACTGCATAGTTTGTAGTATTCTTCTTGCATTTGGTTCGGTTTAAGTGAACCGAGACCTGTATTTTCAGGTCGTAACCATCAGCCATCCATGCTGCTTTGTGCCAAATCTGTCAACTAACGACAGACTGAGCTCAGAATTGGGGTATAAGATATTCTCCAAACTCCAATATTGTGACCAAGTTTGTGAGTCAAAAGCTAATTTATGCCAAATTAACAGGATCTGCATGATATGATAACAAAGTGAGGAAACAAAAGGATATTTTTACAGTAGTTTTTGTTTTTGATAAAGACTTTCAGAAAAAGACAGACCTGTATGTTTGCACGAAATTTAGAGGTTTATCAACGGATAGTGTTTAATCACATTGCAAAAGTGATACTGCATAAAAAAGACAAGCTTGCCTATGAAATATGGACAGCTGCTGACTCAACAGCCTAAACTCATTAATAAAATTGTCATCCATCACACAGGTTTCCAATTTCATTGTTGCGCAGCAACAATGAAGAACAGACGTGTCCACCGTGCATTCTCAACATTATTAAAGACATGCATCTGTGCTAACAGTTTCACTTATTAGTTTCCTGTTTTAGTTTGTGGTATCAGCAAAAAGGTCACAACAACAGTTTAAATATTTCACTTTCAAAAGCATCATTCTCCATTTTGGGCAAGCAAGTTTGGCTAATGGACAAGTCATTCATAAGGCTTCTCTGAATGCTACAGACAGACACCTGGCTTTGACTGAAAGTCTGCATGAACTGGTTTCTTTGTGTTTGCTACGTGACATATGAAATTTTCTTGTGAATATGATACCTGTACAGATTTGTGGGAAATGCTTGATGAGTGTGGAGCCTGTTGTTCTCAATCAGACATCTTCACACTTGCTCTGCTGGAGCAGCTCAGAGATAAGTGCTTTGTTCACAGCCCACCAAAACAATACAGTGACAGGCAGGTGGCTCGAACATACTCATCAGAAATGCTAGAATCAAACTGACATTTTGACTATTTTTCCTCATGCAGTTGTTAAACTTTGTCACACTTTTTTGATTTTCATCAACAAACAAGTGTAGACAATCAGCTGAAATAACAGGGGCAGTTTAAGCAGTGGGTTTCATGTAATTCATAACGCTAAAAACAATTAAATATTAAGCTCCAAAGATTAACTCCGCTCATTGGCAGTGGCTGATAATATCTGATAATATCCTGTGATGCAATTATATTAAATGCTTCCCACATAATGCGCAGGGCATTAAGAAAACTGCAGACATGTCAAGTTCCACCAGAGAATCCTCTGCTCGGTGAATTCTCACTCCAAATTTACATTTCCTTTCCTTTATTAGTGCAAATCCATTTTTGCTGTGTCACTCCATTAACTATGTGAGTAAATGCTGAGCCCCAACATTTCCAAATAAGTAATTAGTATAAAAACAAATTGTAAAGAACCCCAAGGAAGGCTGTGTCCTGTGTAGGATCAGCTCGTTTTCACAGTCAGACAGCATACCATTTCAATTGATGATTTTCTGTATGTTTTGTTTTGGTTTATGACAGAGCACTTTATTTATAGGAAGCTTGTGCACTTTCCTTTAGCATGTTTCCTGAGCCTTTTTGAGTCTTACGACTTTATTAATTCTGTCTACCACATCTGCCTTTAGCCTCTTTTTGACCACTTGGGGGCAGAGGTGGTCTTTGATGCTCTCACAGTGATCCGTTGCCACAGTGTGGCTACAACGTATGACAGGCAGGGAGCCCATGTCAGATTTAAGCATAAAAAAAATGGAATTTATTAAAACTAGGACCAACACAAAGCAACACTGAGTGTAGAGGTAGGCTACGCAGACATCAAAGGGGCGCATGCATGCGGAAGGTAGGATGGGGAAGAGTTAATTGCTAGTTGATGAAGGGCGGATGAAAGGGAGCTTGGAAGCCAAGGTGAACGACATGAGAAGATAACCCACCCATATCAGGCAATTCACTCCCATAATGAGTTCATGTTCTGGGAGAGATGTCACATTGCATTTTGTATTAGAACAAATTATGATGCAAAAAGAGCCTTTTGTTGGTAGATTAGACAGAAACCAAAGGAAAATGAGATGTATCATTATTCACAGGCAAGGGCAAAATAATTCAGGTTTTGTTTGGTACCCAAATTATTCTTAGGATACTGTTTTTGCAGTCTTTAAAGTTCAACATAACTACCTCACAAAAATCTTGGTTTTATTGGTGGAGCTATGTCATGTACTTAAGTACGATCACAGAGATCTTTCCTCAGGCCCAGATCTGGAGGGTTTATCCTCAGTGATGGAACTGCTGTGTGAGCAGTGAGCAATTACGTCTTTTTAGCCATGCTACGCACAGAAGATGAAGTGTGTGTCAGTGGCTGCTTGAGGAATGTATTGCACAATGATCAGGATGAAGGAAAAAAGGGAGCAAGCCCAATCAAATGGTGTTTGATTGGAATTCTAAATATTTTTGGTGTTATTATTTATATTTATGTATCTTATTCTATTTTCATAAAAAAATGAGTATTTCCTTTAAAATACATTTTAAAGACAAGAACTTAAAAAATACTTTTAAAAGCACCCCTCTATTTATTCATTAAAAAAAATATATAATTCATTGTCACACAATTTGATATATATTTGATTTTAGATTCAAGTTTGTTCTTACACAGTCCATCCACTAGCTTAACAAAAACAATAAAATGTTTCAGCAAGCAGGGTAAAGATGCATAAGGAAGGGTGGATGAGAGAATCACCAACTCCAGACCTCTTGGGCCAGTGTCCTGCAGGTTTTTAATGTTTCCCTGCTGTAACACGCATGACTCTGAATTAACGGGACATTAAAAAACTGGTACAAAACTCGATAAGTTGCTGGAGAACCATATCATTTGAACCAGGTGTTTCAGCAGGGAAAAATTGGCCCAGAGGAGTGGGGGATGCTTGGATTTAAGTGTTAGTTGAAGAAAATAAAAAGGTGTTGCTCAGGAAGGAAAGTGAAGTGACTGAAGCTAACTGAAGACTAGAAAGGGCAAGAAACCAAAAACGAAGAGATTAAGGAGCACAAAGGGTGACGAAACAAGTTTATATGTATAGAGGACAACTAACTAAACAATTAGCAGGAAATCAATAAATCAAGACAAGGTGTGTAGTAACCAAAGACTGTAAAAAAAAAAATGGACGTACAGTAGTAGGCTTATCCGGTTACATCTGAAGAGCTGAAAATGAAGCCAGCTGGACGTTTCCGACCATCGCCATCTTGCTGTGTCATGTGTGTCATCATTCCCAGAAAATACTAAAGCGGGCTGTGGGGCAAATGATTGACAGCCAAGCTAATGCTAACCGGGCTAATCTGAAGTGAACAGGAATGATTGAAGATAGGTGGTCTAAAAGTAAGACACGCTCAGACTTGCTGTTAACCAACTAAAACCAGCTGTTGTGTAACTCTGCTACAGGCTGAGGCTTGGGAGCAAGCAGGGAGCTAACTATTAGCCACCACGGCTAAAATTGGCACCCGGTCTGCTGCCTGTCAATCAAAAGGAACACCCCTAACTATGTGTAATTTCAAGATTAAATTCCATCTAAATGGATGAGTTATAAAGAAAACACCCCCCCTCGGTGTTGACATGAAGGTAAACTTGACCTATTAAACCTAAAATGATTTTTTGTACCAGGCTGTAAACATGTTTATTTCTCCTGTGAAGTTGGCGTTTCTAACATCGGAGTCTATGGGAATTTGCTCTGTTTTGGAGCCAGCCCCCAGTGGATGAATAAAGAACTACAACTATTTAACTTCTCTTCTGGGCCTCACTCTTCTCCAGCGGTGTGTGACCCTGGAAGTACAGAACAGAGGAAACAACATGCAATGGTGTGGACTTTACAAAAGAAAACAGGAAACCAAAGCAAAACTCAAAGACAAACAAGGCCAGGAACAGAATAAAAGAACCGAAGTCAGAACTATAATAAAGTTCTTCTTCTTTGGTTCTGCTTTCAGTTTGAGCGAACTTTCCGTACAGCTTATCTGGACCTACAGCTGCTAACAGCTTCAGTGTAACACCAACTTTTATCTTTATGATGTCAACTCATTGTATTGTTAATTGTATTTTTGAGACTTCCATTTATGGTTAGTCACACAGTAGCTTTTATCCAAAGTGAAGAAAAGTGAAGAACAGAATTTGAGATTAATTAAAGAAGGTGTCTGCTGTATGCATAAAGCACTAAAAGGATTTAAAGAACAAAGTGCAAATGTAAAAAGTCCAGAAGTGCAAAGTAATTTAGGCTTCTCTGCTTTCCTGGAAAACTATTCAGAAATGTACATGATTCATCGTGGGCAAAATGGGTTTTTGGGCTTCGCGTTTCAACAGAGCGGCAGAGTGGTAAGCTGTGTCAGATGAGGATACTTCAGCTGCCAGTCAAAAGCGGGGGATATGCAAATACCCGGAGAAAATATCACCATGTTGACTGTTCTTTGAAACATTAAACATTTTTCTGATAAATATTTTTCATCTAATAAATAGACTTTAGTTTAACACATCTTCCCTTTATTTGTGAACTTTGATCAAAAACTTTAGTTCTATATTCACATTTTTGGAGCTGAGTCTTCAAAGATGTGAAAGTTAAAGATTACTTTAAACACTGCAATGTTAGCATTAAGAAGAAACTGTTAACCAGTACAAGACATAAATTAACATTGGAGATTTTTTATGTTGGTTGGTGCTTAAACACCTCAGAGATGAATCCCTTACAGCCAGAACTGATGCTGTTTACACTGTAAAACACCACGACCCTTAAAACAAACCAGTCTTACTCACCTGTCACACCTGATTCTCAAACATGGTACTTTATGTCTCGTCTTTTTCAGGCTCTCTCTTTTGTGAGGTGGCTAATTGCGTTCACCAGCCATCCAGGTCTAAACACTTGCTTTTAATGCAGCTGAAATGAAACCAACTCAGCAGAATAAAAGCTCTGCAGCGCTGTGACCCCAAGGACCTATTTTTCAGACTGGTGCTTCAGACGAACCGAAAGGCCCCCGCCTGAAGACACATGGCTGCTCTCCAGCTGCTCAGGACTCGCAGAACTCCACAGAATCACAGAACTCTAACCCTGCAAGCCCGGGCGGTGCGAAAGGTTAAAGCAGATCTAAATATGACTGCAAGCAAAACATACGCAAAGTATTTGAATGGAACAAGATTAAACCCAGACTTAAATGAAAAGGTCAGTTCAGGCAAAGTGCAGATATGTTATCTGAGATGTGTAAAAGAGGGATAAAGCAAAGCAGAAAGCTTTGGTGTCCTTGGTTCTTTAGATCGAAGGACCCATCATCACAGGACCTTGAAAAATATCATTTAAACTGATTTTTTAAATTTGAATTTCAGGGTTTAGCATCACAGTTTCTGGTCTGAATATGACTCGGTCCTTTCCATGTGGTTTGCATCATCTCCCTGCTGGCTCTGTCTGTGAAGACATCTGGAGAATCCAGCTTCCTTTCAGCATCCAAAAACAATTGCATGGGGGGGAGGCTGCATGGGCACTAAAGGGGATAAAGCAAATATGGAAATGGATGGATACTTGAATTTCATTTTAATGCTTAAATTAGGTGACAAAAATCCCTCCCATCAGTTGAAGCCAGAAGAAACATATCCTCAATCTTATTCTTGATACACAATTTCCAAAACTTTTGAATTTTAAAAGGCGTGGTGATATGCCTGTTATTGTTTTAAAGTGCCCCTGGCATGAAATTTGCATTTTTTTGAGGTTTTTGATCATATATTTTAGTTTCCCCAGCCTGCCTATGATCCCTAAGGGGTTAAATTATAGATTTGCATTTCATTTTTCCCTGGGTGTTTCTGCCTACATGGTAAAGTTAGCATTCACAAATGGGCTGATTGGCAGTTCGGCATATTTTACTCCTAGTGCAGCATGTGACGCCATTGACTTCCAGCCAGTTACCCCTCTCCCCCGAAATACACTCTCCAAGTCCCTCCCTCTGAGACCTATGACAACAAACCGACATCATGACGTCCAGTTCGCATCAGAACTGCTCTGTACCTGGCGTACAAGGACAACACCAACCTTTTTGTCCTCCCCACTGAAAATTTGGATGGGTTTCATTTCTGCAGGAATGTGCCGACTGAACTGACAGAAAATCTCCCTGCAGCTCCGTCTCCTCCTCAGGAGAGGTTGTAACGGCTTCCAGCCACCACGAAGAAACATGAAGTTTCTAATAAACGTTTCTCATGATGTTCGTGTCTTTTATGTCTGAGGGAAATCAGATATAAAAGTATAAAAGTACTGATGTTTGTGATGATTCCAGTTTATAATTCTTCCCGTTCCCATTCTTCGCGTGTTCGGCTGCGGACTCGGGCTTGCAATCAGGCCTTCATCATCATCATCATCATCAATGTTTCTGTACCGCTCCGGTCAGACGAAGACAGATACAACCTGCAGAACTAGTGTAATATATCTTTAGTATGAACTATTAACTGAATTTGGATCATGGATGAAGTAAATAATTCAGGGAAACTTGTTGCTGGAATATGATGCCCTTTTCATCTTAAACTCTTTTACCCACACGTTAGCGTCTGTGTCAGGTTGGTGACGCCATCACCGCCGTCCGTCCTGTTTACTGTAGATCCGCAGAGGCTCATTACAAACTTCTTTAAGCCTGACGTGCAGCTGCATTCAACAGAACACAGCAACTCTTCTTTTTTACTCAAACATGAGTGTGTGGAGAGGCGCGTGTCAGCAGGTTACTGCTGAGCGTATGGGCGAATGTCTCCAGGTATCTCTGTATCACTCATCCTCCTCTCCCGAGAGCACATGTTTCAGCAAATGAGGACCATAGAGACTAAATGACAATAGAAGCACATGGTGACAAGTGTGCCTTCTGGTCCTGCCCACCAAACCTCTCACTGTAAGCCGGTGCTAACAGTCGTGCTAACTAGTAGTGCCTGCTATTCTATGACAAGGATGAGTTACGGCGAACGATCCTTTCATACTGTATTGAGGCATCTAGAGTCTGACTAAAAAGGGACCAAAAGTCGCCGGGAACTCCATGCCACTGGCACTTTAAATGTTCATATAAACCACCTTGTTTGATTAACACCTGTTTAAGTGCACAACATTTCTTATAATGGAAACCCAATTCAGACCTCTTTTTTCTTTTATAAAAGATATTGTTGTGTGAAGAATGTTTTTGCTAACATTCTTTGCATTATGCAGATACATACACCTTACTTTCATCTTATTGATGTTTTCTCCACATCTTGTTTTTCCCAGCACTGCTGCTTTTCTGTTGCATGAACCTGAACATGCAAACTTGTCATCAGGTTGTGAATCTGCCATCTTGTTTTTTATATGTTGTTTGTGTGGGGGTCGGGACTCTGCCTGAGTGTGTGTCTTGTTCTTCAAGGCTTGTTTCTACTGATAAGATTGCTTGTTTCTGTTACAGTATCTGGCAGCAACATCAGCTCCAACAAATTTCGGCGCAGAAGAGAAGGGCCCTAAAAAGAAGACACGTGTGCTCTCCATGCTTAGAGGGATATTGATAAAAACTTTGGATGTGTGCATTGCAGTTGCCCAGTGGGTGTAATGTGGCTATGAGCCATTGATAAGATGACGTTTTTTAGCATGATAAATAAATCACCACTTTTTCAAGCGTTTTCTATAGTCCATTCTTTATGACAGTGTTTGCCAAGTCCGGTCCTCAGGACCCACTGCCCTGCATGTCTTTGATGAGTTCCTACTTCAACATACCTGATTCAGATTAATGAACTTCCTCATCAAGTTCTTTGCAGGCCTTTTAACGAACCATTCATTTGATTCAGGTGTGAAAAATCAGGGTTGCTTCTGAGACATTCAGGGCAGTGGTTCCTGAGGACCGGAGATGGCACACACTGCTTTACAATATTTATTTTAACTGTCTTATGTAGTGTATATCACTATGTGTGTATTAAGGAGATTATGAATGATCTTTTACTTGTGCCAGCTAGAAATCTCTTACAAGACATTAAAAAAAAACAAGTCCTGAAGTTTGGTTAAAATAATATGAATAAAACTAATCCAAATGCCCACTCCACCATTGCAGGTCATTCTAAGCCAATGAAACAACTGATGTTTCTATTTCCCTCTTAGAGACTGCTTCAGGTTGGGGAAACAGAGGAGGGGATGTCATGGGTGGTGATTTTCTGTCACTTTTGGTTAGTATGACAGGACCTTTTATAGTACCTCAGTATGTGTTTCAGTAAAATTTATTTGCATAGCTGCGCTTGCATGTGATAATGCACATTTTGTTGTCAGAATGTGAGCAAGGGCTTCCTTGGTTTGTTTGCGTGTGTGCGAGCACTTGCATTCATGCACATAGGTGTGTGGTAGAGTGTGTGTTTATGTGCAAGTGGCTCCCCACATCTGCCCTCTGGCCGTGGCTTCATTAAACATTTCATTAACGTCAAACATTATTTGCATCGTCAGATTAGAGCCCCCTCTCTTTCTTTCTCTCTCTGTCGCACACACTCTCGTGCAAAGTCCCAACCCCCACACAAACAACATCAGACAAACCAAGATGACACGTTCGCAACGTGATGACAAAATTCCAGCGAGGCCCTATGAATTACCATATCACATGTGTCCACTAAAGACACAAAGCCACATTAACTGAGTGATGTGGATCCACGCAGACACATGCTGCACTTAATCTTTATCATAAATTGGAGAGTAGATACTGTATATTTGTGTGTCTTCATTTATGCAGATTTGGTTGTATATGAATCAGATTTGAGAGAACAAGACAGCTGAAAGAAAAAAAAAGGTGAGAAGGTAGGGGAGAGGTGATATGAATCTGTGAAAGGGATGCAAGAAGTCTGAACCCATCTGTGCACTAACAATCAGATCTAAAGAACTTCATAGTTTTTCTCTGGACCTCCTCTTTGGTTGCCATTTAACAGATATTGATAGTACTTCATTCAATTGGTTGTGCAGACCATAAACATAGCTAAAAATAGAAAATGGACATTCTATACAGTAATTTCTTGGTCAGCAGACAGAGTAATAAAAATATCTACAACCATGGGAATCTCCTCTATCAAAACTTATTGAAACATGTCATTGTTTTATTCACATGAATTTCCATTTTTCTTCAAAAGCACATATGGATTAAAGGAGAGGATGAGGAAATGCTGTCACTTGCTAAAATCTGATTTTAGGATCCTACAGTGAGCAAAAGCAACTTAGATCCAAACAGTCTAACAAAACTAAAAGAGACATCCTGAGTTCAGACTTTCAAACAGCTCACCTCTTTCTTGGAGAAGACTAATTTGCAGTTTGTCTGCCTATTTGTTGTCTTCTTATCTTTTAATGAAGTGCATTTTTCAGTAAGATAAAAGTTAGACCCCTGAGTGTTTCACTCCTTTTAAAAGAGACACATGCATTGTGTTTCATGCACAAACAATTGTGTGTCTCAGGCCAAGGGAACTTGAAGTAAAGCCTGGCCATTTTACATTGAATAGTGGTGCTTGTCAATGGAGACATCATAATTCCTGCGATGCAGGGCTGTTCAATATCGCCTTTAATAAGGCTTACTGTATGTTACGCAGCTGTATCTGTACAACTGTGCCCAAGACCAATTTCCCTTCACAGAACAATAAAGTTTATCTTATCTTATAAGTCAGTCCGGTGCCTTTGAATCATTGTAACCTGTTGTTGGATGAAAGCGGAGAAACTATGTCATTTTCATATGTGTCATATACTTTCTATGACCATTTATAATGCTAATTCTGTGGTGTAGAGCTGTGTTTATAAAGGCTATAACTTCACTAACAAATAGATGTTAGCTGTTGCATTACGGTTTACAATATTAGAACTTTAAATATCCCTCAATTTACACAAAGCACTGTCTTGCACTTGGTCCTGCGACAGACTGGCGACCTGTCCAGGGTGTACCCCGCCTCTCGCCTGTTAATAGCTGGGATAGGCTCCAGCAACCCCCGCGACCCTGAACTGGATAAGCGGCACAGAAAATGACTGACTGACTGACACTGTCTTGCACTGTCTAGTATCAAATATAGATTTCTTTTTTTTTTTTGTAGAACATAATGTAATACCAGGAGAGAAAGTCAGAAATTGAATGAAAACCACTTAGATAACCTTTTTAAAAGCATGGAAAGAGCTCAGTAATTCCAAAGTTACTCATAAATGATTCAAAATCTACACCCAAGTCATTTAAATTGGCTCTGCTATAATCAGACAGAATGCAAAGTGCTGAAATGGCAAGAAGCTCTAATGAGGACGCTGGTGGCAAGAGTGTGTCAACATGTGGGAGCAAATGAGAGAATGAGAGATGAAAAATCCTCAGGCACACTGTAAAACATTTTCCCTTAACGCTATAGTATAGTGTAGTATAGTATAGTTTAGTATCTACAGTAATTTACTACTGGCTATTTTACCAGTACAGTCTTTGTCACTGTTTCTTAGTTTTACAGTGTGTTGACTAGAAAGTGTTTCTGGTTGCAGCCTGCAAAATGGGAGCACAGAAACTACAATATCCTATCAAATATTTTTTTTATTAGTTTCAGTTCCATAATCTTAGTGGGATTACATGCTGATTTGGACTTGTGTTTGGGCTGATTTCACAGTAATACTAACACATTTATTAAAGGTGACAGCTACAACTTTTTCATCAAAAGTTATTTTTTCAAATATATTACATCATCGATATTTTATAGCATTTTTTGGAATATAAATAATTGTTTTTATCAATTTTGATGGGTCCAATATATATAAATATTCAGATCTAATTACCATGCCAACATACCCTGAAGGATTCTCCACCATTAACATGAGCTCAGGAGTTGCTAGCTTGACTGCTCTGTGTAGAAATAGCATCTTCCTTGTCTTACATGTAAGATATGTAAATCATGAATATGAATTGTAATTTAAGATATGAATTTGAAATATTTATATCTCAAATTCATGGGAACCAAAAAAAAAAAAAAAAAACGAAGCAGGATGAGGGTCAAGGTAGCAAAGGGGTTAAAAAAAAAACCCCATGGAGGATGTCACTTTCCTCCTGCATATGTAAGTTAAACACTTGCTAATGCCGATAAACGGTTTGCCAGTTCTGTAACGCTGCTAATGCTACTTGAGTACTGTAAGTGTTAGTGTGCCACCTACTGACAGGGAACAATAGGACTTGTAGCTTTCACCTTTCAATAAAAAAGACTCATGAGATGATGCCGGAAACAAGGCAAAAGGACCCAAATGTAGGACACAGGCGGAAGAATGATGAATGATGGTTTGTAAACAATAACACAAGTAGCTACAAAAAAAAAAAAAAAAAAAACTGAAAAATGGAGGTTGTTATAGCCCCAGGCCAGTCTTGAACATGTATGTGGATTTCTGTGTGATTGCATCTATGTGATTGGCTGGCTCTCCTGGATCTCTGTTAATCTGGCTGGTTCCTCCTCAATCTGCTTACTTCCTTGTCTGTCTGGCTGTGCCACCCTTAGTCTGCGATTGGCTGGCTGTGCCATCCCTCATCTGTGGTTTGTTGGCTGTGCCATCTCCTGTCTGCGATTGGCTGGATCCGCCTGGGGGCTCAACTACTTAAGCTGGCTTTAAACGATGTTCAGGGCAGCTGTTCAAAGTTAGAACAGCTTGCCAATTAGCCTGACTTGAGTCTTGTGCTTTGGTGGTTGTGATTTGTAGATTGTAAAGAGTTTGACTCTATTTGAGGCCAGCTTTTGTTGGTTGTGTTGGATATTTTTGCTGGCTTAGATTTCCTTGTATATTGTAGGTTGGGTTTTGTTTTTGTTCATTTTCTGGTGCCCCCTATGTCAAAATAAATACTCTTGAGTTCATTCCATTCTCTTTGGTTTATGTGTGCCCACATGTCCAACTCAGGGGAGGAAGGCTCAGTTTCACCCAGAGGTGGCATATGCCTTAATGTTACCACCCCATCTTCCCTAGCTGAGCCAGGGTCGTGACAGAGGTTATGAAAAATGAACCTACAAGGGACAACTGAAACAAAGGCCCAATTCCAATTACTTTTTCACCCCTACCCCTAACCCTTCCCCTTGGCCCTGACACTTGAAATGGAGTTTCAAGTGCAAGGGACTGAATTATTCCCCTAAGAAATGGGACAACCCTTCGAAATCCTAATGCGTCACCAATAGTCGTCCGTGGAGCAGTAAACAAACATCATGGCTGTTTCCAGAAGAGTTCGCAATGTTTGCAATGCCGTCTGCTGCTTTGAATTGTCAATAAAGTTTTGTTGAAAAAAACAAAAGCTGTCTGCAGCAGGAATAATCTCCCTTTCCTGAGCGACTGGATTATTTCTTCGGTTTTAGGCCGAAAAGCGCAAAAATGAAGACGCCTTCGACTCAAACTTGCCGTTAATGTTACTTTTCAGACATGATCAGTTGCACGTGACGTTACAAAACTAGTGACTTCATTCACATTTCTAATAAAACTGTCTGTAGTACATTACAGCAACCTTAAATAGCAATTTTCATATTTTAATACTCACTTTTAATACTTACTCAAAAAATACTCACATTTATACGTTTCTCTGGCTGCCACTGACGATTTTCCCGCGCTTTTGCCCATATTTCACATGGAATTGTGGTAATATCACATACATACATGGTTTTTGTCTTCATCAGTTTAAGATGCTTTGCCTTCAATAAAAGGGGAACGTGATAAATAATCAATAATTATAGAACATTCCCTGAAACAAATTCATGAATCAGAAGTATAGAGGCGTAACCACGAAAATAACAATTTATGCGAAAATAGAAGTTTTGTTTAACTTTTTCTAAAATGAAAAATCTGCATCTTTATTTGATCAAAACTCAGCCACCACATCAGGTAATTTATCCTGCAGAGGGTGGGAAAGGCAGGAGCATTTCGCTTACATTGATAGGGAGAAAGGGAGGC
This sequence comes from Atherinomorus stipes, assembly GCA_023101725.1. NCBI lineage: Eukaryota > Metazoa > Chordata > Actinopteri > Atheriniformes > Atherinidae > Atherinomorus > Atherinomorus stipes. Next base: position 87,261 of record JALJCO010010723.1, on the reverse strand, counting down.
CTTGCAACATTCTTGACAAGTCATCAGCTATCGAGAAGGACAGCCAGGGATGCTCACACCTATCAACCTGTGGGAGGAAGCCACTGCAGTTGAGGTAACATCCATGCAGAACCCTCAAACAGAAGAGCCTTGATATTAACCACAACACCGACATCCCATCCGAAGATTAAAATGCAAGCTGTAAGCATCTGGTGTTGCAAAACAATGAAAGTTTAGTTGTTGAATTAGTTAACAGCCAGATGATTCGTTTGATTTGTTTAACTTCTCTGTGAATCTACAAAGTGCAGCAATGTAGTGCCCTTATCAGTAATATTGACTTCAACCATAAAGTGAACTAAAAATGTCAACACTTTGCAACAGCCCTGCCTTGCTTCTGCAGAGACCCAGCAATAACAGACACGAGTAAAAGTAAGCTTACAAAAATGTAGGATTAGAGCCTGGATGCAGTGGATAGCTCTCTTCTGCATCAGGTGTCTACGAAGAGGTTAATTTTCCACTCCAGTAACAAGCTCAACCGATGACAGCCCATCTCCCAGGGGTTTTTCCCCACCCCCCATCCCCTCATGCCCTCTAGGCTTTATTTAGTATTTAGCATTAGAGAAAAGTGCTGTGATTAAAGGGAAGTTGGGGTGGATTTGATTAAAGGGGACGCAGAGTGGACCTGACTCAAGGGTTTATTTTTCTTTTTTTCAACCTCCCTATACTGATTAATTGGGATATTTCTCATCCCACTCCTGAGGCCGTGGCAGAATGCAGCGTCAGAAACCTCAACCCACTGAAGTGAGCTTTCTGAACCATTTAGGTGCCTTAAGTGTGGCTTAAATGCAATGTTGAACAGATGAAAGACGATCAATATTGGAAAGAGGAGGTGGGGGTGTGACTGGAAGAGATCCAGATTCACTGAGTGAGGGGAAAGTTCTTAAAAGAACAACAGTGCAGTATTGGCAGCCACAGTAAAGCTGCTCATGCGACTTTGCAAATAATCACAGATACAGTACAAAAGCTGTCTGATCTATAGAGCAAAGAGTGTCTAAGCGAGGGAATTTACATTAATGCAGTCAGATTAACATAATACTTTGAAAAGCTTATGTACAATCTGATCCTCCCTGTTGTATTTCAAATGCTTGTGGTGTTAGTGCTGCAGCATTATTTACCAAAGTGAAGCAACTAAACTATTTTCATTTTATGACTTTTACTTCAAGGCTGCACAACCCCATGTTTAAATTAGAAGCAATTATATGTTTTATTTTTCAAAATATTCCACTGAAAAGACTAAATATGGGTCCTTAAAAAGAACTCAATGTTCTATGTTTTTCAGAAGTTCATTTCCGTTCACTAATTTGTAATGTTGCATGTAGATGTCCACTACTCGTATGCGTACACATTTTTGATGATTCACTTTGAATTAATGGAGAAAGACATTAACATATTTATCCAGATAGAGTGCGCAGGAGCCCAAGGGGCAAAAATTCTTCTCTTACTTTTTATAGGTATGATCTGCAATTGGCACAATTCCAGAAAAAAAAGCTGTTTAAAAAAAAAAAACATGGAAAAATAAGTTTTTCTTACTGAGACGATCAGTGAGAAAGAGAAAAGTCATGCAATGTTAGTAGATTAAAAAAAAAAGGGTTTTTTTGAGGATGGGAGATTGAATTGTAAAGATTTAATGCAATGTATTGGTTTTAGCTTGGCAACTGTTTTCATTACTGACCTCTAAGGCACAGTAATCACAGTTATGGACTAATGTCAAGCATATAAGGATTAATTAGATTTATAACTGGCCTTCAATTTATAGTATGAATTGGACTGTCTGTAAAAATATCTTGTTTCACATTGTTTTGAATTGGTGTCATACGCATAAAGCTTATACAGTAAGTAAACTTTAATAACACAACAAAAAGAGAGCATTGCAATTCCCTTTATCTTGTAATGTTTGGCATTAACTTTAAAGGTATGACACTGCTCCAAATCCTGCCCCATGTATTCCACAGAAATGTTAAGACTCATGATCTTGTCACAGCCACAGCATGTCCACTCGACTCCTACATTTAATTTTTGTGTCTCTTGTGCCACATTTGAACCTCTTGTAAAACAGTTCATGTACCTTACACAAGTGCACAGAGCACGCACAGGGGGAAGGATCTATCAAAGGTTTGCGTGTATAAAAACATGAGCTATCTCACTACACACGCAAAAAAAAATGTACAAACTGATCTATTAACAGCGTGCTAAAAGGGTTTGGTCTTTAAAACGTGCTAAATAGCGCTTCTTATCCATTTAGTACTTTTTCTACAATGAATTTGCAATATGGGGCATTTACACGCAAAAGTGCGTGGAATGGGAGCAGAAAATGTAAATATATTCATTTAGCACTTGCAAGGCAATTTATCAACCATGAGACGCATTGCCTTGCTGGTTTTTTGCGTCTATTTTAGTACGTCTGAAAAGCAGGTGCAACTTGTAGCTTTGTGCACAAAAGGCTGCAATTTGGGAGGGACAATCCTGGGCATGCACAAATCTGATTCAAAATCATTTTTCATGAGCAGTGAGGGCAGTGTATTTAGGTCTCATTGTTGATTCAATAAAAATCACCACAGCAAACCACTATTTAACACAGGTGTAAAATATTCTGGATAAATGAAAGTTTGCAGCCACTGTGGAGCTTAATGAGAACAAAAGCTGCATTAATTGTGTCTTTTTATCCCCCCCCCTTTTTTTTTTTGCCAATGCCACGTCTTAACTTGGATTTTAGCACCCGGAGAGGACCACAGGATCACCTGGCAGCGTGAGCCTCTGAAGCCGTTGGTATTGTGCCAAAGTGCGCGCCTCCTGCGTAATATGACCATGTCGGAGGTGCAGACACTTTCATTTGTTCAGCAACTCATGATCCACGTCCTCATAAACTAGACACTTCTGAGGCTTCGCACAGATACCTGCTGTATCATTTTTTAAATTTATCATACTTATTTTAAATTGTTTTCGTTTATTCCGTCCTCCTAATATCTCCATCCTCATCAGGAGACTGGCGTCATATTTCCTTTTGAGTAGTCATCTCTCGCAATTCGCCACACTGCAAACCTCGAAACACGCAAAACCTTATTTATACAGGGGCATTTCCAACACATTTGCACTTGCTGTCATTTGCGCCTTCATTCTTGATAAATCACCCGCAAACCGTGGTTCAGCCCCTTGCGCAAAATTCCAGATAGCATGGGCAAATTACTACAAGCAAATTTGGATCTTGATAAATCCGCCCCAAGAATGTGCTACAGCCATTTTCCTTTACACAGAACTTTCCTGTTTGGACATTTAAAGGTGTCACAACCTAGTGTTTTACATACACAATCCTTCTTAAATTATCTTCAAATGAATTTTTAATTACAGTTGGGTGGGAGGAAAATTCAATGAGCACATTTTGACCTCCTTTTGTTTGTCGCGAGAAAACGCACGAGAATTAGACCTGTCTGTAAGCATGTTAACGAGGCAAGCGTCAAAGCCAAAACAAAGTTTTATCAGGACAGACCAAGTGAGGGAAAATGATGTCCCAACAGAAAAAAACATGATAAAATCTATCGGTGCAGTTGATAGAGAGAATCCACGGAGTAAAAGGGCTGGACTCTGATGAATATAAGGAGCGGACGTCTGACATGAAGTTAACCAAACAGCAACAAGTGTGTTAGCTTTTGTAGCTACATTAGCAGCTTGTCACTGTTCGTCTTCCATAATTTACTGGTCTCTTACACAAAAGATAATAAGTTACACAAGCAGCAACACTTACCGACTGCACATCCTCACTGAATAAATATAATCCACTGGTCCTTGTTAGTGCTGTCCCTCCTGTTACAGCACTGAAAATTGTTGAAGCAGCTCAGCATGGCAGATTTTTTCCCCCTCCTCGTCGTCATCTTCCTCCTCTCTGACAAAGCTGGTCTTTACCTGCTGCGGAGTAGCGTTTAATCAGCTGATATCAGGTGGTGCTAAAGAGGCTAGCTTAGCAGCTAGCAGCCTCTGTAGATCACGTCATTAACAGAGATAAAATCAAATCGCGTACTGTGGAGAGCGCGCTCTTGTGGCCGATTCTGGTGAGAAGAGAGAGCCTGCACTCAAAGATGAAGCCACTTTCACTCTCCAGAGTTTCTGGCACGTTTTAACTGAGGTCCTATTCTAATACACATGTTTTCACATGAAAAAATGGGATTTCTGGGTGATGACTCCTTTAAAGCTACACATCCAAATGGCATAACCATGTTTTCAAGATTCCATCAATAAGCTGATTAGTCAGTCTCTGACAGCCCATTTACTGCTTAGTGCGAACACAACAGAAGGGGACTGTGCATTTTTTGTAATACCAACTATTGTTCATTATCGCCTGTAGACCTGACACAGAAGTTACTTTAGTTTTTGAACGGCATTTTTGTCAAACATGCAGACAGGGCAAATCAATGTAGTTTTTACATGCAAACCAGACATATCAGAGTATAAAAGAATATGCACAACTGCTAAGATCTTGAGACACCAGTTTAACCTTGCTAGCTGTTGTGCCACATTACATTATCATATGATAGCCCATAGTGTTCTGGTTTCCCACAAGTTCAAGAGGAAGTTAAGTGGAAGGTATTTTATAACCACTGAGGGTATCGGTTTACGCTGTTACATGTCATTACATCCATGGCCTTACCTACTATTTAGGTTATCAAAGTCAAAACCTTGGCATTTTTTCACTTTGTATGTAAAAAACTTTCCTGGAATGAATGCTTCTGAGCTATGAAGTTATCTGAGTGGACTATTCCACTGATTATGGTGAGGGTGTTGCTGTAAGAGTGCCTGCTAAACTAAACATGCATGAACACCAGTGTAGCTGATGCAGTGAAATGTAACACAGGTTACTAGCCGTATATACTTCAAATTAGAGATGTCCGACATTATCGGCCTACCAATTTTATTGGCCGATATTGGCATTAATATGTAATATCGGAAAATATCGGTATCATTCTTTTTTTTGGGAACAGATATTTTTTCTAACAAAATCTCACTAGATGTTGTTCCATTAGAATTGGTCCAGCATGTAGAAAAGTCACTGTTATTCTGGAAGAACTTAAAGGATAACTTTCTTTTTTTTAAAGCTAGACCTTATTTCTAGGAGTATATACGTGCATTTACTCACCGGTAAAGTTTCTGCATCACTTTGAGTCCCTCGGAAGACATTATGTTGAGTCGCCCTTCAGGGTACATCCAGTATCGGAGACGGAGCAGTCACTATAGAAGGCACTATCTGCAGCAAAACTCCTTGATTTTCACCAAGACTTTAAGTAAAATGAATGAATGAACGAGTACTATTGTCCCGTGAGTCCAGATTTAGCTCTCCGTTAGTTATCAAGATGTTCTACACACTTTTCAGGGCCGTGCATTCACGATGTGCACTTCCATAGTTCAGCTGAGAAGAGCAGCTTGCTACCCTGACAACAAAAACTCAATTTGCGAAACTCTGAACTCACAGGACAATAGTACTCATTTGTTTGTTCATTTTACTTAAAGCATGTGTGGCAGGACAAAGAAGGGCTCAGGTGGGATTCAATCCCCAGACTCCTGGGTGAGAGTCATGCCCGCTAACCAGTCAGCCAAAGGGACATCCCCTTGGCCAAGTAGCCAGGGAACATCAACACTCAGAGGCATAGTGACAGGACCGTCAACTGCCACACATGGATGAAATCAAGGAGCTTTTGCCGCAGATAATGTCTTTTAAAGTGCCTACCCCATCTCCTCCATTTTACTGGATGTGCACTGAAGGATGACTCAACATATCTTCCGAAGGACTCAAAGTGATGCAGAAACTTTACCGGTGAGTAAATGCACGTATATACTTCTAGAAATAAGGTCCAGGTTGAAAAAAAAAGAAAGTTATCCTTTAAAATCCCAGCATTCCTTACAGTGTGTTCAGACCAAGCGCGATTTGGGCGTCAAAAACGCGCCCGACGCCCAAAGTTGGACACCGTGTCATTAAAAGTCCGACGCCTGTTTCCCGGCGTCTTGACGCTCTGACGCGCGGCGAGAGATGTCCAGTCAAGCAGCGCTCGCCGCGCCGTGGGAGGAGCCTCTCCTTTCTCTTTTTCCTTTTACCGTCTCTCTGCACCATGGCAGGTGCAGGAGAGAGAGCGGCTCGGCTTAATGTGATAAATAAAGCAGGGAACGTCGTCGTCGGACATCTCTGCTCTGTGTCCGGTTCACCAAATAATTCCAGGTGTTCTGACTGTGATGAGTTTCATCATTTACTTCAGGAGCTGCTGGCGAGCGGCACTTTCGGTCGTCTGATCGGCCCAGTTTAACGTCCCGCTGTCCCGATGCGGGGCAGCATTATCAGCCCAGTACATCCCATCAGGACAGCAGGTCATCAAACCACCGTTCAGAAACCGGGACCGGACATAGATCACAGTTTATCCTCCTCTGTGTTCAGATAGAGAGGAGATTTCCCTGGTTTTTCTGTGTTTCCTCTCCTGTCAGAAAAAGTGTGTCTGTGTCATGACTCGCTCTGATTGGTCGACGCCCCCGCGTCAAGACGCCAAAGTTCAGATTTTCCAACTCCGGCGTCTGACGCCCTTGACGCGCAAACGCTGAACATCTCAAAACTCGACGCGCTAACGCCTTAGACGCGCCGCGCCCGACGCGCGAAACGCGCCGCAAGAAAGGCCAACGCTCCTTGACGCGCGTCGGCCATTGACTTTGCATGTAAACCTGACGCCCTTGACGCCCAAATCGCGCTTGGTCTGAACACACTGTTAGAGTTGTGACCATGGTGCAGCTGCTGCTTCTACAGACTGAAGTGTATAGGCTACTGGTTCATTCCATTTACCTCGGAACTCGGAAGTGGAAATTATGTTACTCCCCACCTAACTGTACTGTATTCCAGTTCACTGGTCGAAAATCAAGATAGCAGCACAAAACAAACAAAACAACGTGTTTGCTAAGGCTATTGTTATTAGCCGTTGTTAGCACAGCTGGTATTTTAGTTCACATATGCCACATAAAAAATGTGAATTACACCACAGCAGCTTCCCCCTACATATATATCAAACAATACTGTGTATGAAGGATTTAATGCAACAAAAAATAGTCAGAGCTGTAAATAAATTTAACATCACAGAAGTCTCTACTACTGCTAACACTGCGTGTGGCCATCTTTAAAAGTTTACTCAGAGGTGGCGAGGATTCGTCGACTTTGCCAGTGGGAAATCAACCTCGGAGGCCGTTCCAGTTGAAACTTCTCAGTCGGATCTGGGAATTTCTGATTTCTGAACTCAAATGGAACACAGCATATACTGTAAGCACAGCTCCACAATATCCTGAACAAAAGCCAGCCCCTTTGTTTCCTGTCTTTCATTACTGGACAAACTGATTAATCCAGGTGTATGTATCTGGCCGTTCTCATCACGGTTACTGAGGTCAGGCACACCTGGATTAATCAATTTTTCCAGTAATTAAAGACAGGGAACAAAGGAGCTGGCTTACGTTCAGGAAGTTGTGAAGTTGTGCATATAGCTAATTGAAGCTGCTTTTAATATTTTTTTCTTTTGTTGGTTAAGTTACCAAGATTTCAGAAACATAATAATTTTCCACTTGTTGGCTAATACCTGCAAGTATCTGATATAGATGTCCAGAATGAACTGGGATGTTTGGGATCTTTGCTCTTGGAGCAGAATATAGTTTTATCTCTCTAAATATGAGAGATACAAAATATGTATCTCTCATATATACACTGTACATCTCTCTCATATTTTGTATCTCTCAAAATATGAGAGATAAAACCTCACAGTTGTCTGCATAGATTGGTAACGGCTGATACCAGAAATTGAAACTAAGAGATGGACAATATCCTTATAGTTAACGGATATCAGTAAGAAAAAAAAAAAGCCAATATCAAACATCCCTACTACAAATACTTCAAAACTTCAACTCCGTTCTTCCCCAAATAAGAATTGGTACAACCGTGTTCATCTATTATAACTTATATGCTCAGTTTATTTTGACCTGTTGCTGCCGACTGACAACAGTGATTAATTTGTGTGTATTTTTCTGCTTGCTGTGACAGTTACGTTTCTGCTCCAAGAGTTAGCTAGCTAGTTAACCTTTCCCTTTATTGAGTCAGACTGACTAGTTTTAACCAAAGTTTTACCTCTTTTATAATGGGACCTTGCTATTTCTAATACACTGCGAACACCCATGATTACACTCATCACACTCAGCAAGGAGTCACTTAAACCAATTTTTTTTGTGACTAATTGCTGAGTGAGCAGATAAAACATTAATTTGCATCCACATTTGCTCTAACTTAAAGTGCACTCACTTACACTGGATTACAGTGGATCCACAGCTCTATACATCTTCATTAGAGTGCAGCCATTGGTCCAAAGCGCAATTAGGGGATAGAACAGAAGATTTTTAATGTACCAGGCTGATCCCTGGATTAGTGGTCAAATTAAACATGGGGAAAGCAAACTTATCTCAGCATGCAGATTCCAAGACAGTTTCTAAAAAACTTCAACACGTGTGTGCCGTAAGAGTTGGATGTTGTTTCGTGTTGGAGCACAAAGGTTCTGACTATACATAACTGATAAAAGCTAAAAGCTAAATCTTCAAAACTCATAATAAAAAGTACATATTTTAGAGACATAGAACCCAAGATGACCAATTAGAGGAAAACACTATAGAGGAGAGAGGTGGAAATAAAAAAAAATGAGGTAGACAGAAAGAGGGGATAAATGTTAAAACTAATTGGTTGGAGGTAGGAAGATGTGGGTGCAAGTGCGTGCCAGTTTGTATAAGCAACAGTAAAGCAAGTAATTAGGTCTGCGAAAGCTCCTCATTATAAAAGGCTCTTGCAGCTATAAAAGCAGGGGTCTGCTAAAAAGTGACACGCAACAGTAAAGCCACCAATCCCTGACTTTGACCATTAATCAAGTTCAGAAGCCACATGGTGAGGGGATAGCTCCCCTGATCCTTCTCAGACAGATCTTTTCATTGGCATCGATGACCACACACACAGTACAACCACAACTTTTGTCACTATTCCTTGACTCTTAATTGCAAGAATAGAGGAAGAATGTATCTCTTTCCACAGATCATTTATCATTCAAACAGTTTGGGCACTATCACATCACTGATTTTGCAAGAAAACATAACAATATAGATATTCCACAGGCTTATATACCTAACCTGGCCATCAATACTTTTAGCATACTTAGGAAGTAAAACAAAATTTTGGGGGTGATACGAAAAGGATTTGGTACATCTTTTAGTTCTTAATATATTTGTATCAACAATTGTTAAAAAAATTTGTGTGATGTGAAGAGACCAGTCCAAACCCGAGTATTTATAGACAGCTCTCTCAGCTGATGGATTTAACTTTGTGATAGCTGCTTCCCAGCAAATTCCCTGCTTGCAATATTGAGTGCATTCATTCTGAGTGGTATGGCTGCATTACTATATGTGTCAATATCTGGACGCTGAACTCATATTGTAAGAGTCAACAAATTTCGAAATGCTGTGCATTTCCCCCCCCTCAGCATTTAACAGTCTTGGCTGAGTACCAAAAAGGAAAATCTACCGGCTAGTTTTCATGTAGTTTAATCAGGATGAAAGACAAGGTATCTTTCTTATCTGCACCTTGTTCTTTGTCATTATTAATGGGATGAAACTTTTATTACACGTCACCAGTGGCCTTAGCTCTCATTTATGTTTGACATCAAAATAAAGAGCCTTCTGTCTGCACTCTGCATTGATTTTGAGCATATTTCAGGAATTTTTAGAAGGCTTGCATACTCAAACGCAGCAAACAAGGCAGTGCTGCCAGAAATCACGGGGCAGTGTTGTGCAGTATAGCTCATGTATGACCAGTGAAAGGGACAAAGAAGAAGAAAACTGAAATAATAGAACTTTTTAATGTGACACTGCAAACTGCCTGGGCATAGGGGAAGAGAACTGTAGCTCTGTTTGCTATTGTGTGAAACTGACCTGGGGACCTGACAATCTGTAAAATTAAAAGGGATCAGGGGCTTGGCTCGAAGCTACTATGCTAACCACCGCTTCCTTTACCTCTTTGAAAGTGTTTAGCCAAATCAAAGGTGTCAAAAGCTCAACAATAACTAATAAGATCATAGCAAACATAGAAGTTTATCACATCTTGAAATATAAGCTGTGTCTCTGTGCAGTATAGGTTTGTATTTCTCTGGCATGGTCCTCGGGGACCACTGCTCTCCGACTTTTAGTTCTAACTGACTCCGGCACACCTAATGCAGACTGACTGAACTGCTCATCAAGTTCTTTGCAAATCTACTGATGAGCCATTCTTTTGAGTCAACTGTGTTAAAGTTTGGACACTTCTAACACATGCAGGTCAGTGGTTAGGTACAGTAAGTAGTTAGGCAAAATAGTAAAACTGCAATATTTTGTGCTGTGGACCAACCTCACTATCCTGGTGGATTTAATTTGATCCTGCGTGGAGTCATAACAGATGCAAAGAAGCCAAAAACAACAATGACAGCAATAATCTATTTATTTTTACAAGTTTTGTATTCCTATTTCAATCCCCCGTAGCCACCTACTGATACTTTGGTATCAGCATATAAAAGGGTTTGTATACTTGGTTCACACTTTAGCAGCAACATTCTTTCATTGTCATAAATGGGGAGAATCCATAACAATTATGGATTCATTTTTCTTTCCATTAACTTCCTGGCAATGACTTTCCTGACTCAGCAAATAATACTTCTGTTTTATTATAGTTTTTTTCTTTAATTAACCTATCATCTCATAAACGATAAAATGACGGCATACGGTAAATGACTCCATTATCTCGTGAAAACAATCCTCGTCATCTTGAGATAATAAGATAGTTATATAATTATCTCACAATAATGACATTAAAAATTTCTCTCCAATCATGGCTGATCTCAGCTTCCATGGTGTAGTGATGGAGTAAAATCTTCTAAATTAAGCTTGATTTGTATCAGTTAATCTTGTATAATGTGAGAAATAGCTGCTTTACATTTGTCAGATGTCCTCCCACACACATACGACTCTTTACCTAATCTAATCCAACCTAATCCAATCTAATCTAATGGTACTTTAGGCCTACTTAATGTGTTCTGGTGAAAATGATGAAACTTTCATTGATGTCTCATTGTGTTTATGTTGCAAGCTAAAAACAAATATCCTGAAAAGCACCACTTTAGTGTGCCTGGCTTGAAGTTACAGACTGTGCTGCAGCTGCCAGCTATGCTATGTTGTAGTCACATATTTGACGGCGTGTTACACATAAGTATTTAGGTTGAGCCACGGTTGTAACATATATATATATATATATATATATATATATATATATATATATATATATATATATATATCAGCTGTGCTCATCTGCTGGACACTAAATGCTGCCTCTTTCTGTAAAAATGTGTTAGTAATGTCACAGGGACTTGTCACTTTATTTTCCCTGGAGCAATGTCATGGAAAAACATCCCAGAGTATTTATTGTTCTTGGCAGATGGTAAGATCGTAGACTTAAAATTGCTGTAGCAGCTCTTAACATACACAGACATACAGTTTGGCTGTAATCCCTAAGACTTCTGCCGAATCCACTTTTTGTTTTTCTTCCAGATCATTTACAGTAACTAGATAGTTTGATGGATGTTGAATGTATAAACACCTTGAATCTGACACAAATCCTTTTGTCTTGAGGTAGGAAGCTGCTCGTGGCCTCATGAGCTATTTTCTTATTTAATTTAAATTGAAGTAATGTTAGAAAAAAAAAAAAGAAAATCCTTGTTAATCCTTGTTTATGCAGTGACATAAAGATAGGATGCTTGAATGGCACTACATAATGTTGTTTTTTTTTATTTAATTTTATTAGCCTTTACAAAGAAAAATCCATGACAGTTTTCTAAAATTGACTTCAGAAGTTTAAATTTGCCCTTTTCAGTAGAAATCATGTTTCTTTATTTTATTTGGCATTTTGCATTATCTCCCTCTTGTAACTAACATTGGCTTTCTGAAACTTTTAACTTTTGCCAATTTTCTTCAACTGAACAATGTTTGACCAATCTCTAACTTGTGCTCCCAATTTTCAATTCCCTACAACATTTCAGTAGGTTTTAAATAAGACTCTTTTAGATTATTCCATTCCATAGTCTGCCATTTCTTCTTTTTGAGGCATTCTTTGATGGATTTGTGTGGATTGTGGCCCACATGGTCCACTGCATTATCTTCAAGCACTCTTTGATATGATGCAGAATTCATATTTGAACCAATAACAAAAAGCTGCCCATCCCCTGCTGAAAGCAAAGCAACCCAAACTAAAGCCTTTCCTTTGCTGTGCTTCACAAGTGATAAAAGATTTCCCCTTTGAAACGCTGTCTTTGGTGTGCTTGAGATGATACGTTTGGCCAAATATCTCTATCTTTAATTTGTCTGCTCTGTGCAGCATCTTTATGTTCTGTCTATAAATTTTGTAAAACATTGTGAAGTTCACTGAACATGCCATACGGAAGCGTTTTGTGCTTGCGTCCCTTAAGAATATCAGCTTCCACGCTTTTTGTATCTTAAATTATAGATATAAAACAAATTGTACTTATACACAAAGATGCATGCTTATGCATTAGACATGCACTCTGAGATTCACACACTTCCTTGTCGTGCGAGCCCACTGCATGATGATGGCCGTTTGAACAACGACTGCTGTGGTTGTGAGATCAGCATGCATGGGTGTGTGTGGTCATACGTCTGTAAGGATGAACAAAGACTGAAGACACGCAACTTTAACCCTTGTGTGCTGCTTGGCTTTCTGTACCCTGCAGTGCAGCTTGTACATGTACTTTGTTCCAGACCGTCTTGCAAATGAGTGCGTTTGTCTGTTTATTTTTTGTTGCCTGTTTCCAAGACTGAAAAAGAACCCCCTTTATATTTTCCCAGGCATTACTTGACAATAACTGACCAAGCTTCTTTAGATCAACCACAACGTTCGGCTCAGTAACAAGAATAATGATGTTCCTCCTTTTTGCACTTTCCCTACAATGAAGTGTTCTAGAAAGACTGTCTGCAGCAAAATGTTGCAGCCCATTTTATTTCTATAGAAATCTGAAATGATAAAATGTCTTGCAGCTACTTGCAAAAATATTTCGTCAAGACAGTCTAAATATTGGGGGGAATTGGGGTTAGGATAAAACTGATTAGCTGCTATAGACAAGCAAACTTATCAGTTAGGGCTGGACGATTATGGAAAAAATTATAATCACGATTATTTTGACTGATATTGAAATCACGATTAATATACACGATTATTCACTGGTTTTATAAAAAGTGTTTATTGAACCACCAAAACTCAACTTCAAATATAACTAAAAAAAAAAAAAAAAAAAAAAAAAAAACTGAAATAAATTAGAAACAAGTAAAGGAGTAAAATAAGAATAATATTTAAGATAATAATAGCAATGAAAATTAATACTAATTAATTTAATTAATACATGCATTCCTGTTCTATACTCCCTGCAGTTTGCTTCCTATAACTCCACCAGTCTGTTCACTTCAGGATTAATCGATTAATCGATTACAGTGTTTTTATGATTGTGAAAAGGCTAAATTGAAATCACGATTAAAATTCGATTAATTGTCCAGCCCTATTATCAGTACAACAAAAACATTTCCTGTTCTGATGGTTTCAGATAGCTTTTGAGAAGAGAGTACCTTTATGACTGGAGATTTTCAGAATATAAAAATCACTAAAACATTTTTATTCAGAAGCTGTTCTCAAAAGGTCCACTCATTAACTCTACTTACTCTCTATAAATAGTGTTCACTATAGTGCCGTGAGGTGTGTGCAGGGCTTCAGAGACTTGCTGCTGCTACAACTCAAACTATTTTGGAAAGTACTTGCAGAAATGCTTCATAATTATGCACTGTATGCTCAGTTGCATGCTGCATAAACAAACATTAAAACAGGATATATGCATGCCAAATCTGAGGACTCCTGTTTAAATTGCAAATAAAACTCAATACAATAATTTGCACATGTCAAACCCATATCATATTCCTAATAGAGCAGACAATTATCAGATGTTGGAAAGGCTTGAAAAGCTATTGGTACAAATGAGCATTTAGCAGCTACAGTAGTTACAGGCCAGTAATATGACTGGGTTGAAAAGGAGTATTTGAGAGAGGCATAGCCTGTAAGACATAAAGATGGACCAAGGTTCATCAATATGTCATAAACTAAATGTTCATTACTGAAAAATTGTAAAGACTTTGAAGATCCCACCGTATAATATCTTCAAAAGATTTAGAAAAGCACACCTCCCACTGTCTTAAAAGCATTGAGAGGATTATTGGGGATACATTACACCCTGGCCATGGACTGGTTGAACGTCTGCCTTCAGGTAGACATTTTAGATCCTTAAAAACAAAGATGTGGATTAAAGGACAGTTTTTATCCCACAGCCATCATGATGCTTAATGCTGCAGAGCCGTCTGTCCGACAACAGGCATGTTCACATTGAATCAGGGGGAATCTCTGTATGCAGGAGTCAATGTTGCCCTCTCCCCAGTTTGCCTCCAGTCTTTGTAGGACCACACATGATCACACTCATCAATTCATCCCTGATATTTTGCCTTCACATTTACTAACTTGCATGCGGATACAGTGGCTGTGCTGTCCTGTGGATTTATTCACGTATCAACTCTTAAGTCTTCATTTTTGCTGTATTAACATTTTTGTTGTTGTTGTGTTTCATGTCTTATTTTCAGTTTCTCTGTCCTGCATGTTCTCCTGATGATTGTCAGCTTTCTTTTTTACAAAGGTCGTAGGTCGTTTTTTATAAGTTTTCTTCTCCTCACTGGCACACACACAGCCAGGTCCAGCAATAAATTCAGCAATAAACAAATTTTAAAATAAAAAAAGTATGTAATTATAAAGAAAACCCTTATAGCTCCATACAGCTCCTGGATAGAGAGAGAAAGAGAGTGATAGAGCAAAATGATTATGCAAAATACACAGTAATAGCATCTTTTTTGTGTGTTGTTTTGCTTTAAATTTATTGATTTAAATGGAAATGTTATGCCACAAAAATCTCCAAAAAAGTATAATTTCAAGAAGTGTCACATATTCAAGATGTGTCTAAATAGCTGCTGCTGCCTTCAGAGATCCCATAATTAGTTAAATAAGTGCCTCCAATCTGTAATTTACTCGACCAGTTAAAGATTGGACACTGTGTTGGAAAATGTGTCCAACATTCAGTTGCTAATGTAATGCTATAAGTCTTATCACTGTTAAATATTAACTAAATTTGGGTTGTGGGTTAGAGAAATAATTCAGGGGCAACTTTTGGCTCAAACTTATGATACTGCCTTATTTTTAGCTGGCGCCCATTCACAACAGAACATGACAATTCTGCTTCACAAACATTAAGTGAGTTGTCTGGTGTCTAATGTATCATCCTGGCTCCTTTTTAATAAAGCAGCTGTTTCACTACAATCCGAGCGAGTAGTGAAACTTGTGTTCACCCAAAACGAAAAACAAATCTCATCTTTAACATGATTAATCGAAAGCAGAGCATGTCTGGGAAGCAGATGACCTAGTAGGCGCCCAAATCATCTGGATTGATTTTGCTATGACAACTTTCTGCTCCTGTCTTGCTTCCTGGTTATTTTTAGCAAAAAAAAATTCCTCAAATGACGGGAAAAAAGACCAATAAAAAAAAAAAAAAAAAAAGCAAAAATTGAGGCTTTAAAACAATATTTCAGTTGGTAATGCACAGTTGCTATTTAATCTTTAAAAAAGGAAATTTGATTAAAAATATGTAAGTGTAATATTTATATTTCCTGTGACTGAACAATTATTTTTTCTGCTTATGGCAGCGAATAAATTTCACTGCTGCCAACATGACAACACAAACTGTACTCAGTGATCACTGTGAAAGTAACATGTAAAGCTCCTGCTCAATAATATATCAGCATGTTTGCATTATGTATTCAGATTAAGGCAAGGCCATGTGTGAATATAAGTTTTAGTGCAGAAGTGGCCTTAAACTGATTTAGTGACTGTAGATAACTGTACATAGTGACTGAAAAGAGTGAAAGCAGATGGGGATTCACAGAGAGAGAAGACAATACAATAAAGACATTGCGTAGAAGAGAAAAGGGATGAGGAAAAAAACAAGTGATTATAGCAATATTTATACTTTACAGTGTCTGCACAGATGGTGCAGAACACACACGCTCATGCACACACAGCAGTCACCTAGCTACAACACATGTTCCCTCTTAACCTCAAACAGTCCCTGGTGAACTCCTGGATGATACATTTCAAAGTGCACTCGACCTTGTGACTGTGTGTGTTTGTGTGGGTGTGTGTTGCTCAATATTCAGGCCACAAGGGTGTGGTTAATATAGAATGAGTAGAAGGTTATGTCAACATTCTGTCTATTGATTTCTCTGCAGGCTCTCTAACCTTTTCACTTACAGCCTTTTTAGCCCTGTATTCATCTGATCTCCTCTCCTCCCCTTCCCTCCATTTTGGAGCCTTCTAAAACTGGTGGTTCATGACTTTGTCAAGCTCTAAATGTGCCAAAATTAGATAAATATGTGGCCTTGTTATCATTAATCCCTAATTAAACCTATGTAGTTATTTAATTAACAGTCATTAGCACTAACAGTGAATGATTCCTGGAGGGGTATTTGTGTGTATGTGTGTGATTTTAGCTTAATGATTGAATTTCAAGTGCGCAGTTCATAAATCATTTTGGTGAGTCACCATGCTCAGTGGTGACACGTTATGTACATGATTAAACTATCCACAGGCATCAAAGAGGCTTTCCTAAAAATTTACAGTTGGGTGTATGTGAAAAACTATTTACAATAAATGATTGATTGCTCCTCTAATCCAGGGCTGCTTAAGTAAATTCCTATGTCAGTGGGATGTATTTATTTGTATGACTTCTAAAGATAAAACATAGGTTTATGATTCAGAAAATTCAGAAAATATATACGAATCAGTTGTAATAGCCAATTTTTGACTCATCTTTCTTTTTAAACACTTGTGCACAAGAAGCCCTAGACTTGTATGTTTTAGCTTGACTCATCATATTCCTTGTGCGTGGGTGAGCTTTCTGCAGGAGCAGTTGTCATGGAAGAATAATGGCAAACATGAGGCTGAGGAATTTTATATTTTAACAATAGTGTGTGGAAAGAAAGGAGTCTCAAAATATATAAAGAAAATGAAACCCCACCTAGAGCCATATTTGCTCTGTACCTATATCTAGTGTTTTTCTTACCCCTAGGATTTTGAGTTCTGTAAAGTCCTTTTACACTAAAGAAGATAAGTTTCACCTTTAAGTCCATAACATTTTTTTTTCTGTGTTACAAGATGCAGTGTATGATGAGCAAAATAGGTCAACAGTGCTGAGGCTGAGGCATCAGATGTATGAAGAATGGCATATAATCCACATGGAACAGCGGAGGAACAAATATGGCTACCTGAAGGGTGGCGCTTTGTAGCTAATGTTCATGTGCTGTGATGATCTAATGAAACAGCATAATGTAAAGCAAGAGGTGAGGAGAAGTAACCAACTGGTCAAAGAAGCCAGATGCTACAGCAGTAACACAAAAACCTAGAAGACAACAGAGGTAACATGAAAGTAAGAAAATATGGCTGATAATGTGTTCGTTCAGTTGCTTTCAACAATATTAAAATGACCACTTGTCTGTTTTAATGACCAACAACTCACCTCGCTGTTAGTGGTGGACAGCTATAGGTGGCTGTTAGCATCAGTCAGCCATTCGGCTGAGGATGTTAGCGCAAGCTTAGCAGCTTCACTGGAAGCTAGCTTTTAGCTAGCTAAAGCAGGTTATCCTTGCAGCTTCTAGCTCAATAAGTGGAAGTATTTCACCAACTTCCATGCAGCCATGGCTCTGGAGTGCTGCAGCAGTGTATTTTTATTATTGCTGAAGGAAGAGACGATCATTCTGGTGATTCCACTTTGTGTTTCGTAAATCTTCATTGAAAAAGTTCAAAACTGTATAAATGCTGCGTTCCATTTACCTCAGAACTGGGAACTGGGAACTGGGGGGTGACGTCACACCCGACCAACTTGCGTTCCAATTCGCTGGTCGAAAAACACAGTTAGCAGCCAAGCAAAATGACGTGTTTGCTAAGGCTATTGTTATTAGCCGTTGTTAGCATAGCTGGCCCTATAGTTCACATATACCATGAAAAATGTGATTACACTAACAGTAGCTTCCCCCTACATCTATATAAACCAATACTATGTGTATGACTGATTTAATGCAACAAAATATGAAGTGTAGTGTAGAAGTGTAAAGAAATGTAACATTACAGGAGCTTCTACATCTGCTAACATTGGGTGCGGCCATCTTTAAATTTGAACTCAGAGCTGCGAGGATTGTCCGACTTTCGGAGTGGGATATCCGACTTCGGGGGCAGTTCCAGTTGAAACTTCCTACTCGGAACTGGGAATTTCCGACACCCAAGTTCAAATGGAACACAGCAAAAGTTTCACCTCAAGCTATTGTAAGAAGATAAGTTTTTCTTTTTCTTTCTTTCTTTTTTCTTCTTTTTTTCAAACTTAGTTTCGTTGTGCATCATGAAAGACTCTTAAAGGTGATAGCTAGAAGTTTAAGTCCTCCCTGCCGGTAGGTGGCACGCTAACAATGTTTACTCAGTTGGAATTAGCAGTATTACAGAACCGGCTTACCATTAATTAGCATGAACAAATGTTTAACTTGTATGTCCAGGAGGAAAGTGGCAACCTCCAAGAGGCTTTTGAGCCCCTTTCCTAACTTCACCTTCATCCTGCTTCATTTTGTCTGTGCTTGAGTTTGAGAAATGCAAGGCAAAGGAGATGTTTTTTCTTCACATAGTAAGAAACGTTTTGATCTATAAAACATAGCAAAAAATGTCAAAAACATGTCATCAGCACTTTAAGTCTAGTGCAGGCCTCAATGTAATGGGATATCTTGATAATGAAAATACAAAATCATAACTGAGACAGAAATACTAACATTAAAATTGCAATGATACCAACAAATTAATCTAAAAGATGCTGTGTATAAAGTCATCAGAGTCTAGAGCATGATTGCAAACATGTGAGTGGATGCATACCAAAGGCGTCGATGAAAACTGATGGACAAGATAGAGGCAACGATGGGAGCATCAGAGGCATTAGGGTGTGAATACTAATCGTCTCCTAGATAAGACTTCTGCATCTCTGCATCTCATCTATATCGCGTCCTCACCTGACTCCCTTCCTCTCCCTTTTTCTTTTTGCTTCTCCACTTATATGCTCGGCTCTTACATCACCCAGAATGATTTCTCTTCCTTTCAAATCAACTTCTTACCCTCCGACTCCTTTCTGGTGCCTTTTTTTTTCTCCTCATCTGCTTCACTTAATCTTTCCTTCCTTCTGCCTTTCCCATTTTGTTTGTCATCCTCTAGTAACAAACACATTAGGAGATATCTGATAAGAAATCGCATCATCTCTCAATCCAACACTTTCACAGCACAATATCCATGTATGAGTTTGTGGCTGTTTTGTTTTAACACATGGTTAAGCTTGTGCATGTTATTTGTGCTCAAAAGAGCAGAATTTGGAAATGCAAGTGTGTGGGTTTATATGCATTTCTGCCCTGACAGGAGGCTTTACAGCACTCTACCATGCTGCAGGCGCTGAAGAGAGTGGGGGAATGTGCTTGCCACTGCAGTAAATGTGGAAAAAAAGAGAGGAGAGGGGAAAAAAAGAAGTGTTGCAAAAGTTGCTGAGGCTCACAAAAGAGAGGAGAGGGACAGAAAATAGACTCTTATCCCTAATTGGAACTTCCGCCTCTCCCTCTTCTGTTGAAGAAGCAAAGCATGAACCCAATTTGTCTTGCATTTTACTCTAAAGGAACCACTTAAGCTATTGTCTTTGTAATATTTTGTGCTCTCTCTGTCATTTTTCTTTGAAAAAAAGAAAGACAAGGGCTGTAGTGTTTTCATCTAATATGGAATTGCATATAAACTGACCCCAAGTCAGTGATAGTGATGCAGCTCTTACCTCCAATCCATGTGCATAATCAGTCCTACAATTCTATTATGATAGTCATTTCGAATATGTAACATGCAACCACTTCTCACATAAATTGTGCCTTTTGTAGTAACCTTTCTCACCAAGATCTTGTATCTACAGCATGACAGTAATTTCATAATGATGAGAAGTATTAGGTCTTTCACCATGGATATCAGACTTAGAATAATGGGGATTTAATGGGTGATATGTTGGAAACATAAATAACAGTGCCACATCATCAAATTCCTTTAACATACTGTAGATTTAGCAGATTTATAGATTTACAACCTATAATGATGCTATATCTCTGGATTTTTTGATGTGGTGGTGACAACATTTTAGCTAGTCTGTTTGGTTTTCATTATCCCTCCCCCATCCTCCAATGTTCTTTGCTGTAGCCCTGTAAAGGGTTAGCACTCAGGGATGGACTATACTTGCTATGTATGGAAGTGTGTGCATCACGTCACATACACAGGGAGCACCGGGCGGCCAAAACGGTTAATACTTGAGGGCACTGTTGGGAGGACTACGTGGCACTTGGACTCTGAAATAATAAAAGTCCTATCTGCCAGTTATATCGTATGTCCTGGGAATTCAGCTTACAGGGGCTACAGTTTGACTCAGAGCTAGCTCTTCTACTTCTGGGCTGGTAAGTAACAGCCCGAAGTGATTTCCTACTGTAATAGATGGTATTTGAGATTTCCCCATGTACTAGGGACTAGGGATGGGTACAGAAACCTGGTACCCGGCCCAAGTCCAACGGTCCACTTGGACCAATAAACTTCAGCCTTGCTGGTCCTCTTAACGGTAACTTGAGTTAAGGTCGTACTCGTCTTTTGCGGCAGCGTTTCGGTGACCTGCGGGGCCGTGGTGCTTCATTATCGCTGCGCTTTCAGGCACACAGTGCAATCACCTTTTACGTGTTACCATAGCAGCGAGCTGACGTGGCTTTTTATATTGTAATATCACACTATCTATAATTTTGTACTCTTGGTTTTTCAGACAATGAGCGTTTTGAAATATTTCAAGACAGCAGGAGAGAGAGTTTCAGCCAACTCTGAGTGTGTTAGAGGGACAGAAAGTGAGGAGTAGGTGGATGATGTAGGGGCAGCCCCCCCTGAAAGAGGGACAGTAGGTGAGTTTGACCGCAGGGAAAGGGGTAGTTGGTCAGTTTGTTTGTTTTTGTTATATTTATATTCCATATACACCAACACATCCTCAACTAAACAAACAAAAAATATTTATATATATCTATATATCTATGTGAAATATCTTTGTAAATTCTTATTTACCAACATATTTTTATATACAGCAAACAAAATGCACAAAAGAGATGTGTTGTAAAAATGTGGAGGGAGGATCAGAGACCCTCCTACCACAGTCTCCTAAAATCCAGTGGGAAGCACTGGGGATGTATTGAGTATTTGAAATAAGTTTGATGTTACGATTATAACGTTGGCTAACGTCAGAATCTTTAGCTATAGGCAGCACAGTTCCAGCAATGGGTTGGATTCAGCAATGGTATCGTGGTTGGGTTAAGCTCCATTTACGCTCCCTTTCTACGTAAATAGGGCTGTCCGTTTCATATTTCATTATGCGTCACTGTCCTCATACTTCCATTACTGCTGTCAGACTTGCATTGCGGAACATGAGCGGTAAAGTCCATCTGCTCTTTAAATGCACTCGTCTTTTCAAACATGCTGCTTCCTTGGGGACTCATTGCTTCCCGGGTGCTTTCAGACATCAGGAAATGTTGCAGAAAAGTTAGCACAGCTCCACTCTCCCTTCAACCCCTGGCTGAACTGATTTAATCAAGGTGTGTCTGACCTCAGTAAATGATCAGACACACCTGGAATGATCAGTTCATCCAATCATGAAAGACAGGAAACAAAGGTGCAGTATTAAGTTCAGGAAGTACTGGAGCTGTGCATAAAGCTCATTACACACATAACTGACACAGAAGATGGACAAAACTGTCTGTCTGTCTGCATGTCCCTCTTCTGCATCGAGCATAAATGGGCCTTTAAATGAGTAACTCGTCAGCCCTACTAACATTTACAATAAGCAATGTAAAATGTAGCCTGGTGGGCAGCCTGCGAGCCCACCAGGTGCCCGCTTGACGAAAACATTGTTAGGAGTAGAGTAGGAGTGCTACCGTTGGCTTCTTGTGGTAGCACTAGCCAGGATCCGGCGATAGCACTAGCCAAGTCATTTGGAATCGGCTACAGGAGTAACTTACAGCTACAGAGCTTGACATGCTCCACATAATGAAGTTGTCTTGTTAGGTGTGTTTGCACTTTGCAGATATGTTGAAGCAGATGAAGCAAGCGGGTGTGGAGCAGATGTAGATGGGGATGTGGCTCATGACATGCTTTGTTTTAGTCAACAAGCAGTGCTCAACAACAAACTTTGCAGTGAAACATTTTTGCTTTTTGCCCTTGTAATATATCAAATACCATCTACTACTATAGGAAATCAATAAATGTGTTTAATTCTGTATTGCAGTGAACATTTTAAGATGATGTTCTTGTAATGAGTTAAGACTAGACCCAAAGAAAGTCAGACAGATTGGAACTGGGTAAGATTACAAATTTATTGAAAAAAAAAAATTCAAAGTGGGTGTTGAGGGAAGCAAACGCAGGCTCTGATGTCTTTAGCCTCTGGGATCGTACGGGCTCATCAGCCATCAGTTGAGATTCTTTCAGGATACTTTAGAGGAAAGACCGGTAAAGAGCCATGCTTTGTGAAAGCGGAAGGCTGGATGAGCACAGGGAAAACTCTGGTGATCTGGCACTGGGGAGTAGAAACATTGCTGCTTAAATACAGAGCAACACAGCTGAAAGGGATCAGCAATCAGAGCTGAACAGGAGCCAGAAGCCTTCAAAAGCAGCTCAGAAAGCAAATATCAAAGAAACTTCTATTGGTTTCTATTGGTTCAGGTTCGATTGTGATTGACTCACATTTAAGTCTATATTCTATTAAGTATTGTTTATGAGGTAGAACAGCCAATGGCTCCAGAATAATGACGTTTTCTCTTACATTATTTCAGACACATTCCTCCAGTTGAATTCATATCATAACAGCAAAAGTACTAAAAGTCCATCAACAGCTGTTTTGATTGTAAATGCAGTGTGACTGCAAACCGTCAATGCCCTTGTTACTACATATGTAACTTCAACTAGATTTTTTTGAGCCACCTGCATATTGACAGGTGCATAAAACTTAAGCATTGCACAGTTAGCAGCACCATCTGCTTCAGAATAAGCCAGATAATAATTTGATTAGAATTTACATAAGCTGATGCAGATAAAAGATCAGAACAAAGTGCTCTGCAGCTGGTGTAGACATTGAGGTCATTCTGCTTTTATTTCCCTTGTTGTGTTAAAGTAAAGTAGAAGTCAGTTGGATAACTTAAAAAAAAACAGAAAAGTGTCTTTTCTTCTTGCTCTCAAAGAACACTAAATGGATGCAAAACAATTGAAGACTGGAGAAAACATATGGTATGCAACAGAACTCAGCCTATTTTTGTCATCTATTATTTAATGTATAATTCTCCAGTGTTTGTATTACTTCTTTAAAATTACTTACAAAACAGTATTCTACTTGCTCTGTTTAGGAGAAAATAGGATGTGACAAACAATAACCCCTCCAACATTATCCCCCATAGCACAAATATCTCTATATGGTTGGTAAAATCAAAAGCAAAATGAAAAATAAAACCAAAAGCATGCTTTTGCTCCATTACCATTCACGCAAGTCCAAAAAGATCCACACAGGTAGTCCCTTAAAGGCCCACCACAGAACTTTTAGCAATTTTCTCAGTGACGCGCCCCCTATTGTTGGCTAAAGTAGCATCCATCTTGTATCGTACCTGTACTGTGAGCTCCCCTCCAGCCAGTGAAAGACAGTCTTCTGTCCCTTCCTGTCTTAACCTCTCTTCCTCTGGTAATGTTTCCTTGCTTTTTTTTGCCGAATACTCCATGATGCGCATTCAAAACACCCACTTTGTTCATATCTGGTTCATATGCGTTTGCTAGTAAGTGAGGCGGTGCACAACCAATAGTCGGTTGAAATGTCACAGCCCGGATGGAAAACTTTCAAAGTGCTGTTTCTGAGGCAGTGACGACTCAAAAATGTGCATATTGAATGTTGGTGTGCCATCAAAACGAGCCAGAAACACAGATTTTTAAGGTCTAAAAGTAACGTTGTGTGTCTTTAAGGTGTGTTCCCACTGGCTATCTGGTCCACTTTACAAGGCTGGAGGCTAGAGTTTGCACAATTACCATGATTATCAACCAGAAAACCTCATTTTGTTTCCTTTTAAGTACTTTCTGGAATGTTTTTCATTTTATTTGTTTATTTATTTTTAATTTTAAACTTTTCTTTTAATTTGTTCTTTGCTTTTTGCATGCACGAAAATACGCTCTCTGTGAGCGTATTTCACATGCTCCCTGTCACCCCTGGCGGCGGCAGGAGGAGAAATGACGGCGAGTCTGACTAAAGAGAAGGATGCCGACTGAAGAAAGATATTTAACAACTGGTTGAAACACTTGAGGCAGTGTTTAGCTCAACTAGTTGGGAAGCTGCTCCGGTAGTCAGAGGCTGCAGTTCTTCCATGCAGCCGGTCTCGGTGCGATTCTCAGCCTGGGACCCACTGCAGCCCCCACTCTCTGCCCCCCCCTTCCCTCTCCTCCCATCCGGTGATATACAGGCCGTCAAAGCCTGAAGAAACACCCGATTACGATACGACAGTGTGCATTTATTATGTCGCTTATTTGAATGTTTATTTATGTTCATTGACAAATGTGCACGTATATGACATGAAAAAAAGTTACTGCCAGCCACCGCAACACCGCACATGTCCTGTTAATCCCTTTCTTCTAGCTCGTTGTTAATAGCGTCCTTAGCAACCACCGTAGCAACACTCACAAAACCTGAAAGAATGTCCGTCAACACGAAAAAGAACTTTATGTCGTTCATACATATTATGTCATGTCATGACACGAATGGATATTATGAAAACAATGTATATATGTGACGCTAGAAAAGTTATTAGAACGGAGCTGAAACTGCAATCTATCTTAAAAAATATAAATTTCTACTGAAGATTGAAGGGGTGTCCGCCATTTTTCTTTTGGTCACACCAGGGAGGAACGGGGCAGTCACGTAACCACCACTGGAAGTCGCTATTGGACGCTTTTAAGGTAAACGTAAATATAGGTCGTATTTCCGTGCATGCAAAAACGGCCGTTTAGTACGTTTGACTTTGTAGGACAGGTTGGATATTAAATATTTGAGGATTACATTATGGAGGTCCTACCATGGCCCTCTACCATTGGCTAATCATCTAAACGCTGCAATCTGATTGGTTCATCAGATAGAGTTGCTCAGCATTTGCCTGAGCAGACTGGGATTAAAACAGAGGTTTTCAACAATATATGATCAAATTTGAGGAGACAACAAATTGATTTAGACTTTACATAATAGTATTATCTCTCACACAAAAACGGTGTACTTTCTCGATGGGAATCAATCAACAACACCAAAAACGCGTTCGGCCCATCGTCTATCAGCAATTTTTGGACATTTGGTAAACGCTGGGTTCTGTAGCCAGTTGGACAAGCTACGGTACTGAAATCAGTTGGATGGGGTTCTGGAAATCATAATCACTTTCTTTAAATCAGACCACAACATATTTTGCATTTTGCCAATACATATATATATTTTTTTCTAGGAGCTACAAATTCATAGCTAGATGAGAGAGTTTCCACAATGCCTACCCCAGCTTTAGACTGACACATTTCCTAACCACCCATAAAATCTCATATGATGAATCTCCCAATGTTTATGGATGAATTTGTGATAACATAAAACTCTATTTACTGTGTGTATCTTCTCATCTGCAGTTGAATACAGAAAATGACTGGGAGTTGAAAATAAAATCAGTTATTGTAGCCACTGACAGTTGAGCTTAGTCTGCATAATGGTCTAGAAATAGTTCAGCGTGAGTAATTTCAGCAAAGACGGAAAGCCTGGCAGACTACTCAATAAGCACTCTGTCCACAGTGTAGTGACACATCTTATGCAGTGAAAATAGGGAGTTAATGAAACCACTCGCACAAAGAGTAGAGTGATTCACACATTGCTGATAAATGAAACTGTAGGGAAGAGTTCAATTGTAGCCTCTAAAATATGAGATTTTTGTCAAAGGTCTTCAACAGTGGCGGCATATTACACTTGGCATGTTATTAACACACATCCTGTTCAATCTGGCAGCCTCTCCATCTCCGGCTGTCTGTCTTTTAGATGTGTCTGTTCTCACCACTCTTTTTATTCTTATGTTCTAATGACCTGGTCATAATTGTCCATTGGTTCATTATTTCAAATACAAATTACAATTTCCGTTTATCCTGAGGGACCTGGCTTAGTGGACAAAATTGATCTTTTTTTAAATTAATGGTACATATAGAGATAACAACAGACAGACGCTTGACCTTGGCAATCAACACAAAAGAAAGTTGGGGGGTGAAAAGCCTTTCCGTCTGCCTTTCTACCCTTGTCTCCCTCAGTTGTCATGGTGATTAATAGAGACCTTAAGTCCACAGTGGGGTCCAAAAGCTGTGATTAAAGAAGATTGCACCTGTCACACTTAGACACACACACACACACACACCTAAACCCACACACACGAACCAACAAAACATACAGAGGTGACCTGAACATCGACCTGTCCATATCTCTTTTCAGATAAAGACAGAAGCTGCGACTTGTCAATCAAGCATCGACAGCAGCACACCTATAGGGCTCAGTTTCACTGTTAACACCAGGGGTCGGCAACTAAGTTTGGGCTGGGGCCAGATTTTTTCTGACCAACTGAAGGTGGGCCAAAGTTACATCTTCATCCATTTGTTCCAACTAAGCAAAACTTTGTGTAATCTGTAATATTATATCTTGTACAAAAAAGCACGCTAACAGTAATTTTTCCACCTTTTTATGTTTTTTATTCATCTACTTATTTTTTTTCCCCCTGGCCCCTGCTGTATTGCTTTGAAAACTTTCTGAAAGGACTATGAATTAGCTTGTACATGAAATTTGATTTATTCATAGCAGCTAGGAAATGACAATTTAGCGAGGCTGGATTGCTTCAGATTATTTATGAAAATCTCACTGCCTCTTAGATGTAAAAGGAGCTTTGAGCTCTTCAGCAGGTCATTTGCTGTCCTATATCCACTGTCACACAAAGCTTCAGTAAAAAAAAAAATAATATATATATATATATATATATATATATATTATATACATATATATATATTTACCATAATAGAGAACACTGTTGAAGCATTCTAAATGGACTTTTTGGCATCAAATTAAAGTTGCAAGAGATAATTTTCTGTTAAACTTTTCAACAAATTACATTAATAGAGTTTCCCTGCTTACATACCTTCTGCATACTTTATGAGATAGATTTTGTTTGGTGTAGATTGTGCCATTTTACAAAGCTAATTTCAATTCATTGTAAAGGGTAGTATTGATTGGTCTGCTGTGTGTTGCAGCCGCTGTTCTGGCTCTCCTTGCAGAGGAAATTGGTGCTCTGCCATTTAGTTGGCAACCTTGTTGAATACCTTTCCATTACATAGATACATCTGATTAAAGATGGATTTCTTTGCATGTGCAAAACGATGTGAGCACAACAAATTGCAAGTTAAGCGTTCGCACTGTCACTGAATGACATCCATCTTTTGTGTAATTACAGCACTTTGATACAAGGTTGTTTAAAGTTAGTATGCCTCAGGGAGGCCCATCTTTCTCTTTCACTCTCTCTTACACACAGTACTGTCAGATCAGTATGGTGGCTGCAGGCTTAGGGGTGTAAAGATAGTGACTTACTGCTGACACCAACAGGGTGATAGATTAGCCAGCGCTGGTGTAGATGCAGAGCGTGTCACGCTGCTGCACCAGTTTGTGATGTGATAGCTCATGAGTTAAAACTTACAACCTCATCGCAGAATCCATCTTTTAACTCACAACATATTTCTGCCTTAAAAGTAAAAAGATGAAAAAGAATCTCATGTCCCACGTTTTCTCATCTGTTGCTGTTGACTTCAAGCCAAAGTTGAAATGATGTGTTTTTCTTTTTCCCCCTAAATATCAGAGAACCAGCTCAGTTACATGTTCCTTCTATTTCTGAATTTTGGTAGAAATATTCAGACTCAATCAACAGAAGTGGCCACACCGATCTTGTGAAGTTTGCATCTCAATGAAAAAGTCCCTGCGTCGTTTATTCTGTTTAATAACCTTAAACGTTAAAATAAAAACAGGACAATTTCTGTCTTTCTGAAGATTATTAAAGTCAGAATGGAGCTCCAGTAAGTCATTGATGATGGCCAGGATATGTCTTGCTGCCAGCTATCTTATTACTTGATATGCATGTTGCTTTTATACTGAGGATGACCTGTCCAGAACTGATTGAAATTATCAATACATTTTTGCGTTAATTTAACTTACCTTATACATTTATTTTTATATCCTGGAAATGGCAGTTTAGCTAAACACTGAAATTACTTGTTGATGACTTTTTAAAAAAATGTCTGTCCTTTGTAAACTTTGCCTGTGCGTTTTATTAAAAAAAAAGAAAAAATATATAACAGCATGACAGCAACTGTTACAATTCCGAAACATAAATAGAAACCAAGAATCTGTGATAAATTTTCTGTTTATTGCATGTACAGTATATTGCCTGGACAAATAAGAAGATGCCACCACAAAATGTCACCCACTCTAATATTTCATCAGATCACATTTACCAAGTTTATCCCCACACAGCATAATGCCCTTAGCTTTGTCATTGGCTGACAACATATACAGAAATCTCTGCCAAGAAACGTCCTAAATACACCAAAACAAACGGAAAAGCGAATTACAGACAGGGGGAGAGGGAGTTGCATAAACTCACCACCACATGAGAGTAGAGGCCCAAAGGCGTGGATTGCGACAGATTTCACTTGCAGAAGTCTAGTGTTTATTTTCAGGGGGGAAACTCTGGACTCTACCTTTAATGACAACGGTGAGGGGTGAATTGTTTTATAACTCTTCCTTCATGGTATTATTTAATTTTGATTTAGCTGGGGACAGGTTCTTTGGATTGACAGACAGTTGTTAACCGACTAACAGCGTCCCTTAGCCTACCTATCTCTTTTAGCTCCTTTTAGCGAAAAGAGATAGGTGGAGCTACAGAGTTTGGGTGTTAATCATTTGCCCCCACGCTCACAGCTCCCTCTCAATTCCACTTCTTTGTCCAATGCTGCCAGGATGGTAATGGTGGGAATCGCCTATAAGGTTCAGTTTAGCTCTTCGGAAACCTACAGGTGGTGCCGTGGAAGTTATGTCTAATTAACAGTACTGTTTATGCAGTTAACACGTCATGAACTTTTTTTGAAGTTTTTTGAAGCAATGACTTGAGGCATATTTTTGTTTTTAAAGCCAACATTCTGTATTTTACACACTAGCTAAAGAAAACTAAATGTTCTTCTTTGTGTTGGCAACTGATGTGTGCAGCTAATGTGTGTAGACCAATCTGGCCAAACGCCACAACTAGACCGTCCGTCATTGCCACGGGGGCGTGTCTGTACATGGGTAGTGAGAACAGATGAGAATCAGACTTTTTTCTTAACAACATGGAGGAAATCTGGAAGGACAGTCACATTCCTGGTTGTTGGAACATCAGTGGAAAACTTTAATGTGGTAATAAGTGAATAAGAAGATCACAGACATTTATTTCATCAAGATTTCTGCTGTCTGTGACAAAAGTGGACGCTGCTGCTCAGTCCACTGATGTCAGTGTGTTTGTATCGAGGAGGAATATCAGACACACAGAGCAGAGGGGGAATAACTTGCTGCCACAGTGGAGAAAACACTGGATTTAATCCCCAACAACAGAAACATGGTAAATTATTGTGAACACTCATTAATCTGACACTTTATCTCATGTATGCTCCTAAAAATGACGTTATTTTGCTAGCTAATGCTAACAGAGATAGGGGGTTGGGGTTAATGACTATCTGGGAGATATTATGAAATATAATGTTATTTGCTCTGATCAGGGCAACGTTGTGAACAGAGAATAAAAATAATTCAGTCGCAAACACAAATGGATCAGGAAGACGGTGTCCTGCAGCCTTTAGTTTCATCTGCAGGACATGTGAAGACTACGTTGTCTGTACAGTCCTTACGTTTTTTTTCTTTTTTTTTTTCTCTCTTCTTACCTCATCCCCCCCCCCCTCCCCCCCCCCCCCCCCCTCTTCTTTTCCCGTTTTTCCCCCCCTTTTTTTTTCACCATTTTTCCCCAACAATACAAAAAGCCAAATATATGACAAAATAGAAAAGTAACAACCTTTGAAAGACTTTAGTTTTTAAAATTTTTTAAAGTAATCACAAGATGTGCTTGTTATTCCAGTGTGGCTTGTCATTAAACCCAGTTTCCGGAGATAAATAATAGTTTAAATTAAAGCTCTGATGTAAAAAAAATACCTAAATAAATGTTAGAAAAATTAAGAGATCTCCTGATAAGATACCTATAGGTTATCATAACCTTAGACGACTGTCCAACGTTGTAAATCCAGATATTCATGCTGCTTTTCATGTTGACGGATACGAGGAATTGGGACTCATCCCTGTTGCAATGACGGCACTGCAAGATGGCGCAACACACAAAACGCTGTCGGATCAGTCTATATATTAGATGGTGTATTTTCTTAGTAGAGTGTATATTTTCCTGTGTGTTTGGTTGTGAGAGCTCATGAAAAATTTAAATTTGTATGCCTGAGGGTGGATGACTGAATTTAGAAACTGTATTTTAATTTGTAGGCCCATCCAGGGATAGGAGTTATAAATAACCACAAGCTATAAAGTCTTTGTGTATCACATCAATAGCAAAATGTTGTTTGTTACTATGTCTCATCACATTGTCCCTGTCAAATAAATAGATAAATGAAAAACGTAAAAACAAACTCAGAAACTTTAATAAATTTGACATTGAGCTTTGAATTGTTCTAAATTCTTTTAATTAGTTGTTTAATTGTTAGATGACGGCCATATTTCTGCTGAGCTGAATAAAAGAAATCCTCTTTCAGAAACAAATTTGACCAGATGAAATGACAAATGTCTAAAAATGGTGATTCCTTTCACTCCATACCCTGAAATGTCTCCATCTATCCTTTAGTCTTCTCCAGAGGTGATCTTTAACGATGGGTCTGAGAAGTTTCCTGTCATTGAAGGACAGAAACCAGCAGATGATGGCATTTCCTTTATAAGGTGTTGGTTGTCTTTCACTTCTGAGGGCTTAAATAAATGATTTATGATTCCTCTATCAATATTTATTGATCATCTAAAGACTGGAATGATGCCCTCATGCAAAAGCTGATAAATGTTTAATCTTTCAATCAAAAAACCGTTCAGTCTGACACTTCCTTTCATAGAAAAAAAGGATGAAAGTGCTCCATTATCTCCTACAGTGGTGTACAAAATCTCCCAGGAACCCACACAAATTCACACAAATAATACCTTTCTGCAATTTTCCAATGTCACCTGTTTCTTTTAGCTAAATCACACGGCAAGTGCACATTTAAACCATTTGACTGTGTGTTTTAGGCAAGTAAAATAACTTTTGATTCATTGAAGTGTTAGTAAATAACAGGAGAATAATAATTAGAAAGAACACCAAGTGAATTCTGGGCCAGGGTAATTGTGTTATCCAAATTACTGCTCACATGTGCTTCACAGTGTACACCAGGGGTTTTAATTGTTTTCCAGACAAGGATTTAAATGAGTAATTCAGCGTCTTTTTCTGGGATGGAAGCCATGAAAACATTTTGCAAATTAGGAAATTACTAGGGGAAGCTGAAGTGAGCTGGAGGCCACAATGCAAATCTATACACCTTCATAAATGGCTATTTACAAACAAGATAGGGAAATAAAGTTGAAACAGATAGAAAAAGACACAGTAGTCCATATATCTGTATCAACTAAACAACATCTGTAACTAAATGTCTTCAGTGAGGATTCATTTCACAGCTCTCATCTATGTTTGCTCATTTTGCACACTTTGTGCTTAAGTGTACTTTATCTTAAATTTACCTGCCAAGAGACTATAAAATGAAGTATCCTACAAAGTGTTTTTATGATGATTTATTAACCGCTGGCCCAGCTTGCAGGATATTGCATTTCATGCTTAACCCAGTCTCTGAGGTAGCTCCAGTCTGTAGACAGAAAATCAGCACATAAACACAAGTGCACAATACGCATCTTCCCATCTTCAGATGCATTTTGGATTGAATTTGCATTTGCCCTTGAGACTGCCTCCACACCCTGCTAATATTCTCCTCACCATTAACAGCATTGTTGCGTGTGCAAAATCCCCCTCTCTGCAGGGCCCTCTCCACATCCCACCATTCCCCTCCTCCTTGTTTAAATAAGTGTTTCTGGTAATAACTCTGTTCTGCATGGACTAGCTCTTTTTGTCCCCAGAGAGAAATCAGCTGTGTGGAGGTTCATCTCATGTGTGTTTTAACTTGTTATATGCATTATGTGTACATGCAAACATTTCTTATTCCCATCTCTAATTACTTCTTTTTTGCTGTGGTGGTGGCCTTGTTGGTGAAAGTTGCCAACCTTATTAGCCTAGCCACGTAAACCTGTGTCTGACATGAACTCCCACAGTTATTTATTAGTTCAGAAGCAATTAACAGTGTCAGAAAAAATGCTGACAGTTACTCCC
Source organism: Atherinomorus stipes (assembly GCA_023101725.1). Taxonomy (NCBI): domain Eukaryota; kingdom Metazoa; phylum Chordata; class Actinopteri; order Atheriniformes; family Atherinidae; genus Atherinomorus; species Atherinomorus stipes. The sequence continues at coordinate 54,387 of JALJCO010010723.1, read as the reverse complement.
CCCCCTTTCCCCCCCCCCCCGCCAGACATAAACAAACAGGAAGTAATGACAGGTGAAGTGATAGGGAGGTAGAAAGGGATAAACCCCTGTTTTTCTGAGCGCTGACTGGAAGTTGTTTAGTTTTTTAAATTCCTCATTCAAGTTGTTGAATAAGGAATGAAACTGCACCCTTGCACATTTACCAATGGACAGAGTTAGAGTTGAGGTGTTTTGGGAACTTTATTCATTTTTAAAATGTGGAAGTAAAAGATCATGATTACTTGTTTTCATGGTGCTGCCTGTTTGCTTCCAAGAGATATTTTTTGATCTAATATATTCACAACATTTATTTCAGAAAACTTTTTTTTTTTTAATTTTCTGATCTCACATTTTTTTCCATAGCACTTTTGATTTCCTTTCATTTCAGTGGTTAGGTGTGGTTGTTTAACTCTAACAGTTTGTAAAATGTCTCAAGAATGAGGCACTGTCAGGGACCAATCAGAAAAGCAAAGCAGACACATAAAGTTATTTCATAAACTGGATTTTTATTGACCCCCAAATTCCTAAATGAATCCAAAATCCCAAAATAAAGAATAAACAAGCTGGGATATAAGAGAGCACAACTAAATATAACAACACTCAAAAGAGTAACTTAAACAATTAAAACCCAAGTGAGGAAAACTGAGCTGACAAAATAACTTATAAAGTAATTTGGCCAAAACTAAAGACACAGAGGGAAAAACTATTCTACCAATAATTTCACAGCCACATAACTTCGGGCAATGATGCCAGTGTGGAGGAAGCTGATATGTTCATAATGCAAACAAAAGAGGAAAATGGTAGTAACAGGTTAACAAGTCCCTTTCCTTTTAGGCTTTTGCATCATGACCTCAGACTGAGTGGCTTGATGTAACATACAGCCTCAGTCTTCATGGGAAATGCTGTTTATAGATTTTTTGATTAGCACTGCTGCTTGTGTTTATAGTGAGGTTAACTGGCTGACACAACTTATCTACAATAAATGTAAGAAATTATACTCTGCATCATCACGTTGAGTACTGTACATACCCTCTTTAAAGGTGCAGCATGTAACAAAATCAAAAGTCAATGGCAGAAAAAATGTAATATATAATTCAAAACTGTGTTTTCTATTAATGTGCACTAGAATAACTGTTATGTGTTTTATTTTCTTAGAATGAGTCATTTATATCTACTTGCTGCAGACCCACATACATGGAGGGTGCCTCATTTGTGCGACTATTTCTACTACAGTGTCTCTAAATGGACAAAACAACTTTTCCAGCTTCTTCATCTAGTTGTAACTTCGCCTGTTGTTAAAATTAGCTAAAGGTGCAGTGTGTAACAAAATCAAAGGTCAGTGTCAGTGTCTTGTTCATGGATAATTCAGGATAGGGGCACTGGAATATCTTTTTAAACACATTATTTTACTTTTATTTGCACATGTAAATGCAATTGAGACAGTCTCATTTCTATGAGAAACCTGTACACGGTGACATGCTAACCTGACCTTGTGATAAGAGGAAAAATATGTTGGCAGTGGTCCAAAGGTGCACACTAAAAGGTCCTCACACTGCTGGGTTAAACAACCTTTAAAACTAAATTTTTCTTTTTTTTCTCTACATTTCTTTTTCTTTCTTCCCCCCCTCCCGGCCCCGGGCCAAAATATTATCCCCTCCGTAATTTCCCATTTTTTTCCCCCCCCCCCTCCTGTAGATTAACAGCCCCCCTTTTTTTACCCTTTTTGGTTTTGAAAAAATTAAGAAGAGAGAGAGAGAAAAATAGAGAAAGGGAGAAAACAAGAATAAAGATAATACTTTTTTTTCTGCGGAGTAATTCCGTGAGGTTTGATAAAGATGTTTGCTATTTTTTTCCGATAGGGGCCGTCACTGAGAAAACTCTAAATTTTCTTTTTTTTTTTAAAAAGGGACCAACTAATTTCTGGGTTATTTCAACTCAGACATTTGGGTTGTTGCCCTAACTTCTGAGTTAAAATAACACAACATTGTAGTCAATATAACCCAACTTCTGGTCAAATATTCAACCCTAAAGTTGGATCAAAGAAATAACCCAATTTTCTGGGTTGGTCCCCTTTTAACCCATCCAATGGATGAATATAACTCATATTAAAATAACTCTTACTGGGTTGTTTTTGACTCAGGAGTTTTTAGTGTGTGGATTTGTAAATATAGTTGTACCGATAGAAGTCTTCTGTAGGTAATGATGATCAATTACCAGAAATAGACAGAATCCAGCATGTGTGGAGGGCAGACATTCATAGAACAACAGCATCACCAGTCTTACTGGCACTGAATGGTGAAACTAATTTATTTCTAAAGCAAAATCCCCATTTTAGTTTCAACCTCCTTAAAAGGTGTTCAGTGTGAAACTTGAAGGTTTTCTTCAATTAAGATGCCTGGATTATTTTTTTGAGACTAGAAACTCAATAGGGGTACCATGTGAAGATATAATCGGGGGAATGACTGCAAGCATCTTCTTTTTGTTTGAGAAATCACCCTTTGTTTTGTCAGCATTTCAAGCCAGTTTCAGAAACACTGGGGTCGAATGATGTCAAAAGCAGACTGCAGACATTCAAAGACTAGCACAATTGTAAATGTACAGCAATAAATGACTGTATCTTTAGTATAAAAACATAGACGTGCATCAGTTATTTTCAGATCTACAGTGTTAATGTAGATCATAAAAAGAGTGGGAACCAAAACTGAACCTTGTGGGGACATTTAGTTGTATTTGAATGTATCTAAACTACAGTAGTTTGGATAACTGCATCCCTCATTTGAATAGAATAAAGAATATAAGGATTTAAACAAATAGAAAAAGTTGCTGAAAAATTTTGACTCTAGGAGAGTCCCTGAAAAGATTAAAGGTGGAGTTGTTTGAAATAAATGACACTTAAAGAAATCCATCCATCCATCCATCTACAAAACACCAATTAATTCTGTTAAATATTGCCATTTGAATCTCCTCCTCCCCTTCCTCCTCCTCTAAAACTGCCTCCTTGTCGCTCTCTGTTTGCCTCAGTCTTGGTCTCCCTTGTCGCTTTCTCTCAGCCTCACAGCATGACACACTGTTGACACCGGATGGGTTGAGACAGACGGATGAGGGATGAGATGAAAGTCAGATGTGATGAAAGCTGATGGAGCCAGCAGCACACTCATTTACAGGCCATGCCTTGGACTTCTGAAAATAGATATTTTCAAATAGATCATTTCTTTAAAAAAAAAAAAAAAAAAAGGTGGGGTGGGGTGGGGGGTATATTTGAAGAAATTATCATCTCATATTTAAGTAGTTTGATTCTATTTGATAGGGGACTGAGTTTGACAGGCTTAGCTTGGCCCTTTGTGAATGATAACTTCTGACTTTTGGAAACAAAATGATCCATCATTTTAGTTGAAAAATCTCTTTAATTGATATCTTTCATATTTGATCATATGGATCTAGCTCCCCAGCGGCCCTGCAATGGAGTGAGTCACTACAGACAATGGATGGGTTATTCAACCAAAACAAGTCTTGTTAAATTCTAAATCTATTCATATAATAAAAATGTCTGACACATTGTTCCAAACAACCCAGTGACACCTGCCATCATGTCCCAAATATATTGACTTAAACATATTTTAAATGCCATTTGAAAGTATTGTAAAGAACTGTTAAACTTTGGTTGATTGGTTATTGCACAATAATTAAAACAGAAAAATAATATTGGAGCTTTTTTGAAAGGTCTATAAACTAGTTCAAATTATGCTTCCAATTCTCTTTTGTTTGTCATGACTCTGAAGCTCACAAACTTTACTTATTTAGTGGCCCTTTTAATTACAAACTGTTATAGCTGATGCTGTGTGGAAAACCAGCAAGTACACTGGGGAGAGAGATATAAATGATGCATAAACATAGAACCAATGTGGACACTTTTTTCTGAATGGGTGTTTACATAGAATGTGCAGTGAGAACGTATGAACCTCATCCATCATTTAAATCACACAACACACATTTTTAAAGCAATCTGAGCATCAGTGAGGTTGAAGTAGAAAACAATATTTTAACATAACACACAAAAAAAGCAACCATTTAATATGAATTTTCTTAATGCTAGTTTTTATAATATACTATCATATAATTCTCTGAAAAGGCCATGAGTTATGGTCGTGCATAATACTGGAAGATCATCATGGGGCTTTAAAAAGAGGATGAGTATTGTGAGATCGTTCCGATGTTCTGGCATAAGATTGGCTAATGCACTGCGTTAGCTTTCCAAAGGCTGGTTTAGAAAAAAAAGTCAATATACAGCATTATTATATGTCTGTTTCCCTCCTGATTATCACCAAACAAAATTATATAGCGCAGGCCATGAGCTTAACATTTAAGATGAAACAGGAGTTGCATATGTGGGCTAATGTCTTTTCTCTCAAATGTAATCCAACAATTTTTATGTGTACTAAGATTCTTATTTTTGCTTGTGACTTTCTTTAGTTTATTCACGTTCGCTTCCATTTTACCTTTGGTAGAATTACGCTCCTTCTTTGTTGTTGCTTTCATTATTATGCTTAATTAGTTGTGGTGCAAGTGATGTTTATTTCCATGTAAATGGTTCATTATGGCACTGCCTGCTTTCAGTCTTGAGTAAAATGTGTGTGGAAATCAGATTAGTGAACTAACACATAATGTGGTTTAATGATAAGTAAGTTAAAAGAACTCTTCTTGCATCAAATTTTAGGTATGGCTTGCATTTCATGTTGTTTTCTAGCTATTTAGGGATTAGGACTATAAAACTACAGTACACATTTTTTGCATCCAGCACCAAGTTGTGAATAATCTCTATACTGGCATCAGGACTGACCTGTAAATTAAAGTTAAATTAAACAGTGACTTAATACTTGATTGGTAATTAGGAGTTTAACCAGCAGACTGACAGAATGGCATCAAAATCAATTCAAGTAATAAATAGAAACTACCTCACACTGTTCCTAGTGAACTCAATCAAGTGTTTCACATCACTCTCCAGGAGGCCATTACAGCTTCTGATTTTCTTATGTGCTTCCTCAGCCTTTTAAGTGCGAGTGGAGTGTTTCTCTGTACAGAAGAGAAAAAAGTCTCTCATTTGGCCAGATGGAAAGACACACACTCAAGCCAGAGTATGTGTTTCTGCACCAGTGAGTGGTTTCAGTGAGCAGAGATGTGATGTGTATGTAACGCGCTGTTCTTTTAAGCAGAAATGAATTGGGGAGTGCTAGAATGCGCTCAAGAGACAATGAGAGATTGACGCAAAGAGAGAGCATGATTATTTTTGACATCATGCTTAAAATTTAACACCTGTTTCTTTTTATGTTCTCTAGTGTCCAGCATTTTTTGTAGTATTATCTGGCCATTGGTTTGTTGGGTTTTATTGTGTTTTTGTCTGAGCATCATGTCACAGTGCAGGCATATCCTGAAGCAGAGCTCGCCTGGTCATCCTTGCTTATCCTGTCTAACCATACCAAAGTCCAGTAAAATATCCTGAGGCTATGGTGTCTTGACTGTTTGTGAAAAAGGCCTTACAGCCTCCTTTTTTGAGGCTAAGAAGTGTCATCTCTATTATTTCCTTGAAGTGTGACAACCAGGGTTTTTAAAAGGACATTGGCTAGTTTCTTATTAGATATTTGAGCTGTATTATTTTACATAAAACTGTATGCTGTATGCTTTAACCAGTTTGCTGCAAATCACTTTACACATTACATTAATGAGTTAAATCAAATTAGGACTTTTGTCATCAATACCCTGAAGAGTAAAAGACAAATATCTTATTTGTAAAATGTCCATTTTGATTTTTGTCTCACTTAGGAGCTTACCTTTTTGTAAGTCACACATTATAAGATAAAGTTCAACAAATATTTATGAAAGCAGGGTCTACTTTGCATCTTTTACTCAGTGAAATAGAAATGTTTCTTTGCTTGTGCGTGCAGACTCCAAAGGATAAAATATAAATGGAGAATAGAAATAAAAAAAAAAAGATTACTTGAAGCAGCCAAACAAGAGACTAAAACATTTCCATTTCACTGGCCAAATTTGATGCATTAGGAAGTTTTTTTTTTTTTTTTTTCCCTTGTTGCTTAAGTGTACTGTTACATCACAAGTGAAGTGCAGTGTTTTTTCACACTGGGTTTTGCTTAACTCTGTGATTTTTTAAGAAATGAAAACAGGGTCGGCCCAAGGCACAAGCAAAGTAAATGGCTGCTTGAGGCGCCCATGCCACCAGGGGGCCAAAATGCACTTGAATTATCAAAATATCTTTATTTTAAAAGGGGAAAAAAAGATATCAGAAATATGTAATAGATCAATTCAAATAAAATTGCTTATATACACTTAAACTTGATTTTATACAATTTTGGTCAATTGTGTGTCAACAGTCCCTTTTGTGGGCTGCTGCCTGTGTTGTACGGTGCTTGTACATAGTTTTTTGCACCACAAAGTCTTTGAGGTTCACTGACATAAAGGTCTTTAATACCACATGTTTCACATTGCTATAGTTTCTTACACATCACCTTATGACAAAAAACTTTGCTCCAAACCCCGTTGTATAGAGTATCCCATGGTAATACATTTCACTTATATGCACATGATTTTTGTTTTTTGGATAAGACTTGCATTTTGTTAATTGTCAAATTCAAATCAATTTAAAAGACTTCAGATATTTTTAAAGGAAACCAGAATTTTTCATCCTTTATTATTTATGGGGTCAGGCTTTAAAAAATGAAAGTGGCTAACTTTTAATGTCTTGTCAGCTGATGTATTCTGTTACTTTTTTATCCAAGTTCAATATACTGCATTCATTCACCACTCTAAATATTAAAAAGTTAAGGTTAAAGGTAGAGTCTGAAGTTTCTCCCTTGAAAATAAACGTTAGACTTGTGCAAGTGAAATCCATCTCAAACCTTGACTCGCGTACAGTGGTGCCTTTGAATGCAACTCTCTCTCCCCCTGCCTGTAATTCGCTCTTTAGCTTTGTTTTGTTGTGGTCGGGACGTTTCTGGGTGGAGATTTCTGTTTATATCAGCAGCCAATGACAGAGCGAAGACATGATGACGCTGTGTGGGAATAAGCTCATGATTGGAGCAGACGAAGGTAAAACAAAGAAAGAAAGAGAAACGGCGGATGCACGGAAGAAAAGGTAAGAGCTTGAGATAATGCAAGTTGGAGAACCAGGGTTAATATTAGTTTGGCTTTTACCTGCCTCCAAGCTCTGAAGGAGAGGCTTGAAGCTGAATAGGCTGAAGAATGAGGCGGCCATTAACCTGAGAGGGAGGGGCACTCAGTTTGAATACTGTTGTTTGCAAGCAGAAACTGTGGAGAGACTTCGGACTCTACCTTTAATACCTGGTTATTTTTCTAAATTTGTTACCACAGTAATGTTAAAACCACAGCCAAAGTGACCATAGAATGACCAGCCAACGAGTGAATTAAGGAGTGTGTTACATTTACACTGCATAAAATGCATGTGATGCCATTACATAATGCCCAGTGGTGCTGTGTTGGTCAGGAGGCTCCCAAGTCATATTCTACTTCCTGCCATATAAATACTGGGTTTGTATAAAAATATAGACAGAGACATGTCATCTTAGCAGTTTACTTGGTTTTTTCAGATGCCAAAAAAGGCAGGATTTAGATTTTTGACTTTTCTCTCAATAGAAACATAGAAAATCAGTGGATGCTTCTTTTGTACCATTAGACATAACAACTGCATACACAAATCTGTACATCTTACATACTTGTATATAGATAAATGTTTTCTTTGTGAAACAGTCCAAGACAAGAGGCTCAAAATCAGTGCTTTGCTGTCCCTACAACTCCCACATTTGTTGTCAGCTATAGAGGCAGCTATGTAGTGCTAATCAGAGAAAGCATTATAAAGAAAGTATGAATCACCACAGTTCAGTTAAAATCTCTCTATATTCTACACATTTCTTGTGGGTTTTAGGTGTTTTGTGTGAGAATGATATTAATTTGAAAACCTGTGCTTCTTGGCTCTTCTAAGGCAACTAGTTCAGATACAAGTGGCCAAGTTTATAATTCTGCACACATAAACATCCATTCCTGCTTTACAACTAAAATAATTATTGTTCATGAGCTTTTGTGGATATTCTACCTGAGATGAACGATGAACCGGAATAAAGAAATGGTCAGTGCTACTTCCCACACAGAAAGTTCAGGGTTCTTATCCCCTAAAGACCCTCTGTTCTAGTCATTTGGATTCATAATAAACTAAGTCTTAATTTTGTTGACGCTTCAAAAGAATTCAAGCTAGTAAAATCTGGTTGACCTCCCATATTTTTCAAGAGTTTAATATTGTCTTTGGTGAGCCAGAGATTTTTCAGATTTCTCTTAAGTGCAATGAATGATGTGCACAAACTGATTTACCACAACAGGGAGACTGATGTTGCACCTTTTTATTTCTTTTCTTCTTTTTTTTTTTTTTTGTGCAAAAATCTTGTGCCCATGCTTTACAGGTCCAAACACTTAAGTTCAAGCCCCCATGCAGTCACTATTGAGCACATCAAATCTATCTGACAGGCAGAGCCATATTTATCCTCTACCTAATCACAGTGTTACATGGCTGAATCTGGGCGTGCTACAGTATGACACCTGGGTTATCCTTCCATCACAGATGTTTCATTTAATTAGACTCACACCATCTCCAGAGAACGCAAATGTAATTTTTTATGCACATGTCGCTGGTGCAAGAGCAAACCAGCTCTTGATTTAAAAAAAAAAACATTAACTGCATATTTATCGATGTGCAAATCCCTTTAATAACAGACACTTCAAATGACCTTAATAAGCTATTACACTACAGTAATATCCAATAAAACCTCCCCGGTACTGCTTTATGTTTTGGATTTTCTTGTTTTTAGCAGATTTTTTTAAAACCAAAATAAATGAAATACTGTATGTTCATGAAAATTACATTACCTGACTCCCTCGAGTACAACTTCCTTCTCATACAGGGCTAATGACTACTTTTTGTTAAGCTAATCCACCAGTGGGCACATGAATTAGAGAAACCATAGACATGTCTAAAAGAGGACTAAATTTGGCAGAGGCTGCACTCTTGAACCTTTGAAGCAAACTGAATCCCCAACTGAACAGCTGTATCTTTCCTCTTTTGCTGGGGGCAGCGATCCTCTACTCTTCATCAGACAGCAGGGTGGAGTGTTTTCACCCTGCGGGCTCTTTTGGTCCGAGTCAGTCCCATGAGAGCAAACATCTGCTCTGTTTAAGTGTCCTTGAGCAAGACAGTCCACCCTTTGCAGCTTCGTGAGTTGGGTGTTGGTGTGCAGCTGCTGCAACCATACGTGCCAACGAATCGATATTCATTACTTTTCGATGCGGTTCATTAAGGTTCTTATCCCTGCTGAGGCCTTTGTCACCAGAGGTCATTCAGTTTCAGCTGCCATGAAATGCAGCTGTTGTTGGCAATTTCTGCGTTGTTACTCCACATGCATCACTCTTCAATGCCCTGAATTATTTGACTCACTGTGTGCATTAGAGTTTCAGCAAACTTGCTTGTTTCCTTTTCTAATCAATTTGTCACAGTGTGTTCTCATCATGTGAAAGCATTCGCGGATAGATGTGAAATCACATAAGAATACACATCACTGGCTAATTATAAAATCAATTCCTCCACAGAGAAATGCTGCTAAGGCTTAACATCAATGCATTTCAAGGGGGAAATTACTGAGCACAAGGAGAATAGATCCTGTGAAAAATTGTAATTGCCAGGACTAATTAAAAATGTTAAAATTGTCAAGTTATTGTATTTTGTTGGATTTCTTTTTTTCCCCTTTTTAAAGAAAAATATCAATTATATGCACTCATTACATGACTGGTGAGAGATGACTGTAGTAACACAAAGTTTTTAAAATATTTTGGAATGAAGCACGTTCTGCTAGAAGGATTTTGTAGCCAGAAATTTAAATGCTGAAAAAGAATTGGTTGAGGTACTAAACTGTATGAGATGACAAGCGTGCTGAGCATTGGGTGATGAGCTTCACTGAATCCAGCTAACTTGATTTTTTTTTTTTTTTTTTTAATTAATCATTTTCAGTTTCTTTTCCAATGTTTGGAAAAAGTTGGGACACATTCACACAGGGGTAGTCCGGGGGACTTGGCTGTTTGGGGAATCCCAAAACATTTGTACTTTTGTTGGATTTGGTTTACTTTCACACGAGACTTTACTCAAGCAAATCAAACCACCTAGGTCAGGGGTGCCCGAGTCCAGACCTCAAAAGCATCCCTTTTCCAACACACCTGAATCGAATATCTTAATTACCACGTGCACTTGCCATTTAGCTCTGCAGAGATTTGGCAATAAGCAATTTATTTGATACAGGTGTTGGAGAGGGATGTATCTAAAAGTTGCAGGATAGTCGAGGACTGGACTTGGGCGCCCCTGATCTTGGCAATGTCACACAGGTATGTTACTTTACAGGCTGGGGGGCAGGTATTCTTCTAAGTGGCCACTAATCAACAAGAAAGAAGAAGAAAATCCAGCCCGGGACCAAAAATGACTAGGGGATTAAATGAAAACTCAAGTATGTTTGGAGTTTATACGATTTAAACAGTATAACAGAGCAGAAACGGCTGATGTTAAAATGGCCCGGAAGAGGAAGTGCCCAAATACCGGGAAGTTCCGGTAAGCGTGATAATCCCCTCTTGTTCACAGCAAGAAAACAACAAAGCAACACTTAGTTTATGCAGTCTGGTCCGTGCACGCTGTGTACCAGCTGCGCCACAGCTTTGCGCTGACCTTCATGGCGTGAGCATTTACACCATGCATTGAGTGCCTGCAAGCACACTTTGTGTTGCAAAGTCGTCAAGATCATGGAATCACAGGAGGGATTGCAATATCGCCTGTGATTCTCATCCAAATGGTTAAGTTTGTTTACATTCATTGACTGGGTTTACATGCAGCCAATAACCCTGTCATAACCGAAGTATTAGCAATAGTAAATACCAGCTAAAACCCGAATATGCTCATTTTTAGGTTAAAAAAAAAACAAATATTACCCCTGGGTTACTCCTTTTCTAACCAGAATATTTGGTCATGTAAACGTCTATCGGAATATCTCCACTGAAAGGAATATTTAACTGTGTTCTGCACATGTTCTATTTGCAAGGATTCTTGGTCTTTTGATTAAACCACAGGGAGTACTTGTATGTACGGAATCAGAAACCGTAAATACGTGAGAATAGTTTTAAACATGGCATAAACAAATCGTATGACACCGCACTTTTGAGCAAGAAGGAGACTAATTTCTTCATTTCAGTGGTGAAGGACATGAACTTGTTATGTTTTGTGGATGGTAGGAAGTACTGTGGTGCTGATATTTTTAAGAAGGTTGCCGGAAAGTTTGTTCGGCAGGGTTTGTTCGAACTCCAGACCAAATAAAGCACCGTTGGAAGATGCTAAAAAAGGCGTACTTCAAGGCAAGGAGGCAAAATCACACCAGGGGGTCTAACCCATCATCCTTCCCCCAATAACGATGGATAACATTTTGGGGATTAGGCTCATCACGACAGCTGGAAACAGCAGAGTTGATGTCGGCTTTGATGAACAAGAGTAGTTCCAAGAAGATGACCAGGGTAGGCACCCTTGTGTCACCTGATCATGGAAACATGCTCAACTGGAATATTAGTCACCCAACTTCTCGCAGGATTAGGTACCCTATTGCAGCAGCCATCTCAGCCCCAGCCTATGTTTCCTCAATCTCAGTCCCACCCAGTGTTTACTCAGTACAACACTACCCACTACCCAATTATGGACATCCATGTCCTCCTCCACATTGTGACCCATACCCAGCAACATCTCAGTCAGAAGTTGACACTGATGATGAACAAGGTTTGAGGAGATTCTACCAACTGTAACGGTCTCCCTCCACATCGTAACTCATACCCAAACACCTCAATTGGAAGTGATGAAGGTTCGGAATGGGCTCTATGCATGACTCCACTACTTTCTGAACTTAAAGGGACATTGTGTAATTGCGAGCAGCTCCCTCGTACTTTTCATGCTGCATTCGCGTGAAACCGGGCAGACCGACGACAGCCGCTGCATGTAAAGTTATCACCAGCCTCTATGTGAAGACGTGGTCCGTCAGTTACAGTGACATCAGTCCACATCTGATTTGTTGTCATGGCGATGTCGTATTGTTTTCCCTGACCCATGTTTTACTGTCTTTCGCTCGGCTTCATTGATTAAAATGACATCTGGTTTGTTACCAACGGCCATCTGCCCGACTGCACATGAATCCAGCATCAGTGAGACGCTGGTTTCTCCCCACTGCAGCGCAGTGACTTTTCAAAGACATTACCTCGAACTGAGCTGAAAACTCCGGTGTGTCCGGTGAGTTTCTGTGTTTTCCTACTGTCACGCTTCTCCTGAATGCAAAAACATGGCGACACGACATGGCAGCCTCCACCGAGCCGACCCGCTCGATGTGTAAATGAATGATACGGACGGCAAATTTAGAACTTAGAGGAGCACTTCAGTTTGTTGATGGGAGTGATTACTGATTAATGAAAAAACACTTTTGAACCAAATAATCAGTTTTTGTGAAAAAATAACAAGAGAACTTACACAATATCCCTTTAAGGTAGCTCCTTTGTTTCCTGGAGCTACCTTTAGAGCTACCTTGGAGTTTCTGAAAGATTAGTAATAACCCATTTACATGCCTGAGCAGACAGATTTACTCCTGTGTACATGATAACTGCAATCAACTGGAATATCCCGACCCAAACCGCGTCATGATGTTGGTGGATAATGAACCATCCAGAGCCACTGAAGTCAAGCTGGCCAAGTTTCAAAATTACCGTACAGCTGAAATGATGCCGGTTGGCTTGACCGCGAATAGGGTCCTGACTGCGACTGGCTTGACTGCAGTCCGGAGCTAGTACTGACCCACCAGCAGAAGCCTACTCGACACTATTGCGGGTCATAGAAGATGCAACATGTGGTGGAAATGGAGCTCGGAGCTGGAGCTGTGCACATCCAAGTTTTCCGTTTCCACCAGAACCCCCCAGACACTTAGGATGAAAGTCTCAGTCAGGATTGGTGGGAACGGTTGTAATGATGAAGTTCACTGACGCTGGCTGGAGTCAGTGAATTTTCCTATGTCACGCCCTTCCCAAACTTTGCCAGATGAGTGATGGAGCCCTGCGAAGTAACTCTTTGCACACCAGTTCCTCTTGGGATATGTGTTGCCATGGGGATATCTAAACTGGCAAGCTGTGCAGAGTAAAGCCTGATCGCTGTTACAAGTACTTCCTGTAGTTTACTCTTAAGACCAAGAATCCTTATGAATAGAACATGCGCAGAACACAATTAAATATTCCTTTCAATGGAGATATTCCCATATGCGTTTACATGACCAAATATTCAGGTTAGAAAAGGAGTAACTCAGGGGTAATATTCAGGTTTTTAACAACCAGAATATGTGCATTATCTGGTTTTTGCCAGTGTTTACATATATTCTGGTTATGAAAGGGTTATTGGCTGCATGTAAATGCACTGAATGTTTCTTATTTCTTGTTTCCACGGAGATGTCATGTTCAGATAGTTAACGATTGCAAATCTGCACAATAGCTTTTATTTAGGAAGTTACTGGATGCTTTAGACTAAATCTTGTGTTTGACTTCCGTCTGGTCCCATCTGAACTGCTGAAATTTATGTGGCCTGGGTCTGTCCTCCCTCTAAAATAGAGCTGGTGTGTATATACATATACACACAAACCAGGGTTTGTGTGTATATTTAGGCAACAGTGCGACATATCGGAGCGACGACGGACTGAACACGCACTGCAGCGTGCTCAATGGAAATGAAACCAATGACTACAGTAAAACAGCCAAATGGCGCAACACTGATCTTACAGACCTGGTGTAAAGCCGGGATTATGGTTTCAGAATCTGTCCAGTATGAACAAAGGCAGCGAGTTCTAAATCACCTCCTCTCTGAGTTCCCTGATGTTCTGTTTGCTTTCACACTGCAAGTGAAATGCACCAGGGTTCATTTGCAACTACACCAAGACCCCCATTCCCTTTCCTTTTTTTTAAATCTTTTTTCTCTCTTACACACACACACACACACACACACCAGGGTGTACTCTGGCTCCTGGTGCAGTGACCAGACACCAGGTCAAGCAGACCAGCCCAACCCGGCAGAGGTACATCCCATGGGTCTGGGTCTGACACCCCTGATTTTGAAGTGCTTCTTTGGTCCTCACCAGAGTTTTAGTGAGCGTTTACACTTCTCAGAGCAAACTGTGCTATCCATGGAGGCGAACCAGGGTTTGTTGAAAGTGGATCAAACAGAACCAGTGTATATTTTTTGTTATCTTTTCTCTATATCAGAACCCCTCCTATATTTTATTTATTAGTTTATACCCCCCACGATACTTTCACTAGCTTTTATTCACTTTTTTCCTCATTTTCATAGTGCTGTCTTTTCTATTCTACTAGACTTTGTGGATTTTTTCATTAATTCCATTCCCGGCTTCCCCGCCTCTTACCTCTCTCTTTATCTAATACTTCTATCTGATACGTCAATAGCCCTGCCTGATTTGTAGTTTTTTTCTATTCTCACTATTTTTTTAGACGACAACTCATCCCCCCACCAACCTCGGTTTACCACTAACCACCCTCTCCTTACTCCTAGATTTGTTTTATAATCTCTCTTCTTCCCTCTTTTCTTTCATAATCTCTCTCCCTCCCCCGACACCCAGTCTCCTCCTGATTTATTTCTTTTTCTTTTTTTTTTATCTCCCTTCTCTCCCTCCCCTCTTTCTTTCTTTCCCACCCCTTCTCCTTCCCCCTCCCCCCAGTCCCCTACTTTTTTTTCCCCCCCCTTTCTCTTTTTTTTTTTTTTAAATATCCCCTTCTTTTTTTCTTTTTTTTTCTTTTTTTTTTTTTTCTTTCTTTTTTTTTTTTTTTTTTTTTTTTTTCCCTTTTTTTCTTTTTTTTTTTTTTTATATTTTATTTTTTTTCATAAAATTCTATAAATTAACTTCCTTCCTTCAAATTCTTTTGTGCTCTTACAGTTGGTAACACGTCCTCCGCATGAGGAAATGGAAAACTTTCTAGCTTGGGTTAAACTGTCTTTCTGACACAGTCTTCTACCAGTGAGCCATCTCTGACTGAAACCTGAAGGCAAACTTTTAACTAAAATCAAGAAACAACACACATGATGAATGAGAAGAGTCAGCCGATATCCGTCATTTGTTTACATTTTATTAGCTTGAGGCTGAGAGTTTATTGTCTGCTAACCTTGGCTTCAAGTGTGACTGAGGCTTGGTCAGGGGCTCCATTTGTCATTGTTCATAACATTTTGGCCTGCAGGTTGTTTTTCCCCCGTCACATCACTGCTGCAAGATACGTAACCATGACACCCTTGCAAAAACATATGAAATAAACCGTTCCTTGTTAACAAGGAAAGTTTTGTTTTCCTTAACAAATCCTACTAGCTTTGCTTTTTATGTGATAAGCAAAAACAGGAACAGACATTTAACATTCAGACACAGGATTCAAACTTTTCAGTCCATCTGTAGCAAGGGTACAATAACCTAGAATATGAAGAAGGGCATCTGTAGATCAGTTCCCTCTGTGTAAAAAGAAATAAAGCAAGAGACTGCTGAAGGGCTAACCAGTATCCAATAAATGTGAAGCAACGGGCTGCTGACCAAACATCAATGTAGCGAATTAGGTGTGAGAGTCTTCTGCTTTTGCTTGCAAAGCCTTCACTATATTACCACAAGCTCTTGCTTTCTGACAAGTCAGCTTCACGCTGCAGCTTTCAAGTTCATTTTATGGGAAACTGGAGAATTAGGCAGCATCTGAATTTTATATTTGCAAGGAAGAAAATAGTAACACCCCTGTGAGCATAAACTTTCCTCTGATACAAAATTTATAGACTTAAGAAGAGCACATCTTTTGGGTGGATTGCACCAAAAGAACAATGCTGGCAACAAATCATAGTTGAGTTAATTCTCAGGTAGATCAAATCAGGATGTTGATTTCAGCATAAATTCAACATGAGAATGTTCTATGGCCTCCTACGGATCTTCATACTGGTCACCAGTCAGCTTGAAGTAAGCAGAAAGGTGCAGTACCAGGTTTTGGACAGTAGATAGCAGCTGGTGTCACTGTTTCTGAGTCAGAGGGAAGCACTGCAGTAAGGGAGGAAAGACTAACTACAGTACATCTGTGTGTGTATGTGTGTGTGTGTGTGTGTATGAAAAGAGGGGGACCAAAAAAAAAAAAAAAAAGAAAGAAAAAAAGCCAAAGTCCCAGTGGAGCAGAAATACTGGTGTGCGGTCAAAATTTAAGGGCTTCTTCAAGGTCGGCTGTCCAACTAGACTGAGTGAGACTAAATAGAAAATTGGTGTGTGTACTGTATGTGTGTGTGAGTGAGAGAGTTGGTGAGCGAGTGCAAGTTTTTTCTGGAAGAGTGCAACAGTGAAAGACAGAGATAGCGATCTAGACAGACGAACTGGCAGGCCGAAAGGCAAACGCTCACCAGCCACACGCGCGACCACGCTGACAAATCAACAACGGGCCATCCGGCGGGACATGGGGGCCGAGTCAACCTGACAGGTAGACAGAGACAAGGGGATGGAGGGAGAGAAAGGCTGCAGCACTGTGGGAAGCATTTAGCCTTTCTCACTCTCAATGGTTGCTGGATAACATACTGAAAATTGGAAAGTTTGCACAAACTGTCAAAACAGTGAGTTAATCCAATTTTTTGTCATCATTTGTGAATCAAGACTATTTGTCCAGTATTAAGGGAGAATTGTCAAACTCAAAGGAGAAGAGGCAGAATTCAGTTGATCCATCAAAATTCTGAATCACACAACCCTTTTAATTTAGTTTAATGTCATTTTCAGGCCATCCCCGGCACCCTGTTTATAATATTTAGTCAGTCTTTTGTCAAAAACAAAACACTCCAGATAAAATATTAACAGGCAGAATTAAGGCAGTTGAACAGTTCTGTCACTCATAATTCTTGACAATAATGCTTCAATATTAATATATATATATATATATATATATATATATGTATATATAATTACAAGCAACCCAGAAGTAAAGTTTTCCAGTGAGATGAGTTCACATGATGCTCATGTGATGCTTATAAAAAACCCAGCCAAAGTGCCTACGTCAGGTCTTGTGTGAGTTAATGTGTGTGTTCTCTTTTCTTTCTTTACAGCCTACTTTCCACCAACTAGGTCACCTGACGCACAGTGCTGCAAACATAACCCCCGTCTGCTGCAGGATATGTGTATAAGAATAGTATTTAGGTGTGTGTGCGTGGTACGAACTGCCGTCAAAGTGACCCCCTATTAATACTCACTGTCCTGTCCCCAAAATGAAGACACGGTGTTGGCTAGGTAGCCCTCCCCTTTTCCTTGTTCCCTCCTTCCCATCTGCCCTGAGTTCTATTTTTTTCTGTGTTGTCTGCTCTCCTCTCCTTTGTTCCTCGCCTTATTTTGAGTTGGAGAGCCAGAACGGCAAATGAGGTGAAGAAAAAGGATGATAAAATTAGAGGCAATGGAGAGAAAGTTTGCATGGGGGTGTTGAATTAAATGTGACTCATCTGGTTTCCCATTTCATGTTTTCTAAGCTTGTCCTTTTTCTGCTCCAGTATCCATTAATCTGTTCTTCTCATTTCTCATTTTCTCCCCCCCCCCCTTATGAAATCTGCGACAAGGACCTCTTTCAAGACTGTCACTCTGTCTTTCTATCTCTTCACATGGCCTCTGTAGAATCTATTAACTCTTTGCGATGAAACTTCGACTTTCAATTTCAGATGCGATGAGTTGAGATGAACGCTGATATTTCATGCAGCAAATGCACCAATCTGTTGTCCCACAGTGCTTGTGATAGTATAATAGCCCACAGAAAAAGTAATATTTAAACGTTAGTCAGATTCTGTCATGTTACTGAAGATGACACGCCAAATTGCTCATGTTTTATAGAGTTAGCAAATAGATGATAAATACAAGTATTTCTGTTTATCTTCACATTCCTTTTACTCCTCTTGGTTAAAGACTGAAAATGATACTTTATTCATGGATAAAACACATATTCTCATGTAGCGTTTAATGCAACAAAACTGAATTGAGACAAATGGATGTTATGCTGGAACAGCAATACCCAGGTGGCTGCACTGCAGAAGAAAACTGCATAAAAAGTGTCTCCTGGGAAAACCTAAAAATGTTCCCAATGGATCTCAGCATTTTTACCTGTGTGGCAGTAGAACTCTCTATTGGGGGCTTTTTTTTTGTATTTTGTATTTGTAATAGAGATTATAGTTTGTTTCTGCCTTTTAGTTATGAGGCTTGCCCATACTGTAAACTTACATTAACTAAGTGCATCCTGACTATGTGTTGTGATGCGGTTTCAAGTGAGTGAACATGGTACTGAATCTGAGTTGAAATATATGAGGCATCTATGTACATAGAAAAGTGGATAATCAAAGCAACAAAAACATTTACATTTAATGAATTAATTAATTAAATGCTGCTATAAACGTGAATAACTGATTTTTGAAGGAAAAGTCACTCGTCTGGTAGTAAGTGTCTAAATAAATGTTTGACAGCAGCTATTTTTAAAGACTTTGCTAAAAAACACCTACAGTAAATTGAACTTTTTAGCTGGATAACAGCCAATATTGTGTATACATACATATATATATACACAAACTGACAGATCTGGCAGAAGATTGCTTGAATTAAAGTGACCCAAAAAAATGTCAACAAAAAGGAGAGAAAAAAGGAAAAAGAGTAGGTGCAGCTGATGATCTTATATTTCTATAAAACTGGAAACAGGCAGAAAAAGCCAACACGAGTTTGTCCAAAGATAACAACATTTGCCTGCGGACACTAATTACCACATTATATCTAGTTTCTTTAATTGTGCAAAAAGCCAAGCATGAAAACGACAATGTCCCATTTTATGGACATTATGTGCTGGACTATTTCACAGCCAAGAGCACTCGCCTGCAATCAGGCAGAGATTCTCAGAAGCTAATGCTCCTGGCAAAGGTCCCATTTGTACAAATTAAATACACAAGATACAATGTTTAAAGTGATATGGTTTACATGAAAGATACATGTTAAATACTAAAACTAGTTTGAACATAATGTTATAGGCACAACATAGAGGTAGGGATCCTAAGGGAAACTAGGCAGTAATCGTTGTGAGCTGCTATTTATTGCATTGGTGTAACAGTAGTAATCAAACAACTCTTACCCCAGTCATCATCATGTCTTCAGCTGAAACAGGATAAGAGTACTTAATTTATATATATACTCATCTTAAATAAAAAACAAAGATATACAGCACCAGAATTCCATATATATATATATATATATATACATAGCAGTGCACCAGTTCCTGAAGGATTATATTTAGCTGAAAAAAGGTTCAATTCTGATTTTGATTTCCTTCTGTCCGAAAATGGCTTCGCTAGAAGTTAAATCGCACACACCTTTACAAAAATAGGAGCACTTTTTTTCTGTTTTTTTTAACTTTCAACCTCGTCTGCCCTGGGGATACGCTGTGACTGCCCATACTGGGACTGTTTTTCTACCCTGCTGTTGATACAATCTACCATATGGCAAAGTAGCTCTAAAAAGATTGACCTTGCTGAACACAGAAGTCTTTTAATAAAAGGGTGCCTAATCTTATTTTTACAATCATTCATTGCACTAAATAATTGTCAAGTTTAATGTGGGTTTATGTGAATCTTTGTTCTTGTAGTGACAGAATCACTGTGTGAAGTACTTCTGTGGCTTTTGCTTCACCTGAGCTCCAATGGCCTCTTTCAGTGTGTGTGTGTGTGTGTCTTGCTTTCCAAGGTGAAATGAACTGATGTCTGATGGCAGGCACAGTGCTGACCAGACAAATGTTTCACCTTTCCTTTTTTCTTTCTTCCGTACTTTGCGTTTCTCTCAGTGCTCTTGGTTGGTTCTCCTTCTTTATCCCTTACACAGCCTGTGTAACCATAAGATCAACTCATATTGTGGTAATTATTTGTTTTCTTAGACAAAGCTTCAAAAGCCTGTTAGAACATTTACATAATACTACTGAAAAGCAGGAGGAGGCTATCTCTTTGTTGAAGATGGCAAATGATGTGGTCAAAGATAAGGGGACACTGCTAATTCATCTTGGCTTGTGGAGAATAAGAGGGCGACTACTCCTGTCTGACCTAGTGACCTTCTGTTACCGCTACAGGACAGTAGCATGACACACTATCTAAAACAACTGAAAGGAGAATATAAATGAATATAAATTAATCTAAAATAAAATTTTCTTTAAAGTCCTCCTTGAACGGATCTCCCTAATGGTATTCTGAAGATCTGTTCTAGCCACTCTCCCAGTTTGGAGGTCATGCAGTTACCACTGGCACCATTTATGCCTTTACACTCCATGTCTTTTCAACTTCAGTCCCTGGTATTTTCCTAGTGTCCATGTTCCTTTTCGAGATGCTGTTGTTCAGGATCAGCATCACTTCTGCCTTCTTCCGTAGTCTGTCGACAACCATGATACCCAGGTGGTTAGCCATCAGGAGTTCATCAATCTGTACTTGGAAGACTCGCAGCTCATTCCCCACCACCTTTGGTGCTAGCTTTCATATTGTCTTGAGGACTTCCAGCCCAAACATAGTACAGATGTTTTTGGATACAATTGCAGCTGCATGAGTTACATGTAAGCAATACTTGCCAACTCTGCTACTAAGTGCTGGACTGTCTCAGAGGCCTCCTTGCACAGCCATAGGGTCCTGCCTGGTTTTGTACAGTAAATCCTGTCTAAAGCTCTCATGCTCATTGCCTGTTCATGTGCAGCTATGATCAGTGCCTCTCTGCTGTCTTCTTTCAGACCAACCTTCAAACATCCAGATGTCTCCCACTACTGTAATCTGTCAGGGGTACACACCATGTCGGGACTCATCTCTTTGTGATGGTCCCACTTTCATGGTGAGGAATTCACTTCGCAGTGGGGGCCATCTTTTCTCATCATGTACTCCTGGTGGCTCTGATGCTCAATAGCCCATGGCTTGCATCCTTCCGCTTTGTGCACATTCTCATGTTGCTGTATTTGGGGTGAAACCCATGCACAACTTTACTTGTGAAAGACATGCAAGTTCTGTCACTCAGTTAAGATGTGGTTGTTTAGCCCTTCTGGTAGCTAATCAGAAGTGCTGTTCATTTTGGCATATTATAGAGAAGTTAATGTTGTCTTATAAGTCAGAGTACAGACCTTTTCAGTACGGTTGGATCAGCCAGCTCAAGCAAGAGAGCCGGAGGATGCAGCAAAATGATCACGGGAGCGTTGCTGAAGGTTACACGTTTATTACAAGATAACTTAGTGATAAACCGTAGTGAGCTGTGTAAATCAGACGGTCAAGTTATCTCAGTGTCCCCTACTCCCAAGCGTGCGTTCAGTCTTCCCAGTTCCCAGAGCCCCCAGTGTCTTCCTGATTCCTTGTTTTAAAGACCCCCCTTAAAGCCCTCCCTTCCGGTGGCTTGTACTGTAGTCCTTCCCTGTTTCCTGCACTGAGAAATGCCCCAAATAAACTACAGAAACCATCAGTCCTTTGCAGTCTGTTAAAGACACGTCTGTATTAAAGTAATCTTTACATTCCTAAGCACCTATCAAATGCCACGTCGAGTTAAACTGTCTGTAGGACACTGTAATCTACTCTCATGTCCTTGCCACGTAGTCTTAAACAGTCAGTAAACCACCACAAAGATGCTACCATTTTCTTCCCCATTTCCTCTCTGTGTTCAACTGTTTATTTCGTATTGTGGCAGTTGACAGTCCTGTTATTATGCCTCCAATTGATCATGGGCCCTGGCTACTTGGCTGAAGATGTCCCTTTGGTTGAATGGTCAGTATGTGTCTCTTACCTGGCAGACTGAGTCTCAAACCCCACCCGGGCCCTCCTTCAGACTGCCACATTATGTATGGTTGATGGCTTTTGATGAGACTAAAAATCTCTGATTTTGCTTTTGAAATGTTTGCAATTTGCTGATCTATGAATTCTCACATGATGCCAAACTCTTTCTCCCTTCATTTCTCTCCGTCTTTTTGTTTAATTTGAAAAAAGTTTCTTTCTGGGGAACTCGGTTGCTCTTACTGCCTCTGCAACTTTTGCTCACTCAGTTTCCACCCATCTATCTCTCTCACACCCTCTCGTTTTCGCGGCCAGTCCATTAACCAGAGGGTCACTTTTCCAGCTGGTTAGCCCAGGCCAGTTTCCCATCAGGTTGCTGACTGTCTTACCATCTGTGTGTGTGTGTGGGTGAGTGCGTGTGTGTGAATGTGTGTGTCCAGGGAGACAGGAAAGGTTCATTTGTCAGTTTTACTCCAGTCTTGTCCTCTAGTGTGATGTTGTGAAGACCCAAGGTGGCTTAGACAGACAGAAGACTGACATTTAACAATTCCTTCCTGCTGCACAAACACACCTCACTTTTCCACAGCAACAACAGCTCTGCATACACAAATGGTACTTTTTTTTTTTTTCATAAGCTAAACAAATCAGTAGTTTCTAACTTCTCTGGAAACACATTCCTCTGCATGTCTAGCTTGAGCTGCTGGATTCACTTGTACAGTCTGCTAACTTATACTTTCACAGGTTATGCTCCTGAGAATCTGACAATACATGGTGGCATACTGTATGTACTACATACGAGCAAGTCCTCTGGTTTTATTTGGCACAAACTACTGTATAGTTGTGAGGCTGTATGGCATCAGTGCAACAAAGACTTTACGTTTACTGTACAGTCTACACTATATGCATATGAGTAAGTCTGTGGTCTGATGTCCATTCGGTTTATTTGATCCCAAAAAAGTGTTGTAAAACGTTAAACATAAATATTCCCATGAACATACTTAATGCTTCACTTGTCTTTTTTTACTTCATCCCTTTTTCTCTTGAATGCTGTTTAACTTCTCTCCCCTTCTGGCATCCATTCTGTTTTAGATGGAAATAATCTTACCTGCAAGCACAAGAAGACTGATTATGTTAATAATTCTGTTTGTGATTCACTTTTAATATTAAAGGGATACTCAGTAACTTTTTTACCTCAATAAATGCTTTTCGGAATCCCCGTGGGGCTAAACAAAGTGTTTACGGAGCGATTCAATGTTTCCCCCCCTCCCGCCGGGGCCTCTGGCCTGCGAGCAGCTAAATACAACTTTGCCTGCGCCGACCCGAGCAGAACTTGCGACAACAGAAACCGCTGTACGGTACTCAGGTCCCCTATCTACCGAGCTGCTTCCAGCTCTGATTTGAACCAGACTACCAGCACTAATTCGAAGAAAACATTTCTTTAGCTTCACACCACCTAAACACGGCTCCTGGCTCTCATAACCAACTCTTTGCTGGACCAGAGTGATTCACGTAGCTTGCGCTGCCTGGGTGCCGGGTGAAGCATCACTGCTTCAGGCTCAATAATTACTTGTCACGTCCGCAAAAAGTAAATAAAAGTTCGTATTCTTACCTGCTACTCGCCAACACCAGTGAAAAATATAATCCACGGCATATTTACCCGCAAATCGCGGGTAAAACGTCCCATTTCAGAAGAGACAGGTCTTTGCTTTGAGCAGAGGGAGATGCTGTGCTGCTACCAACGCAGCAAAGTAGCATCGACAAGCTAGAAAAAGCTTAGAAATATATCCAGGGATCAAAATAGAAGAAAGACAGGTAGAGAAGCCGTCTGTGTGCTGTGGGGGTGTAAGGGGGGGTTGAACACGACAGTGAAAGGACGCCACTAGGGGAGCCCCGAGCTGAAGTTACTGAGTTCTGCTTTAACATGGAACCCATTACATTTGTTTTGTCATTGGGTCATTTAAAGGATCAATTAAAGGGGCATTTTGCAAGAAATACTGTTATCTAACACTGAAATCATATAATGATCGCGCCTCACATTTTCGAATACCCATTGCAACAATGGTAGCTGTCGTGTATCAAAAACCTTCGACAACACTGATTAAACCATATCATCATCCAGACCATCATACTACCACCACCATATTTTACTGTTGGTATGATGTTCCTTTTCTGAAATGCTGTGTTACTTTTACGCCAGATGTAATGGGACCTACACCGTCCAAAAAGTTCAACTTTTGTCTCATCAGTCCACAAAGTATTTTTCCAAAAGTCTTGGGGATCATCAAGATGCTTTCTGGCAAAACTGAGATGAGCCTTTATGTTCTTTTTGCTCAGCTTAACTCTGCCATACAGGCCATTTTTGCCCAGTCTCTTTTCTTATGGTGGAGTCATGAACACTGACCTTCACTGAGGCAATTGAGGCCTGCAGTTCTTTGGATGTTGTTTTGGAGTCTTTTGTGACCTCTTGGATGAGTGGTCGCAGTGCTCTTTGGGTAATTTTGGTCGGGCGGCCACTCCTGGGAAAGTTTACCACCATTCAATGTTTTCGCTATTTGTGGTAATGGCTCTCACTGTGGTTTGCTGGAGTCCCAAAGCTTTAGAAATGGCTTTGTAACCTTTTCCAGACTGATAGATGTCAGTTACTTTAATCCCCCCCCCCCTCCTAACTCCAACAGCCCCTTTTCTCCCTCTCTCTTTTTTCTTTTTGCACTCTTTTCCCCTTTTTTCTCCCCTTTTTTTGTTCGACCCCCCCCGGTTTTTTTTTTTTTTCCATCCCCACCCACCAGGAGTAAAGATGCTGTCTGAAATTCAGTAAGTAGTGGAGCCGGGCATATAGCCCATTCTCATTTTTTCCAGAATTTCTTTGGATCTCAGCATGGTGTCTAGGTTTTGAGGACCTTTTGGTCTACTTAGATTCGTAGGCAGGTCCTATTTAAGTGATTTCTTGATTGAGAACAGGTGTGGCAGTAATCCAACCTTGGTGTGGCTAGAGAAATTAAACTCAGCTTTCCAAAGATGTGATAAACCACAGTTCATTTATGTTTTAACTGGGGGGGTAATCACTTTTTTCACACAGGGTCATGGAGGTTTGGACCCCCCCCCCCCCTTACTGATAACAATCTTCATTTAAAAACTGCATTTTGTATTTACTTGTAGAGAATTGAAGAGAATTTGGAGCAGTTCACCAAACGAACGTCCAATCAGCATTGGTTTTGAGGCGGGTTAAGGTGTGACACAACAAGAAGCGAAAGTTTAGTCTAAACAACATGGTGGCTTCAGTGAATGAAACTTGCGTCAGCGTGGCTATCGCTCAAGTTTTATCAGAATTACTGCCGACATAGTAGCCTGGCTTGTGGTTGTGTTTTCGTCGTCGCTCTGTTAGTATGTCATATGCTTCATTGATCTGATTGGTTGATTTGGCCCGTCTATCACCAACATAGGTGGTGATGGACAGATGCCTCATCCAATCAGCTAACCAGTATTTTCACCCCTTCCCAAAACTACTCTTAACGGATAATTCCCAGGTGGAAATGCAGGAGCAAATCCATCTGGCATAGTCAGGTTAGTCATTGCAGCCATTTGCCAAAATCAAAAAAGTTCATTTTATTTCTTGCTATTGTACACTCAGCACCCCATCTTGACAGAAAAAAACAGAAATGTAGAAATTTTTGCAAATTTATTCAAAAAGAAAGAAAAACTGAAATATCACGTGGTCATTAGCATTCAGACCCTTTGCTCAGTACTAAGGGCGCATTCACAAAGCATAGTCCACAAGTCTCATTCCGTTTGGGGACCCGGTTCTGCTGGGGTCGGGGGTGGTCTCCTGGATCGAGATCGCGTTCATGTTGCACCATAGCCAAACAAGCCAAACCTTTTGAATAATGCCTAATTTCTTCAGAGGTGGTGCTGTGTTTCGATTCACCGTTGGCAAGAACAAGACATACAGTGAACAAGAAGGTTCTCACAACTTCCGTTTCCTCCACAAAACAACAGTATTTTTGTGCGTACTTACAAGGAGCTGGGATATACTTTCATCAGATCAAATATCCATTAAAGCTTTTACGGCCTGTCACTCCATGTCTGACCACGAGCCATCTTTATGAGTACTGCCGTCCCACACGTGTATTTGTTGTCGTAGCATTTACCCACAATGCCTAACGTTTTACCCACAATGCCAATGCAATTTGTACTCCACTTCCTGCATTTGTTTCACTTAAAACGAGTTCGCTTGTTCTGGATCAGAGTCTGTTTGGGCATTCACAACTCCCCAAAACGAAGTGGACTTTCCGAGCAAACAGACTCTGATTTGAATCCAAAATGCTTTGTGAATGTGCCCTAAATAGAAGCACCCTTTTGAGCTAGTATAGCCATGAGTCTTCTTGGGATTGATGCAACAAGTTTTTCACATCTGGATTTCGGAATTTTCTGCCATTCTTCCTAACAGATCCTCTCCAGTTCTGTCAGGTTGGATGGTGAATGTTGGTGGACAGCTATTTTCAGGTCTCTCCAGAGATGCTCAATTGGGTTTAAGTCAGGGCTCTGGCTGGGCCAGTCAAGAATGATCACAGAGTTGTACCGATGCCACTCCTTTGTTATTTTAGCTGTGTGCTGAGGGTCATTGTCTTGTTGGAAGGTGAACCTTCGGCCCAGTCTGAGGTCCTAAGCACTATGGAAGAGGTTTTCTTCCACAATATCTCTGTACTTGGTCAAATTCATCTTTCCTTCAATTGCGACTAGTCATCCTGTCCCTGCAGCTGAAAAACACCGCCATTGCATGATGCTGCCACCACCATGTTTCACTGTTGGGATCGTATTGGCCAGGTGATGAGCAGTGCCTGGTTTTCTCCACACATATTGTTTAGAATTAACTCCAAAAAGTTCATTCTTGGTCTCATCAAACCAGGAGATGGGCTTTCACATGTCTTGCACTAAGGAGAGGCTTCCGTCGGGCCACTCTGCCATAAAGCCCCGACTGGTGGAGGGCTGCGTGATAGTTGACTTTGTGGAACTTTCTCTCATCTCCCTACTGCATCTCTGGAGCTCAGCCACAGTGATCTTTGGGTTCTTCTTTACCCCTCTCACCAAGGCTCTTCTCCCACGATTACTCAGTTTGGCTGGACAGCCGGGTCTACAGTAGGAAGAGTTCTGGTCATCCCAAACTTCTTCCATTTAAGGACTATGGAGGCCACCAAATTTTTCCATATCCACTGTACATCTCAGTGTGTGTGTGTAAACAAATAGAAATGCCTACGGAAGGAAGTAGTTAATTATAAACACAACAACCTGAATGTTATGGAAGGTCATAAATAGTTTATACAGTATCTTCTCGTACACTGAAAATAGACACATTTTTGCCATACACAGTCAAAAATAGAGGTACCAATTTGTACTTAAAAGGGTACAAAACTTGTCGCTGGGGGTGTTCCTTTTTGAAAGACATTATCAATCTGTATGAATCAATAAAGTACAATTAAACCAATTAAAAATGATGAATAAAAGTAAATAAAATAGAGATTATGACAACAATCAAAGATGCTAATAATAAATGGATAATTATTATATAAATATTAGGCCAAACACATATATAATTATACATACAATTATTACTACAGTATGATTACTATGATTATTATGAAAATCATAATATAATAACTATAATTATACTACTGTTTAGAAGGACTGCTATTTATAGTTATTGTACAAGCTACGCACATTTATCAATGCTGCAGGTACCCTTAGGGTTGAAATAGTACAAATTTGTACTTTATATTACTTTGGACCCTTTTTCATAGTATATGGGTACACTTCTGGCCTCATAAAGACCAATGTTGTACTTTTGAGAGAACATTTGTAAAAAATGTACCTACAGGTACAGAAATGTTCCTGTCTCGTACCTCTATTTTTGAGTGTGTATTGTCTTTTTCCAATTCTAGAAGTCAAACCAGCGAACAATTGGGAGGTCATTAAAGTCAGAGTGGTGATATTGAATAGACATTTACTCAGGACATCCAGTTAATGATTTCATTATAAAGCTGCTCTTCCATCTTAGACACTTTAAAATATTTTTTTAAATGTTCACTCACGGTTCATCCCATTTAGGCACCAGAACAGCTTTGTAAGCTGTAGTTAGGCACCAAAATTCCCCCGTCATAGGTATCCATGATTTATAGAAGCCTGTACTGGCAACCCACAATTTGAATAAAATGGAAATTATATTAGCAAAAAAAATGGAAATTCCAAGTCTAGAATGTTTAATGAAATCACCTTATTTTTACACAGAGACCATTGAAAATTAGTCATTACTTTACTGGTATTTATACTCCAGGCCTTTTTTCCCTCCTTTGTTCTTTTTTATGAATCCCCAGGGATGAGCAGATATGGTGAACAAAAGTGTATGGACTGCACAAAGAATCGACTGTGTGAAATGTTTTACTGTGTAGCTCTCAAAGGAATAAAATCGGTTGTCTTCCAAAGTAGCCAAAGATGGGAAATGATGGGTTTGGAAAGTGGATGATTGTGGGAGGTGCAGTAAACTATAATCTTAGTTACCAGATTATTCTGCACTCACACCAACATACAAATTCTTACACTGAAAGTGAATGGCCTGAGCAGATCTCCTTTCTTCTCAATTTACTACAGGAAGACAGAAAAGAGCTGGTCTTAATAAATATTGTTCCAGGAGTGAAGTCATCTGACATTTAAGAATCAGCCGGCCATGGCCAGCCAGAACAGTGTGAGAGTGTGTTTTTGTGTATTGGTGGGAAGACAGGAGAGCCCAGAGGGCATGCAGCTCAGACAGAGTCATTATTTAGTGACACACAGACGACGGCATGGCCTTACACACACATACACCTCTATACAAATATTATACCTACATAGCCTGGGGAGGCAGGATTTTAACAAGAAACACTGCTTCTATTACCTGTTGCTGCTCTCCTTTGTTCCTGACTTTTGCTCATAAAAGAGCAAAGCTAACCATCAAAGCCAGATTTTTCTATTTCAGTGTTTAAGGACTACATCCTAGGTTTATCCAAATGTCTCCACTTACCGTTTGTGCTGCAGTCTTCTCAGAACTGCAGGGATTAACATAAGTATAAGTAAACAGTTTGAATTAAATTAGTAATTGATACTGAATCGCTCATCTGTTCTTTAGTATTATAGCCACTTTTGGACAGGGAAGTTCTAAGAACACAGTTCTATGAACTGCCGCTTCAAATTTAGTTCTATAAACTACCCTTCCCCAGGCAAAGCTTTTCATTTTGCACTCGCACATGAGTCAGGAACCTTGATAGGGTCCAATGTGATGCAACCGTCTGCGACTCTAAAGTGTTACTTTAGCGCCACACTTAACAATAAAGCAAATAATAAAAAAAACATTCTGCTTTAAGCCTTTGAAACCCTGTGAACCTCCTCTGTGGAGCTTTGACCTCCTTGTTGGTCCATTTTTCACAGACTCTCTCCATTTGAATGTGTTTTGTTGTTGTCTATATGATCTTGGTAACAGCTGTGGGACTTTTAAAAATGGCAGGGCCAGAAGAAATGGAAATCAGACAAGGGGACGTAGCTTGCCATTTCAACCAATCACCAAACAACTATGTATTTGAGTTCCTATGTTATTCAGAAAAGACCCTGCCTCGGAGTCGGCGCTAAAATGGTTATAGGAACTGAGGGACGTACTCCCTATTTCCTATAACTTATAGTCCTTATAACAATTTTAGGGATGTAGCCCCTATTTCCTATATGTCTGAACGTGCCAAAAAACAGCCTGGTTCCTGAAAAAGGTTATAGGAACTTCAAAGGGCTCCTACAGTGTGAAAGTGTCTCATGAGTGTCTCATGATTGACCAAATCATGGTGCACATCTTTACAATCTTGTCACATCTTGTTTTTCTTTGAATCACTGAAAGGAAACAAACATATTTAAGAGTCCTCACAACACCACAAAGGGATACATGAACACATGAAAAGATAACACATTACAGTCTTACCTCTGCCAAGGAGGCAATGTTTCCAGTAGTATTGGTTTGTTGGTTTGTCTGTCTGTCTGTCTCTAAGTATGTTTATGGAAAAAGTACTGGACAGATTGACCTGAAATTTTCACCAGCCGTGAGCGTCAGCCCAAGGATGAACCCATTACATTTTGGTGGTGATCCAGATCACCTTCTGGATCCAGGAATTTTTGGAAGGATTCTTTTTCATTGTGAGATCGGCCATGTTAGAAGGCAGCGCGAGTGCCCCTTTGAGTGTGCAGCTGTGAGTGTGCAGCTGCGCTACTGAGTACATGATCGTCAGGATGCAGAAATGACACTTATGAGCAGCAGTGAGCATGAGGAGAGAAGACTGTTGGACTTCTAGCCAGCTGAATATGGTGAACTGTGTGCGTCTGTGTTTCTGCCTGAACAGGATGTTTATTTAGCCTTTAATGTTATTTAGCTGATTTGCTTATTCAGAAGTGTTCCTCTATTCACCATGTGCCTTTTTATGCTATTAAAGCAACCTTTACCGATCGTGCATTTCAGAAAGCACAGCAAGATTATTTGAATATAAACAGTCCCGCCTCACTCCTAAGACACACCCCTTCATTCCCTCCACCTCCCAATGCAGAAGCAAAGGTCTGACAGGCAGGTCCGTTGGACAATCCTAGAGGTGCACCCCACTTCAAGGATTGGTTGGAGTTTTCATTGAATATTTAGAGATTGGAATAATATTTTATTTTGATTAATGGTGGGTCTGTCTTGTATTTTAGAGCTCCATTACCTCATTCATAGCATTTTACCCTGTTAGAAAAATAGTGTAAGAATGCAACATCGGTAAAGGTTGCTTTAAGCTAGCTGACCTGTTACATGCCAGTCACTCTGTTAACCTTGAACACATATGCATGTTAAGTCCCAACTGTAAGGGATTTATTAGTAATAATTAATTTGCCGAACGAATGTTCCTCATAGCTTTGTATTTCTGTGTTTATAGACCACACTCACTTCCATCCAGGCATTCACCTTAACTTGCCCTGGAATTCCTCACCTGTAAGCCTGTCATTTGTTGCATTACTGTGCTGTTGTGATTAAGAGTGACCAGTAAAGACAGTTAACTGTATGAACGAGTCTTGTGTGTTATGGCCAACACTCCATGGTGAACATCAAACCTCCCTTTACCAACACCTAAACAGTCTTACATGAACATCACCCTAATAAGCCACATTTTTGGAATTTTTCCATATCCTGTAACTCCATTGCAAATGGCCTGAGTGTTTGGTAAAAAAAATTACAAGAAAGGATCTCAACGAGTTCTATAATGCTTTGAAATTTGATCCTGATCCAGAGAAAATTCAGAATACTATGATCCAGAAAACCCAAAAATAACGCTGTGTTCAGACCAAATGTGATTTGGGCGTCAAGGGCGTCAGGTTTATATGCAAAGTCAATGGCCGATGCGTGTCAAGAGGCGTGGACCCTTCCTGTGGCGTGCTTTGTGCGTTGGGTGCGTCGCGTCTTGGTGTTCGATGCGCCTGACGCGCGTCAAACGCCAAAGTTGGAAAATCTGAACCCCGGGGAATCTATTCACTCCACGGAGAAAGTGGATGATAAACTGTCATCTGTGTCCGGTCCCGAGTTTTCAAATGGCAGGTTGATGACCTCCTGTCCCAATGGGATTTAATGGGCTTACAATGCTGTCCCTATATGGGACTGCAGGTAGTTAAACTGGGCCGGGCCAAACGAAAGCTCTGCCTGGTGTAAACAGTGAAATCACCAAATGCAGAACACCTCTGAACAATCTGATAAATCCAGACGTGGCACAGAGACACCCAACAACATAGTTCTCTGGACTTGTGGAGCAAATAAAAGCAATACAAACACTGAATGTACCAAAGGAAAGCTTAGACTCTCTTCTTTTATCAGAAAAAAACATTTGTTTCTAGCTTTTTCCATTCTTTAGTAATCTGCAGTAGAACATGGGTTTGTTGCAGCGAAAATGCCTGTTTCTGACCAAAAAGCTAAGAAAACGAGCTTTGAATGCTGAGGTCTGCTTCAAGTGGAAAAGTGTCTTTGATGCCAACATTTTTTTTACTTTAGTAACACCTTCATCATCTGAACAGCTGTTTACTTCTATGAAACAACAAATACAACACTGAGAAAATAGTTTTGGTGGCAAAATAATTATTTACTAGCTGAATAAGCCACAAGTTGGTTTCACAACATAATATTTGGCAGAAACATAGAGCAGAAACATCTCTCTACTCCTCCCTCCCTCTCTCCCTCCTCCCTCTACCGCAGCTTAGGTGCGCACACCCCCCCCCCTCCCCCGCAGGGAACAACTGTGTGCTGTTGACTTACTTTCACTTTAAGATGGTGCACTACGCTGCTGTATTTCCATCTGTGGACGTGTCTTCAATCGATAGTGTCACTGTCTGTCACCGATCACTTTTTCCACAAACTGTCCTCCTTTATCCACCTCCTAAACTGCTTCGATTACGACCGGCCACCATGTTCTCTCCCCCCCAGCAGCAGAATCCAGCATCCTTCTTGGGCTAACAGCCGTTAGCAAAGTAACACAGGAAGCATCATAGAATCGCATCACTTCCTGGTAGGTTTTTTTTTTTAAGCTTGTCTGACACCGCCATCTGCTGGATTAGATGAAAACTACAGAAAAAATTATGATGAGCCCTTGGTTCTCTCTGACAAGCTCCGCCAGAGATTAAAACAGCTCCCCTGATTAAAACCCTTCATTAACGTGGAAACACATGATTGGCAGTTGACGTTCGGATTTGAATTAACGTGGAAACATGTGAATGGCAGCCAGTGAGTTAAATGTCAGTGTCTGATTTTATGTGAACCAGCGTCAAACTTTGGGCGTCACGCTCGTTTTTGATGCCCAAATCGCGTTTGGTCTGAACACACCGTAAGGGAGTCGAACTGCTTGACGGAGGTCTGCGCTCTCCGAGTGCTTTTCTAGTTTAACATTTCTTTCTCTGTTTAGGACAAATTAAATAAATCCAAAAGAAAGAAACAAGGACACATAGAATATAGTCATAGAAGAAAGAAGCTTTAAAAACACTGTAAATGCCTCCAACACTCTTGGTTAACATAAAGCAATCTTTAAAGGAATAGTTCACCCTCAGAATGATTTAACTTTATTTTCCACTTACCTTCATGGTGAGCAAGACTCTGGACCACTTTTTTAATATGTCAAATGCAGCCGGCGTTTAGGACGACTTCTCGTTTCCCCCCAATAGAGTTCACCAGGGTCCGAGCCAAAAAGGTCCATAAAAGTCCACAGAAAATTGTCAATATTCCTCCATTCTGCTCATCCCATGTAGTCAAGTGTCCTGAGTGGGTAGCGTCCAGAATTTACTCGAAACGACGTCATTTACTATATTTTTAGAGCCTAAAAAGGAGTAGCGTTTACTTTCATGAAGCTCGCACATGCGCGGCCACGAAACTACGGAAGCGTCGGCGTTCAGAGCCTACTCTGCCGATAATGCAAGGGTAGAAGAAGAAATTCACTGTTTACATTGTGGCAAGAGCGCAAGAGCTCTAGACAAATCGTGACAAACACAAGAGGGGTTGATATTGATCTAAAAGAAAGAAAGAATGAAAAAGAGAACGCGCCATCTCGTCTGCCGCGGCTTCCGTAGTTTCGTGAACGTGCATCGGCGTGCTTGCTAGGCATGCGATGTAGTGTTGTTTAGACTCTAAAAATATACTAAATGGCGTAGTTTCAAGTAAATTCTGGACGCTACCCACTCAGGACACTTGGACTACATGGGATGAGCAGTATGGAGGAATATTGACAATTTTTTGTGGACCTTTTTGGCTCGGACCCTGGTGAACTCTATTGGGGGGGACGAGAAGTCGTCCTAAATGCCCGCTGCATTTGACATATTAAAAAAGTGGTCCAGAGTCTTGCTCACCATCAGGGTAAGTGGAAAATAAAGTTAAATCATTCTGAGGGTGAACTATTCCTTTAAGGGCTTTCGCATAGGATGTGGTCACCATTCATGTCCATGTGCTGTGTGAAGTGAAAGGGGATGTGCATTGCATGGTGCATGGGTTTGCCATCCATGTCCTCTGCACTGAAGCTCAAATCAATTTAACTTGGATGCAACCCTCTGTGATGACACATTAATGTGTCCAATCAGGGGGAATCTGGCAGAGAATCTCAACAAATCACCCACCGCAAGCAAATTCCCAGACCTTGTGCAGAGTAATGGCTGCCTAAAGTTGGTTCTTATTTTTGTGTCTCCGTGCGACACTCTCAGGCTGTCAAATTACTCCCAACTCAGCCTGAAGTAGACCTGGAAGCGGTCACTGTACAGGTGCAGCTCATGGATGAGCCAATACTCTCTGAACTCCTGTCTTGCCACAAGGATATTATGAACCCACACCCTCTTAGCTGCTGCTCATCTCTTCCTCCTCCTCAGTAAAAGTAATACCAGGGCTTTCCTTTGACAGCTTGACAGATCTATCCTGCATCCAAGTCTGAAGTTGGAAAAAATAGTTATTTCCTGGATACCTTTTCAGTTCTCTTGCAACTGACACTGAACTTGGATGCACTTTGCACATGTACTTTGCTGCTCTGCACACTACCCCCATGACGACAAGAGCAGTTCCTGCGATGACACTGAAAAACACAAGACACAGGAAAACACAGGAGCTTATGCTGTATGCACTTTGAATCAGAATTCTGCTCTTTAATTTTTAAAGTCAACATTCTCCTACTTTTGTGGCAAATCCCACATGAGAAGTCATGTGGTTTTTATTGTAGACTTTGCAGCCATCCCTGTGCAGCAGCCCACATAATCTTTATGGTTGTCACAAAGCCATGAAAACAATATAAAATCTTTTTTCCCCTGTGTTAACATTTTTGTTTACACTTTTAAATGATATTTGTATATGTGTCTCTGTGTTTGTATTTATGTATAAATTTGAAAAAAAAAATAAAAAATCAAGAAATCTTGACATTTCAGACAGACTTGGGGGCCCCCTGTTGACATGGGGGGCCCCCAGTGCCTCCTTAGTTTGCTTGTGCCTTAGGCTGGATGTATTCATGAGCTATCTTTTCAAGTGCTTTCCCCATTAACTATGAAACTGCTGTGACTAATGACTTCATTTAGGGGACATGAACTTAATACAGTCTGGAATGGAAGGAAATCAGATGATGATGTCACTTCACACAAGCCATTCAGAATGATCTTTCTTGGGGAATAAAAGCACTTCTGTTCATACTTTAAAAAGCGAAAGGTAACAGGTTGTAGCGTAAAAGTATTGTCAAATAAAAACATTGGCTAGTTTTAGGTGGCCATTTTTTGTTTCAGTTTAATCAAAAATTGATGTTTGTCTCAATCCCAATTGCCATATTTCTGAAGATTTCACAAGTTCTGTCACCTGCTCTTCATCATGTGTTCAACCTCGTTCACCCTGTTTTTTATCCGCTGTAGTATTTACATTGTCAAATCTCCCTCTCTGATACATGCCACTGCTTCTAGCCTAGCCTTTACTTGCCTAGCATGTTTTTACCTTGTTTTTAAAGAAAATGAGAAAGTAATTTGAATACTCTGTTTATCATGTCACCACCAAACCAAACATGGATGTTTTAGACACCTGCCAAAGAAATATGTTTCAGAATCCCAATAAAATGAGCAGTGTTCTCAGCTCTGAGACACTGCAAGTCATGTCAACTGAGGACACTGATGAAAGATCTCAGCCCAGCTCAATGGAACCACACTGATGAGGCAAACAGAGTAAATTCATTTCATGCCAATGATGCGGCTGAACTGTCTGCATAGTAAGCACCCTAGCAGGAGATGGAGTGAGTCAACCTGGCTATGACTATAATCCACTTATTTCCAGCTGTCTATGGTGGAGGTTTTCAGTATTGCCAGGTGAGATATGGGGCTTGTGTTGCACACAAATACAGCTGGATTAATATATTTAAAGAAGAATGGAGGAAGTTGAGGTTGAAGAAGCAGTATATGAATAGAAGGTTAATGGACTACTTTAGGTCAACAAGGTCTACTTTAGGTTTTTTTTTTTTAAGAAATGATGATGCATAGAAATGAAGTGACTCACCCATACACAGGAGCTGATACTAGAATTAGTCAGAAGAGCACACAGTTGTAATTGTCAGTTTTCGTTTTCCTTTTTTGCCTTTCCTCTCTTTCACATCATGTTTATTTTCCGTGCTTCAAGGTTTGACTGGCACTCTTAATTATAATATATAATCTCGCTGTGCCCCCTTCAGTTCTGGCTAAAGCATTAGTGCCACCTACCACTCATCTCAATGAGCCAACCTTTCATTATTGAATAATGATGGGGAATAAAAGCAGGCATAAATAAACAATTCATGTTGCCAATTTCCCTTAGAATTATGTTAAATTGCATGAGATATTTGGATTTAAACACAGCTGTTGGTGCCAGTGGTTATTTCTGGTACTTCACCCCACCTCCAGCACTTCTGCTCCTGCCAGCGATTTCTACTCCGAGCCAACAAAGTAACCTCAGACCTCTGAGCCGCCTGCACCTTTGCCTGCCTTTTGACAGTCAAGCCCCGACCTACAGCCTTCGTCATCATCAGTCACTTCCAAAACCCTTCAGAAATCTTGGAAGTCATGTAACGCTGTTTTTTTTTTTTTTTAAGCAAAGGAAAAAGGCTTTAGAGTTCAAACCCTGCCAATTTTCTCATCCCTGCATGCATGGTCAATCACTGTGCAAATATCAAGTTGTCAGTTTTGAAATGTTACATAAATGGTCTGATACAAACTGCAGTCAGAGAGGTGTGAGGGAAAGTTCAGAGTCTGCCAAACCAACAAGCCCTTAATGTTAAGCATTCTAGCTCCTTAAGGAGGACTTTAGCTGCACAATAAATGTGAAAAAACTTACATGATATATACATACTGTATGTGTACAGACGTGTACAGGGGCACACTGGTGAAGGGTTTGGACCATGTGTGTTGTGAGGAGATTTTGGAATGTATTTGTGATGGAGTCTAATCCTCAGTATGACTCCATGACCTTACCCTGGGAAAAAACTGCATGGAAAAATGGCTAACACACACACGCAGACACACAATCAAACAGACACTGCTGGGGGCGGTGGTTGATGTACACCACTCTGTAATCGTAAGCCAAAGGGGTAGGAGGCAGAAATAAGGAAAGAGAAAGAGGGAGAGAGAGAACGAGAGAGAGAAGCCCAGAGAGTCAGCACAGCTAAAATTACAGTCCTGTCACACCATATCAGTGCCGATGAGCGTGCATGTGAATGCACTTATATGCAAGTGAGACAGGAAGTGTTGTGTTTTACTCTGCCTAAAGACATTGGGAGAAAGTAAACAAAACAAACATGCGTATATGCACATATACAAAAGTACTGCATAAACTTGTGTGCATTGTGCTGTTTTCCATTCAATAGCTATCAAAAGGAATCAAAGCACGAGCATAGTATTTAAGAGACTTTCAAACACAGAAACATGTTTTCATTCTTTTTCAAACATTTTCATTTTTGCTACATCAGCAGCTGTTGGAGACCAGAACTGCATGGTATACTGTAGAGCCATTCTGTTTCTATTCAAAGCGGCCTTGAGGTTATTTTAACCAATGGCTTCCTACCTTTGAGAAGCAACATGGGCCAGGAAATGGATGTTGTGTACAGTATATCTTCTGTTTAAAGCTTAAACTGAAGCATGTGCTCGGTATTCCTCACCAAAGCACCAGTACAATGGGATTTATCTTTTGGGCATTCTGAAAACACTAAAGCTACGATTAAGCAGTTCTTTTTCCCCCAATTTTTCACCAACTGATTAGCTTAGACTAAAATACCTGGGGTGCCGGCAAACAAAAACCTTCCTGAAGTGCCCTTGAGCAAAAGAACAGCAAATCTGATGAAAGCACCTTCAGGGATGCTGCCCTCCTTTTAGAAGATGAGCAGAAAGTCCAAATACTGCTTCATAAAAGAACCTACCATATCCACATGTGTTTGTAGGAGGGCTTGTTGCTGGGTGTATGTGTGTGTCCACTGTGTGTGTATGTGACAATGATGAATGAGCTCTACATCAGAGCAATCTGCTACCATGGCTCTATAAAACAACAACAAATCACCTCAGGAAACATGCTTTTGAAGAGGGTCTCCAACATCAGCTGTTGTCTTGTGTGGGTGCATCTGTGTGTAAATCAGTAAGGACAGGTTTGTTTTTCCGTGTGTGCGTTGGTGGGAGTGCAGCATTTCAAATGTTTGGGTGTGTGCATGTATCCTTGGCTGATTTCCAATATTTCTAAATTGTATTCATTCACTGTAGTACATGAAGAACAAGTTTGACTCTGGACAAGGTTTACTAGTGGCTCTGCTGAATCTATCTATCTATCTATCTATCTATCTATCTATCTATCTATCTATCTATCTATCTATCTATCTATCTATCTATCTATCTATCTATCTATCTATCTATCTATCTATCTATCTATCTATCTATCTATCTATCTATCTATCTATCTATCTATCTATCTATCTATCTAATACACATATTCATTTATTAGTGATGAACTGGCACCACATCTTTTCAAATCAAGTCCATGTACAAGTTCTTGCTGATAACGAGCAGCTAATAAATCTAATCTAATAAATCCCATCGTGGTTCACTGATAAGGAGTGTGGGCCTGAATACCAGATGTGACAACTGAGTGTTTATTTGTGTGATATATGAAATGGGTCATCTGGCTGCCATCCTCTATGTAAGGCTTGAAACTGTCAGAATCTTCATAAATAAGGAAGATGACGTGGTTGGTGGTGGGTTATGTTCACTGTTGTGACAGGGCACCTATATGCTGAAAATCACCTTCCTTTGCAGAGATATTTCAAAATTTGAAATCTTAATAGCACCAGTAATAACTTAGTAATAACTTGTACATCCTTAAAGGGACTAGAGGCAGGAATTTAAAAACAAACAAACATGCATGTCCATTTTTTTTTAATACTAATGGGTGATGAAGCACTAAATACCAAAAAGAACGTTTCCACCCATGTTTCTCTCCGTTGCCTTGAACAGGCTGTGTGCTGCAAAATGCGCTGCAATTCAGTGTCTGAATTTCCCGCGCCGCCCTGCGGACTTGACGTCAAATGACGCTACATCCGCAGTTTTGATATAAGAAGAAGCCGGTCGCGGTAAATTCAAACACTGTAAGTGATAGTTATGGATTCTTCTGCCGTCAGCAAACGATCCAGATCAACTTAAAAAGACACTAAAAAGTGTAACTACGAAGAAAAAGCTCAGTAAACAACATTATAGCTTCAGTTTGTGCACGCTCCCGTGACGGCTTGGCTCATGGCTGCAGTTACCTGAACAAGGTTACCGCTGCAAAGCTATTGTTAATCCTGGTTTGGTCTTTCTTTATCCGACAACTTCTTAGCCAAAGACTTGTTTTTCAGAGGTAATGTTGGATTCTGTTCCTCTTCAGGTAAACGTTTTGTGCTACTGTCCCTCATTTCACTTCCAAGATATGCGCTGCCATTGGTTGCTGCCTGTAACATTTTATAGAGAGACAGGACCAAGGGCTCCAAGACAAGGGCGGAAGCAGTGATTCACATAAATGCATGGCCGGGTCAGCTTTGTAAACATGATATTTGAGATCAACACAGAGAGACAGTGTGTGATGTCATGCTATTCTCCAGATGTATACTCCAGTTCTTTACATTATTTATACTCAATTTGAACTCAGTTTTATTTTTTTTAAATCCTACAATCTAACAGTGATGAATTTCCCCTTATTTCCCCTTTAAATATCAAGTTTGTATCCAGCACCAAAGACAATGCCCCCCCACCAAAAAAGAGAGAAAAAATCCAGATACACTCATGAAGCAAGTTTTTTTTTTTTTTGCTGCTGTAAGATCCTAAATCTCATTTATCTAACCTTACATTTGAATTCACAGTATCACTGCATCATGATGATAAACTTTCATTAATTAGGAATGAAATGTGAGCCAAGTGAAACATGACTATGTCCTTGCCAGTGTCCATGTGTGTGTATGAGAGAGCAGTCAGGGAGTGGGAGGTAAATAAGGTCCACTGACAGTTACCTTTCCTACTGCTGAAGGGCATAAGCTCAGCATTGCTCGACCCTTTGGGAAATATTCCTGTTCCAAACCTGGAAACAGAGTGGAGATTGTTCTTTTCGTCTCCCGCCTTTCTCACTCCCAATTTCTCCTAACTCCTTGTTCCATCTTTCTTCAATCTCTCTCAACTCTGTAAGTCTGTCATTGCACCTGTAATTCCTTCTTTCTCCTAATCAGATTGGAAAAGGCTTGCAGTTGTCAGCACTAGTTAATTATCTCTTTTTCTTTGCTCTAAGTAGCCCCTCCCCCCACAGAGATGCAAAGACATGCTTATAATCAGAGTAAGGAACAACAGGGCCCACTTTTTACAAGCTGATATATGGTGATTTGAGGAAGCAAGGATGGTTATAACAAAACCTGTAGTCAGTGATTTGAACACTGTATTATGATTTTCTATGATGTGGTATGATATTTTGGAGTGAAGCTGTTTTGCCTTCACAGCTGTCACATTAACCTTGTGCATCAGGTGATTAAATTTATTGTTCAACGTGGGGACGAAAAAATGCTGAAGAACCAAGTTGCCAGACAAAACAAAGCAAAGCAAAGCAGAGGAAGAATAATTA
This sequence comes from Atherinomorus stipes, assembly GCA_023101725.1. NCBI lineage: Eukaryota > Metazoa > Chordata > Actinopteri > Atheriniformes > Atherinidae > Atherinomorus > Atherinomorus stipes. The sequence goes on along the minus strand of JALJCO010010723.1, from coordinate 13,786 downwards.
ATCCCACTTGTCTAAATTTCTCTAAATGCTGTAAAAGCAGCAGCATCACGCATCACTTGCTAAGAAAGAAAAGTCCATAGTTTAGAATTACCAGTGTGCATTTAGAAGTCTACTTTTGTGAGTAGAAAGGTTATAACCTGACTCCACCAGATGGATTTGCTCTGCATATCCATCTAGGAACCAACCATTAGAGTAGTTTTGGGAAGGGGGCGTCTATCACCGCCTATATTGGTGATAGATGGGCCAAATCAACCAATCAGATCAATGAAGCATATGACCTACTAACAAAGCAATGGCGAAAACACGAGCAAAAACATTTTTTCCTTTGAGAAAAGCCTCCAGAGCGGTGTTTTGCTCACCTTTCAGTGAAGAAAGGCTCTGTAATTCCGATAAAACTGACGCTAGTTTTGTCTGCTGAAGCTGCCATGTTGTTTAGACTGCGCTTCTCGTTGCGTCACACCTCAACTCGCCTCAAAGCCAACGCTGATTGGACATTCGTTTAATGAACTGCTCCAAATTCTCTTTAATGGAAAGTAGCCAGACTGATCTGCGAGTGAAAACCTGAACTCACAAGATCAGGATGGTCTCACGAGGCTAGAAAGGTCATTGTTCTGTTTTAGTTCCTGAAGGTTGGCGGTTTTCTCTCATTTTAGTCATCTATTCATTAACTTCTTGTTTTATTTCCAAACTGCTTTTATCTGTTATTATATCAGTTAATTTTGCCTCCTGCAGTTGCTTCACTCTTGTTTTGTGTTTGGTTGATTACGTACAGTACCACTGCTCTGTTCCCACCTCCTTGTTATCAGTGAAGCTTTAGGAGCTTCAGACTTTTCCAGCCTTCATTCCTCGTGCTATTCTAAACACATGCATTACCTCTAATTATTCCAGGTTTTGGCTTTCACTTTTGTCCATGACATTTTTGTCTTCAGGATTTTTGACAGTTCTGGGACAGTTTTCATTGTGCCAGACTAATAATTGAAAGTCTTTTGTAAATATTAGGCATTTTACTGGAGTCACAGCGGGGGGTTTCGTTATCTTTATTTTTTTTTTTTTTTTTTATTTTTTTTTTTTTTTCCTCCTTTTTTTTTTTTTTATAAGTTTTTTTCTTTTTTTCCTTGTAATGTTTTTTTTTTTTTTTTTCTTTTTTTTTTTCCTTTTTTATAATCTTATTATTTATTTATTTTTTTTTTTTTTTTTATGTTTATATAAATATATTTTTTCTTTTTTTTTTTTCCCTTTCTTTCCTAAAATAAAAAAAATATTTTTTTTTTTTTATTATCCCCTATGCTCCTGTCATCTCTGTCGTTAAGTTTAAAGTTCTGATGACACAATCTCAACATAAAGTAATTTTGCAATACAACTATGCAACAAAATAAAATAAGTAGTTCTGTGCAGTTCAAAGTCAATCAGACTTGTAATTATGTAAATATCTGATGTCTAAGTGGAGCAGCTAGGAACAGCTAGCAATAGCCCCCATGATCTCATGAGTTTTAATTCCGAATAAAAGTTACTTCCACTTTAGGAAGACCATGTTAACCCTTAATTCCAAGTGAAAACGATAGTTCCAAATAAAACTTAATTCTGAACTAAGTGTTGGTTAATTCCTCTTTTAATTCCGAATAAAATAATTGCTCTGTAATGTAAACCTTTATTCCGCTCTAAGTTAATTCCTGCTCTTTCCCTTGTCCTGTTGTAATGGCGCTTGTCAAAGCACATGTTGAAAAAGCACTGGACTCGTGCCAGCCGTTGGAAATGAAGTAGTATGTTAGTGTTGAGCTGCTGCTACAAAACAACAATAAAAATACAGAGAAAATCTATTATGTGGTTTTCATTTCGTAGTCAAAACGAAAAAGAGCAAGAACCGGCGTCTGTGTACTTCCAGGTGTAAACAGACGTCTACTCAGATTGCCCCCTGTCCAATCAGAACCCTTCCCAACCCCCGGATCTAAAGCGAGCGGAATTAGATAAATGTGAATAATTCATTCCAAATTAAAAAGCATCATGTAACCGGCGCCTATGACATGACGCCACTGGTAGAAGCCGTTGCTTAAACACTAAATAAGCATACTGTACATATGTTACATGTTTGTCACTGAATGTTTTACAGTTAAAGACACACAACGTAACTTTTAGACCTTAAAAATCTGTGTTTCTGACTCGTTTTGATGTCACACCAACATTCATTATGCGCATTTTCGAGCTGTCAGTGCCCAGATCCGTCCCGGGGCTCAGAAACAGCACTATGTAAGATTCCCATCCGGGACGCGACCGTGACGTTGCAGCCAACTATTGGTTGCAGCACCGCGTCACTCACTAGCAACCGGATGTAAACCAGGTATCAACATCGCGGGTGTTTTGAATGCGCATCATGTCGAATTCGGTAAAGAAACGCAAGGAAACATCACCGGAGGAAGAGAGGAAAAGAAACAGAGGAAGGGACAGAACAAGAGTCAAGATAAGACTGTCTTTTACTGGCTGGAGTGAGCTTACAGTACAGGTACGAACAAGATGGATGCTAGTTTAGCCGCTGATAGGGGGCGCATCACTGAGAAAACTGCTAAAAGTTCCGTTGTGTGTCTTTAAACACAGCGTGATGGAACAAATTGCATGATGGGAAAAATGATTAAATAATCTAGACATAGTCTTGTATCTAATGACCTTGTAGATTCACAATATTTGTAAAATCTCAGTCTGAGACAAGGTATAGACTAAAAACTGTATATGCATTCTTTAAATGTGAACAGGTGTGAGCTGACGGTCTTCCAAGAGTCTTCTAAATCTTTTAAAAAGTCTCATATGGTAGCATTACTTGAGAAGTTTGAATCATACTATCACCAACTATAGCAAGGAAAGTCTGTCGCCCTAGAGCCGACCAGACTGTACTGTTGTCTGCAGGCATCTTTTCCTATATTTCCAACTTGACTTAATGGCTCTTTGTTTTGTTTTACATGTCCGTTTGTCGTGGACTGTGCCATTTTTCTGTTCCCCAATCATTGCATTGTATTGTATGATGCACAAAGCTCCACCCAAACCATACTGTAACATTTTCTTATGGACCTACAATGGAAGGGGGCAAGAAATGGTGCAAGCTGGTTTGGTTGTATGGGCCCATTTTTAATGGAAACACGCAAAACAGCATATCAGACCGGACTGACCCAGACCTACCACTCGGTGGAAGAGAACTATGTTTTGACTGATTGTCTGTCTGGGCATGAACTTAATTTTGGATTTTATCTTAGGAGTTTTCTCCTTGAATCTTCATTGTGTCATGCCTCTTTAATAACGCAGGGCATTATGGATACATGACCTCTTATCATCTGTTGGGCTTGGTTTCGATTACTTTTGACCAACACTGTATTTATAATTAAAAGTCTAATGTAAACAAATATTCAATTTCAGCTTCATGTAGCAGGGTTACGATTATGAATGGGTAGAGTTGACTTGGAGAGGGGCCCATTGTTGCTGTCATATAATGGAACACGTTTGAAACAGGCCAATGTTTCTCTTGATGTTTTTTAATCGTCTATGAGTTTTACAACAAATTTCAGTATCATTCAATTTCTTTCAATTAAATAAGAAAAATACAGTTTCCCAGATCTCTCACCGGCATATAAATTCTACAATAAATCTGTCACAAACTGTGACAAAAGGCCATTTGACCATTGGCTAATAATGTTGGTGGTGACACACCTCTCAGTAGTTCAATTAATAAATGAAAATGGTTCATTTGTGAGTTTTTGTGAGTCTTTTCCATGACATGTATTTGTTCTGATACATGACAGAACAAATCATGCCCAGTTACTGAACCAGGTCCAATCACCTTAATAAATTAAATCGGGCTGATTGGACCCACCTGATTCAATGGCTGGGCAGAACAAATACATGACATGGAAAAGACTTGTTGACTTCACAATTCCCGCCTCTGTCTCCTTATTACCTCCGCCAAGGAGGTAATGTTTTCGGTAGCGTTGGTTAGTTTGTCTGTCTGTCTGTCTTTGAGCAACTTTACAGAAAAAGTACTGGACGGATTGACCTGAAATTTTCACCAGCCATGTGCCTCGACCCAAAGACGAACCCATTAAATTTCGGTGTTAATCTATTTCACCTTCTGGATCCAGGGATTTTTTGAAGGATTCTTTATCATTGCCAGAGCTGCTCGGCGGAGGTCTGCGCTCACTAAGTGCTTTTTTAGTTTCATTCAAAAATTTATCCTAAAACTCGTCATATTATGGCAAACCATTAACATGCTAGGGGCAAAGACTGGTACAATCGTTGTTAAATTTCAATTAAAAATGCAAGTCAGCTTGTCAATGTGCCTGTTCTCGTACTTCTGGTGCGAGTTCACTTGGAATTTGCTCGCTGATTTCATGCAACCTGACAGTTTTGGGCTGTCAACTGTCCACACAGCTAAAGCTTGCTATGCTATGAAATGTTAATGACTGAGTTTGATATTATTCTCTGTGACCCTTCCACTGTCCTGCTTTATAATTGCCTACAGCATTGCCCCAGTCAGATGCATGTGCAAGTAAAACACACATACTTAGCTGGGAAGCTATAGTACAGTAGTTTTTCTTCATTTTGTAGACTTGAGTTAAGTTTCCTTACTTTTGGGATCAGGTAATTTTCTCTGCCTTGTCTCCTGACTGCAGAGTATCTCTGTAATGTGCATGGAATCAGCTGATCATGAAAATGTTGTCAGACTTTCTGTTTGGAGTGACCATTATATTGTGGGAGTTTGTGACTGACGCTGAATACAGAAATGATGCACACAAGATTTATGCTCAGCAGAGATCACTTTGGGTCAGCAGATAAATTAAACGCCACATATAAATCCTTACTGTTGGTTTATCCATGCATGCAGATGCCATGTACACTATGCCAATGGGTTTTCAGTCAATGCCTACTGATACATGGGCTGCATGTGCAGAGTTGCAAGCCTCTTCTTTCCTCCGAATATGAGAAATGACATTAATCTGAGTTCAGCTTTGCTGCAGAGATGGTGTTGATTTGGAAAAATACACTCTGGCAATTTGTGCTTTCGCACTTGGACCAAAAACTGAGCAGACCTGAATTATTATGTATGATATGGGTTGGCTGAACTATTCATAGTTTCACTCTTCTTATTACTGACCCAGAGACTCCTTCAGATTTCCACCCATTTGTTGGAAAAACAGCCTTAATAGTTAAATACATCCAATTCAAACTCATAACTAAGCCAAGGATCTGGACTAACTGTGAGACTCAGTGAACTCATTTAACAGAATATCCTGCTTTTTCTTATTAATAACAATCCACATTTTCTCTTTGTGAAAATTCATTGTACTTACACAGTGGGAAGCGATTGACCCTGTCTTTTTGAATAACAGCGTCTGCCAAAAAAATGGAAAAACTATCCATCTTACTCCCCTCTCAAGGTTCTCCTGCATAACTTCCTGTCCTGTCCTATCATTATTTTAGTTTGATATTTCTGTATTACTGTCTTGTTCTTTTATTTGTTTCAGTATTTGACACCTTTTTCCCTTTTTCCAACAGAAAAGAAAATCATTTTAATTTGAGTTTGAAATAATCTAATCTAGCATTTTGAGACCAATAGTGAGCATAAGGACCCTGTGCAACCTATACACAGTCATTCTTGTGTTAGCCACACAAGTGACAAACTATTAACTTGGAAGATTAGTATAAGATATGTTGTTATTTTAATCAGAGCATTACACACTATGCAACAAAGATAATCTTGTTAGATAACTCCTTATAGATTCTACAAGTTGCATTTTTCTTTTTAAATCAGATTAATTTGCACTCTGCACTAAAAAGCCTTCATGGAAGTCATTATACATCACTGCAACCTCACAATCATTAGAATCTCATTACCATCAAAACTATGTATATTGTGGAGGACTACAGCATAGCATGTAATTTCTGCCTGTGGTTACCTTTGGGAAAAGGAAATTAGGAATTAATTTTCCATACACTGTAATGCGCTATATTTAGTACACTTCTTTAATCTATATCGCTAAAATTGTGAGGAAATAATATGCCATGTATTATTTTGTCAACATGATGCTTCCTGCTGCAGTCATAGAAAAAATAAAGTATACCCTCTTAATTCTAAGATTTTATCTTTTAGGGCCTTTAAAATTGACAAATACAATACAACTCAAGATTAACAACATATGATGAATTACATTACATGTCTCCATTTGTTTAACAAAAACTAAGTTGAAAAAGCACGCCCTTACTGTTATAAGGAATGGGTAGCAATCAGGTGTTGCCGATCAAATACTCTTGGTTAAATAAAATTATCATCAAAAAGCAGATGCCGTTCCCCCTGGTATATGGTTGTGTGTGTGTGTGTTTACAACCGGGGGGAAAAAATTAAAATTTTTTGGGAATTTAATGTCCCTCCCCCTCTTTGGGGGGATATTTTCCATTTTTTACTATTTTTAGTTCCTTTCTTTCTAATGGGAAAATTTTTTTTTAAAGGGAAAATTTTAAGACCTTAAAGGGACCTGTGAATCGAGCAGCCCCTGACTTTTCATGCTCTTCCGTCGGGCAGCCGCGACAGCCGATGCACATAAAGTTACACTGGCCTCTATGTGAATGTGGCCGTCGACAGCCCAGCCACATCTATTTTTCTGCGGATTTTTCCCTCCATTTACCGTCTTTCCCGCCATTAAATACATCTGTTTGTTACCAACAGCCTGTGCCCGACTGCACGTGAACCCAGCATCAGTGAGACGCTAGTCTCTCCCCACTCAGCGTGGTGACTTTTCAAAGGCATTACCTCGAACTGAGCAGAAAACTCCGGTGTGTCCGGTGAGTTTCTGTGTTTTCCTACTGTCACGCTTCTCACGAAGGCAAAACATGGCGATAAATGATCATGGCAGCCCCCACCAAGCCGCCCCGCTCGATGTGTAAATGAATGATACGAAACGGTAAATTTAGAACTTAGAGGAGCACTTCAGTTTGTTGATGGAAGTGAGAACTGATTAATGACAAACACTTTTGAACCAAATAATCAGTTTTTGTAAATAAAACACAGGAGAACTTACACAATATCCCTTAAGGATTTCCCAGCAAGTTCACTCCAAGGTTTGGTGGTGCCATGTTAGTAACATTTTCTATGTCCACAGCTACTGGTGCTTATAGTGGTTTAACCACATCCACCTCTGTGTTCCTGCCGGATACAGATCTGGGCATGAAAAAGTTCCCCTTTCAGCCGACTGCCAGCCACTTACCAGCCACTTGTCTGCTAATTCAATCGCACAGAGAAACACCTGTGTGCCCAGGGGAAACGATTTCAGAGCATAAATGAACGCCCGGAACAAGGATGTTTCCACATGCAAAGTTTGGAAAACATACCTGATGCCGTATTTGCGGGACAAGTCGTTCAGCCAGTGATAGTGCAGTGGCTGAACGACTTTTTCTGGCAGAAAAAGGAGGAACATTTTCATGCCCAGCATCTGTATAACACATAATGATATTTACAACGTAACATAACAAAGTCCATGCTAACATTAATATTTACCATGCAGTCAAACTGAAAAAAACTGCTTTGCACGACATCACTTTCAATCACAGTGGCCGGTTAGATACTTTATTGGGTTGTCATGTTGCAATGCTGATCTGTAGGTTTTTTTTTCTGTACTCCTCCTAAAGAGACATGCCAGTCACTTAAGGTAGCACCCGAGGTGTCCAGTCAGATTTTGGAGATGGCCATGGCCACCCTGATCAGCCTAATAGCTCTGTCCCTGCTTCCACCTAATAACTATTAAAATTCCTCCTTCTCCATGGGTCTGGTGTTTTGTTGGATTTTCCCTTTCTTTTCTCCCTCATCTACCTCTGGGTCAGCACATGGCGTCCTCAGTCAGTCTCATGCCCTTGTGTGGGCATTTTTCAAGCATTTACCAATGTGAATTAAAGCTGTGAACAGTTTGGCAAAAGACAAACACATCTTGGTGTCTTATGGAGAGTTTTAACTGGACTTAAATATCATCTAAAAACAAATGTAAGAAGATTTGTAAGAAAATATGGTGAATGAGGCCCAATGTCCTTTGGACTGACAAAACCAAGGTGGAAATATGCAGTCACAATGCATCACTTCACATTTGAAAACCAACCAGGCATATTGACTCAGACACTAAATACCAGCTGTCACGTACAGTGGTAGGCTTTTTTTCTGTTATTGAGTCAACCATGAACGCTTCTATATACCACGATAGTCTACAATCCAACCCGAGGCCATCTTTCTGACAGCTCAAATAAAATGGAAAAGAGGGAGAAAAATATCAAGGTGTTGCAATGACCTTAAGTCTAGACCTCGATTGCTACAGACTCGAACAGATCTGTGCAAAAATGATTTGTCTGTCTGCAAACCTCAATTAACCGAAGCAAAATTGCAAAGAAAAATGGGCCAAAAATCCTCCAACAATCTATAAGAAACTGATATCATACAGTAGTAAAAAGAAAAAGTTATGAAATGTGGTTCATTTGTGGAAGGAAGTTCATTTTTCATACATTGTTTTTACACAAGATCTGGAAAGATAACATCCTGATATGTAAAACCTTAGAATTAAAAGTGTATTCTGTTACACATAATGGTATATTGAGTTTTTCCATAAGGCCTGTGTTTTGTGTTTGTATTTACACAGTTTCAAGCCATCTATTTCACACTGACAGTGTGGCCACTAACAGCTGACACAGGAGGCCTATGAAGGTGTTCATGCAGAGTGGAGTGTGGAACTGACATTTCCTCCTTATTATGCTATTTTTTTGTGCACAGCTCACCATATGCATGTCTCATATTACAGCTTATAGAAAAATATCTGCTATTATTCCTCCTTGAAAGCTCTGTGAGCCATGCACCTTTGTATATCAAAATGTGCAATTGGCTTAAACATTTCACCTATATAGTGCACCACCTTATTGGAGGTGGAAGCTCCTCACACATGCAACCTTTCTCTCTCTTTTCTCCTGTCAGCCTCCCTGTCAATAGATGGTGAAGGTGAGGATGGAAGTGATAGATATATGCAGTAGATGGATATCTGGATCATCCCCTGTAAGCACCTTATCCACATGTCCTGATACTCTTCTTTACAGCATAATGAATGCCAACAGCCAGTGACAATTTTTTGCTCCATGCAGTGTCACATCTTTGTCTGCACTCATTAAATGTGCATGATATATTTTTATCCTGTGACTGTGTATGTGTGTGTCTTATGTGAGACAGGGCAGAACTGCTCCTAAGTCTAAGTGACAACTGTGCATAGAATGTCAAGCAAACTGACGCTGGGACAAAACCTCAGGGTCACTCAGCCATCTGTTTTCCCTCATGTATATGTATATACGCGAGTGTGTATAGCAGATGTGATGCAGAGTCTTTGTAAAGGAAAAATATAAAATGTACACAATAGAATGGCAGCAAGAGGTGACACAGGCTGCAAGAATGCAACTGTTTACCTGTATGTGATTGAATTGAAATGATTTAAGACCAGCATTTGTGTGTGTTACCCTGTATCCCAAGAATTCCGGAGCTATCCACCTTATTCTTGAGCTAGCAGATGTAGAAACGACGATGCGATCAACTTCCTGTGAGATATTTGCCATTAACTCACAGCGTAAGATGTAGCTTTGGCTAGTGGTTTAGTCGAACATTTTAACAAGAGTATTCATAACATTTCTAAACAATTTTCCCCAGAAAAATGTACCTGCACGGTTCGGGAACACGTTGGTTCGTGGTTGTACTAGCAAGCAGAGGAAGTTGAATTTGTGGCTACAACAGCGATTTGTGGAACCTGCAGCTCGGTCTTAGTGAGAGAGTGGCTGCAGGGCTCCAGACTCCGACGTAGTGGTCGCATTTTAGGACTAAAATATCATCTACTTTTAAGTACATAAGATCGTATCTCACCTCTTACAACAAAACACGACCAACCTTATTCCTCTGTAATACTCTGCTCCCCATCTCTGGAATTCCCGATCTCCGCAGTGGACTCCTTCCCTCTCTCCAAATCCAGACTCAAAAACTCCTGTACAGACGTCTGATTTCACCTAATTCAATGAACATCAATCCAATGTTGTTTTCTGTGTCCTGCTTAGTGTTTTAATGTTTTTTCCGCTTTGTACAGTGTCCTTTGGTGCTTTGATAAGGCGTCTGTCAAATTAAATGTATTTACTATTATCATTATTATTATTATTATTATTATTATTATTATTATTATTATTATTATTATTATTATCATTATTATTATTATTATTATTATTATTAATATTATTATTATTTAGGCACTGATAAGCCTCAGCGCTTTTACGATTGCTCATTGCTTCACAGTCAGATGTGACAGAGCTAAGAAGGAGCTAAAGGCTGCTGTTTGTTATTTTTGGCCAGATCTTCATCATCATCCTCCTCCCACCCCTCTGGGAGGCGGGGGGAATGTGACGTTGTCCTGTCTAAGCTGCGACAGCTGATGTTCCCACGTAGTTTACCTAAAAAGCTTGTAAAACGTGGAGTAGCGTGAACATCTAGCATGTAAATAAATGCCGGAAGTTGCTCGCATATTTCACGCAAGGGCTCATGGGGCATAGAAATAAGGTGGATATATAATTTACAATATACAGCTATGTACTATGTATATTCCTCAGTCAAAGGAGCTCAATGTGGCTGCCATAATGTGGCACTGAGTTTTTGATTAACATGTGGTAACAGTAAGTCAGTGTGTCCCCCCACCCACTTACCTTGATGCTTTAGATGTCTGCACTTCTACACACCTGACTGAAATAATTGGCTCTTTAATAGGCTTGGTAAGGAGTTACCTATAGACACAAAGCAGTACCAGTCTTTTAAATGGGACTCTTAATTGCGGTGCCACAAAGTCCTATCCAGGTTTTAGCCTGTTTGGTAAGATGTTATTCATTAGTTATCAAATTTTAATAACATTTTGGGTCAATGTATACTGTATAAAACTTTATTAACAGTCTTTTATGCAACACACACATGCAACCAATCCACAAAGTCAGGCTTTAACTTTGTTTTCCATCCACCATTGTCTTTTTCCTTTCTTTTATTTTTTTCTTTCTTTTTTTTTAAAGATATTTGACCGTTCTTGTCTTTTATGTCTCCTGGTTTAGAATCTCAGATTGTAACCTGCTCCTGAGACACTTAGGCATTCAGCATCAGTTGCTATGGTGATGCAACCCAGTGTGAGGTGAACATGCTTTGTAAAAAATGCAGAGCTAAGTTACCTCGCTAAGGCACTGATGCAGTTCCTGGAACAGGCTATTATCAGGACTGCTCACTTTTTCACTGTTTTTCAAGGTAAAACACTTTAAGATTAATTCAGTATGTGATTTTGCACATATTTTCTGGGATTGTACTAAATTACAAGCAGATTTGATAAAAGTCAGTGGAGCAATAAAGACTATGCTGAACATCAGTGCTCCCATATACAGTCATTTGGGGTAACTTTCCCTTGGACCTGAAAAACAAAATATATATGCTGAGAGCTTTAAGACTGATAACCAATAAAGTGATTACTGTGAACTGGCTTAAACCATATTCACCAACATTGGAACAATGGATGAAAAGACTGAGAAATGAATTGTATGGAGAATGTCATTGCAAGGCTTCAACTGAAGATGGACTCGTATGGGGATGGTGTCCCATCATATTTGGCAAACTTATTTGGAAACACTTGTACTATGACTTCTGTATATTCATATTATTTATGTACTGTAAGTCTACAAACTTACCAGCCCCATTGTTTAATACCGATATGACTTGATGGCTCATAAACACTTCTTGAATCTGAGAAAGCAAAACTTTCATTTTTATCATCAATAACAAGAAGCAAAACATTTGTCACACTGTACGGGAGATATAAGACTGAGACACCTAAACAATGCTGACATGGGATCTTGTTGTGGATAACATTTACTTTCAGAAGATGACAAACATTTGTCCAGCTCCATCAGAGAAAACTGAGACAAACAAAAGCCAGATGGCCAGGTTTAGCTGCTTTAGCAGCTGTAGATAGTTGAGCTGCAGGTTTTAGACAACAATACTCACTGATGTGTTTCAGCAAAAAGCTGCAGAGTCCCAAAAAAGCATCCTCACATGTTCCATAACAAGACCTAATGATCTATTTCTGTGTTACTCCAGAGTGACTACAGTATAAGACACATCAGTGGGGGAAACAACTTGGTAACGTGACTGTATGGGATGGGCCTATCAGTGCTCTGGAGTTGATACCTTGATACCATCCAGATAAAATATTGGATTAAATACTTTTTTGAATATCAAAATGCAACTGTACATATACAAAACATATTTGTTTTCACTTCTGAGAGTTTTAGGCAATGAAATTATGTGTGAAAGCAGCCAGAATACAGCTTCTGTCGCATGATCGTGGTAGCCTATCAGATGTCATGATGATGCTGCTACTGTTACCAATGATATTTTGTTAGTTTTCAGTGGTTTAATGCAGGTTATTGCTCATTATGTTTTGGTAAATTTATAATATTACCTTTTATACTTCAATATTTTCGATTCAATAAATTTACATATTCTTAACCTGTAGTTAATTTGATCATTTAAATAAGTTTTTTTTTGTCTTATTTTGTTTAATTTACCCATCAATTTAATTTATTATTGTTTTCATACCATTTTCTCCAGTACTTTTGTTCTCAAGTTATAGGCTACTTATTTCATATTGCCTGTGCAATGAAAATATTAATTCAAATTGTACAATCATGTCATTTTCTTTTAAGGGACAAAAAGTATCAGTAAGCCTCATGATTTGTTGCATGATGAAGCTAATGCATTAATTGATGGGGCATTACTTCATCATTTTGCTTGCTACGATGCCGGACAGGACAAGTTTTTTAAAAAATTGATGGAGCATTAGCTTTACCATTAGGGTGACCCGAACACCTTCTATTGGGTTGGTGTCAAATGTGACATGAACACAATATAAGGATAAAAAGGTAGCCTAGTCATGTGTAGTCCCCAAAAGAAAAATGTACAGTACATGTTGTATATGATTGTGCTTTTTCTGAAATCATATTATGCCAACATGTTCTCTTGGCAGCTGGGTTGGTGTGTGTATGTATGTGTGTATACACAGTACATAATCAGCATGTGTAAATGATGCTGACAGTTTTATTTCTTTACTATTTTTGTGTAATCTCTTATTACAGCATAATTGCAACCTGAATACGATCCTCAAATATGCATGTGGGTGCTCATGTTTTTGTGTGTGCTTGATAAAGAGCTAAATGGGAATGAAGACACTAAATTGCCTTTGCAGTTTTAGCTCAGCCATTTAGGCTTGTTATGATGATTATACTGGTGGTGTTTCTCATAAAATGATCTCCAGCATGGCACAGTGAAGCTGCTATCCTATAGATATGCATGATAAAAACATACAGAGGGTAATTGGTGGTAAATCTATTATTTATCTACTGAGCTGTGTATGGCTGTGGGGTTGCAGGACTTTAAATTTGCAATTTTGTATTCATGTGCTGAGCCAATAATAATAAAACAAAGAATCCTAAAAATAACATTTCAAATAGGGCTGCAAAATATATCTTTTGAGCATCGTCATCGCATTGTACATGTGCACAATAGTCACATCTCAGGTCCTGCAATGTAGGAGGCAAAATAACTTAATGTGTTCTCATCTAATTCTAAAGGTACCTGCGCACAGCGATCAACCAATCACCGTCATTCTTCAAAGAAGATCACACCTTTTGTGATAAAACATAATTCATATTTGTACATACAGTAATAAAA
>JALJCO010010722.1:240000-294250 GCA_023101725.1 Atherinomorus stipes | reverse complement strand
TAGTACTGATGTAGTGCTGATGTAGTGCTGATGTAGTACTGTTTAGGCCTTTGGTGGTCGCCCTTCAAACCGCGGCAGCCGCCTGCTATTCCACACCACCCTTGGAAAAGCTTGCAGTCCGATGCAATGTAGACTAATCCAGCCAGACGCCACAACCAGACCGTCCACCGTGGTGTTGCTGAGAGTTAATGATAATCTGGGAGATATTGTGAAATATCAGGTTATTGTCTCTGATCAGGGCAACGTTGGGACCAGAAAATAAAAGCAGTTCAGTCAGAAACACTAACGGATCAGGAAGACGGTGTCCTGCAGCCTTTAGCTTCATCTGCAGGACATGTGAAGCTACGTGGTCTGTACAGTCCTGAAACACCAAAAGCCAAATATGGGAGAAAATAGAAAAGGAACCATGTTTGGAAGAGTTTAGTTTTTAAACTTTCATAAGTAATCAGAGGTGTGCGTGTTATTCCAGCGTGGCTTGTTATTAAAGACAGTTTCCAAAGATGAATGATAGTTTTTCTTCAGAGATCTCTGGATAACATACCTGCAGGTTATCATGACCTTAGACGACTGTCCAACGTTGGAAATCCAGATATTCACGCTGCTTTCCATGTTGGCAGATACGAGGTCATTGGGACTCGTTACCCAGGCAACGGCGGATTAGTCGATAGGTTACCATCACCAATTACATGAAGAGTTGTGGGTGCTATTCCTGCACCTTTGCCATGACTGTTTAACTGGCACTGCTTTAATGACCCCGTAAAACAACATCCGTGCACACACATCTTGCCAGATAGATGTCCGAAAGACGGCGAGTTAGTGGTCTGTTGCCGGGCGGATATGGCACGACTCGACCAACAAAAAGCATCCTCCAAACTCCAAACACAGCTGTGTTTATTAACGGCGAGATACCACGGCTGCAGAACGCCAGGACGAAGCTGCCGAGACACATTTAGTCTTCCAGAATGGAGAGCAAGTGTCGACAGTTCGCAGAAACGCTGGCAGGCTCGGATGAATCTTCAGGATTTTTATCTTTTTGTTTCAAAAGAAACGGGAGAAGGGGAAACTGGAAATGTTTGAAAGAGCTCAGATTGAAGTTATTTCTGCCCGTGAAGCCCAGGAGAACACCACCACGGCCCTGTGGAGTGGGTGAAGATGACATGAGTTTTTAATGGACAGTGTTTATCAGTGTACCCTCGACTTTTTGCAATTAATCGAAATTTGATTGTGATTTCAATTTTAATATCAAACGATCTCCAAACTAATATAATCCAGTTGAAATGATTTATTTGCCATTTTTTCTTTCCACAATTTCTCATAAAGACATTCATGTGCAGCACATTACCTTCCATGCGAGTGCCACACCTCCACTCAGGCAGCTGAAGCACTGCACGAAGGCTTAATAAAGTTCATTTTGGGATGTTTTTACATGAATAAGTATGCTTATCGCATTCTTTAGATACAGAGAAATTGCCCGACAGCTGGATACATAGTATATTTTGGACAAATTTGTGTTTTTCTATGTCCTATATTTATTTTAATCATTTAATATTTTATACATTGCATAACAGCTGAAAGGTTCATGTTTGTAGCTTATATTTTCAATTTTGAACATTTTGCGTAAATGATCAATAAGTGTTTTTTGACAGAGAGAGAAATGCTGAATAAATGCATTGTGTAAGTAAAAAATAATAGTTTAAATAATAGTGATTTCAATATTGACTAAAATAAACGTGGTAATCATTTTTTTTGGAAGTAACTTGAGGCAATATTTATTGAGTGTAAACCTTTGGAAAGGCAGCAGGCTCAGTTCGTGGCAGCAGCGACATGTCAGTCCGAACGGGCTGCCAGAGTCCGCCGAAGCAGCCGCCTGACGTGCCCCGCCAAGTTTTTAAGAAATGTTTCTATGACGTAGAGGAGCACAAAGTACGCTTTTACAGAATGTTTGAGTGTGAAAACAAAACCTGGTTTTAACCTGTAGGGGCTGTTTTTGAAATAAAAACAAACTAGTTTTAATAGCATAGGTGGTTTTTTATCACTGTCAAGTACAAATATGCTGTTTAAGATAAAAAAAAAAACACATTTTAAGTTGCACGACCTCTCTAATAGTTGGACTGTGCTAGATCAGTCTACATCTTACTTTCATGAAGCACGCAAATGCGCGTTCACGAAACTACGGAAGCCTCGGTGTTCAGAGCGTACTCTGCCGATAATACAAGCGTAGAAGAAGAAATTCTCTGTTTACATTGTGCTCAGAGCGACAGAGCTGCAGACAAACACAAGAGGGTCCAAGAGGGGTTGATGTTGATTTAAAACAAAGAAAGAAAGAAAAAGAGAACGCGTGATCTCATCTGCCGCGGCTTCCATAGTTTCATGAACGTGCATCAGCGTGCTTGCAGGAGATGAGATGTAGTACTGATGTAGTACTGATGTAGTACTGATGTAGTACTGATGTAGTACTGATGTAGTACTGATGTAGTACTGATGTAGTACTGATGTAGTACTGATGTAGTACTGTTTAGTCTCTAAAAATCTACTAAATGATGGTTTCCAGTAAATTCTGGACGCTACCCACTCAGGACACTTGGATTACGTTGGACGAGCAGTATGGAGGAATATTGACACGTTTTTGTGGACTTTAATGGACCTTTTGGCTCGGACCCCGGTGAACTCCATTATATGAAAGTTGGGGGGAAACGAGAAGCCTTCCTGATCGCCGGCTGCATTTGAGATATTAAAAAAGTGCTGCAGAGTCTTTCTCACCATGAGGGGGGTGGAAAATAAAGTTACATCATTCTGTGGGTGGAATGGCCCTTTAACGTTACTGGTCCAGCACGTGAACCTGTGCAGGTTTGACAGCTGCTGCTGTGACGACATGCGACAGACTCGGAGGGGCAGAAAAAAGAAAAGAATGCTGTTACACCCCCCCCCCCCTCAAAGGACAACTGTGTTCTTATTTAATAATATTTCCATGTGATATCGTATTTTAACAGAAATTAGTGTATAACATACTTTTAAATTGGAGGGGGGTCATTAAAAAAAAAAAAAAAAAAACACAAAATGGTACAAAAAAAGGGGGGGGGGGCAAGTAGTTGCTGTTACATTTACAAATCATTCACATCACATTACCTGATGTTTCAGTTTATCTAAAATCTACTGTGTTGGTTTTATTTGCTGTCCAGCAGATAAAGAAGCGAACGTCCCCATGATTCAGAGAAATGGGGACATAAGCAGATAGTTTCCTATCAGACATTCACAAAGGATCAATTCCTCATTCATTTGATGTTAGTTGGTGTAGAAATGTCTGCTAAATATCTGGTTTTAAAATGTTATTGCTTAGTGGAGGTGTCATAATTAAGTAAAATAAGAATAAATAAAAGGAAAAAATAAAACTGTGACACCTCCTGACTCCCCAGTTCCACCTTCAGATCAGATCAGATCAGGCTGGTGTGTTCATGGCGATGCTTACGGGGGGGTACAGGGTTCCTTCATAGTCCCCCTGATCACTATCATTGAACACCAGTTCTGACTGTTGTTTGGAGGAGCGACGAGTCGTCCGACCCCTCCAGCAGATGCAGTGAGGGCGCGGAAATGACATTTCTGGTTTTCCTGTCATTACTAACGGGACGAACTCTTCTGTCTTTGTGCGCTGACATCCGTCTGCCGTTCCAGCGTGACGTAGATCAAAGCTGCGTTCAGAGTTAGTGAAACAGTCCTGGTATTTACGCTGGCTATCAGATCACCGGGCCGGCGTATAAAAGGCCCGTCCTCGCTGGGAGGAGTAAGAAAGTTGGCTGCAGTGCAGCTCTTATCAAGTCCTTATCAGAGGAGCGCCCAATGAGGGACGTTCATCTGAGGATTGGAGAACAAAAGGAGCCAGAAGCTGCAAGTTGTGAAACTCATCCCCTTCTTGTAGGGATTGATGGGAATGGGAAACCCAGCATTTGAAGTTCTTTCTGGTGATTATGCTGCAAATAACAGAAATCCCAAGTTTCTGTGCTACTTCAAAGGTAAATAGTTGGACTGAAATTCTGTTTTAGGAGGGAGGGGGGGAGGTACTCCAATATCAGCAATAACTTTTGAGGGGACCATATTCATTCTTAATGATCTAATTCAGATTCACTTAGATTTGTATTTTTGAAATGATTAACCCTTTAGTAGCTCATGGAAATGGTTCAGAATGACATTCTGAATTAAGGTTTGCATGGAAACCATGTTTGTCTAATTCTGCTTTAGATTGGGGGGTTGGGAAATGCTCTGATTGGACAGGGGGCGGACATGACACATTCACATCTACCTGAAGTAAACGAATGCTTCCTGCTGCTTTTGGCTTGGACATAACAACCCCCCCCCAAAATACAGATTTTCCCATTTTCATTGTAGTTTTGTAGCAGCAGCTCAACATGAACGTACCCCTCATTTCTGCCCGGCTGGAGTCCAACGCTTGTTTCTCAGAATTAAATGTTTAAAGGTCCTTTCAAAGCAGAATCAGCTGATATTCAGAATTGAAGATATACTGTAGATAATAGATATATGGAGATTAAGTAGGTGCCCCATGCACACAGGATCAAATCCTCATGATGTTCCCAGCCTGTGGAGCAATGTGAATATCATGCCCCCCTCCCAGAATTGAAACCATTGTGACTACCCACTCATGGAGTCAGGTGTGTTGTTTCTAGGGCTGGGAAAAAAAATCGATACACTGAAATATCGCGAAATTGTCATATGAACATTTCATATAGAGATTCAAAAATGCAATATAGATCTATTTTACCAACGAAATCTCGCGAGATTTCGTAGGATAACAGTGAAATCTCACGAATTTCATGAAAACCCGCGGGATTTCCTGACTTACCAACGAAATCTCGTGAGATTTCATTTGTAAAATAGATCTATACCACATTTTCACATATCAATATATCAGCATATGAAAATATTGCGATATTTCAGTGTATCGATTTTTTTTCCCAGCCCTAGTTGTTTCAGTTATCTAATGTGTACAATTTTTATTACAATTTTATCGCCTAACATATCGCAACATATTGCAGTGTCACAATATCGCAGTATTGTATGGTATCGTGACCAATGTATCGCGATATGCATCGTATCATGAAGTCTTTGCTGATAGCCCCCCCTAATCAGAAACATGACGCCACTTTGGCTGAGTAGGTTGTGTGATCTGTATCTGAGACTCATGTTTGATATTGGGACGATTTGGGCGAAGGTAGGGCGGGGCGATATATCGAATATGCTCGAGATATGGCGGCTAGCCTCCTGTGGGATATAGAAAGTTACTATATTCATCATATTGGAGAATTCAGTTGCTTTTCGTTGTGGGCGGGGTTTTCTCACTCTTCGTCTGTCTGCACAGAGAGATAAAACAAGCGCTCCTAGTTGCGTACATCACGTGTGTCATCACATGCACACGAGTCGTGTAGATCACGTGCACACGAGTCGTGTAGATCACGTGCACACGAGTCTATAGATCACGTGCACACGAGTCGTGTAGATCACGTGCACACGAGTCTATAGATCACGTGCACACGAGTCGTGTAGATCACGTGCACACGAGTCGTGTAGATCACGTGCACACGAGTCGTGTAGATCACGTGCACACGAGTCTATAGATCACGTGCACACGAGTCGTGTAGATCACGTGCACACGAGTCGTGTAGATCACGTGCACACGAGTCGTGTAGATCACGTGCACACGAGTCGTGTAGATCACGTGCACACGAGTCTATAGATCACGTGCACACGAGTCGTGTAGATCACGAGTCGTGTAGATCACATGCACACGAGTCGTGTAGATCACGTGCACACGAGTCGTGTAGATCACGTGCACACGAGTCGTGTAGATCACGTGCACACGAGTCGTGTAGATCACGTGCACACGAGTCGTGTAGATCACGTGCACACGAGTCTATAGATCACGTGCACACGAGTCGTGTAGATCACGAGTCGTGTAGATCACATGCACACGAGTCGTGTAGATCACATGCACACGAGTCGTGTAGATCACGTGCACACGAGTCATGTAGATCACGTGCACACGAGTGCACACGAGTCGTGTAGATCACGTGCACACGAGTGCACACGAGTCGTGTAGATCACGTGCACACGAGTGCACACGAGTCGTGTAGATCACGTGCACACGAGTCTATAGATCACGTGCACACGAGTCGTGTAGATCACGTGCACACGAGTGCACACGAGTCGTGTAGATCACGTGCAAACGAGTCGTGTAGATCACGTGCACACGAGTCGTGTAGATCACGTGCACACGAGTCGTGTAGATCACGTGCACACGAGTCGTGTAGATCACGTGCACACGAGTCGTGTAGATCACGTGCACACGAGTGCACACGAGTCGTGTAGATCACGTGCACACGAGTCGTGTAGATCACGTGCACACGAGTCGTGTAGATCACGTGCACACGAGTCTATAGATCACGTGCACACGAGTCGTGTAGATCACGTGCACACGAGTGCACACGAGTCGTGTAGATCACGTGCACACGAGTCGTGTAGATCACGTGCACACGAGTCGCGTAGATCACGTGCACACGAGTCGCGTAGATCACGTGCACACGAGTCGTGTAGATCACGTGCACACGAGTGCACACGAGTCGTGTAGATCACGTGCAAACGAGTCGTGTAGATCACGTGCACACGAGTTGTGTAGATCACGTGCACACGAGTCTATAGATCACGTGCACACGAGTCGTGTAGATCACGTGCACACGAGTGCACACGAGTCGTGTAGATCACGTGCACACGAGTGCACACGAGTCGTGTAGATCACGTGCAAACGAGTCGTGTAGATCACGTGCACACGAGTCGTGTAGATCACGTGCACACGAGTCGCGTAGATCACGTGCACACGAGTCGTGTAGATCACGTGCACACGAGTCGTGTAGATCACGTGCACACGAGTGCACACGAGTCGTGTAGATCACGTGCAAACGAGTCGTGTAGATCACGTGCACACGAGTCGCGTAGATCACGTGCACACGAGTCGCGTAGATCACGTGCACACGAGTCGTGTAGATCACGTGCACACGAGTCGTTTCCTCACCGTTTCTCTAAAGAGAAAAAATGCCGAGAAAAAAACGACAAAGATCCTCGTAAAGGTAAGAGCGCTCACTCCTCGTGTAACTGAGCGGACGTTTTAACGAAGAGCTTTTTAAGATGATGTCACTCTGATTAGATCTGGAATCCAAACATTTTAACTGTTTTTAGCATGAAATAACTTTTAGTTACTAACTTATTTATTTCCTTTTTAATGTAAATAATTCACACCATGAACTAATTATTTCTGTCTTTTACCAAAAGCCATAACAGTAATTTTAGGCACTTGGTTTTGTTTTAAAATGATGCGTATTGCACTGCTTTAACTGTTCGATAAATACAGTTTTCATCATTATTGTGATTTCACACTTCTGGCATGAATGTTATAATCGGCGTATTAATGCAGAATGAACAGTAATGATTCATGTAGACACAGAAACGTCTGACTGATGTGATTATATGCAGCAAAGCATTAATTCAAGAGTAAGGTAGAATATCCAGATATATATCGTGTTTCGTGACATGCCATAAAAATATCAGGATATCGCTAAAAGGTAATATCGCCCAGCACTAAGCAAAATGGTTGAAATGTGTTTAAACAGTCTGAGACGACGTGCTGTGAGTGAGATATTAAAGTTCCATGTTTCACATGTTTCCTTGTACTTACACAAGGTTCATGAGTTTAGTCAGAGCTAGTTGAACCGTGAGAGAGCAGAGTGGAATGACTGAGTGGGTTTTGATCGTCTTCAGATGGACTCAGAGCTGATACTGGAGTCGTAACCTCATAAAAACGGGCTGAACTAAACTTCCGTGAGTACTTTTAATCTGAAAGTCTTGCTGTCGGGCTGCAGGCTGAGCTTTGCGACGCTCAGGTATGCGAGTGCAGCTGCTTTCTGGCTCTTCTCGTGCTTCGGCATGCTTCGGCTTGTCCGTACCTTCCCCGTGTCATCCGTCCCACTCTCCCCCCGCATGCGTGCACGCCGCAACACAAACACTTGGCTTACACGTGCACGCCCCTGGTGTGCTGACTTGTCGACCCCCTCGCCGCATGCCCGTTAGAACCTGCCACTTGTTGAATTTGAGCTGCACACGCGTGTGTGTGTGTGTGTGGGGGGGGGGGGGGGTGTTTTTGTAACATTGTGGGGACCATGTTCCGCATTTTTACCATCACCGTGGGGACGTCTTGCCCTCGTGGGGACATTTTCCAGGTCCCCACGGGTACGACCCCGTTTTGAGGGTTAAGATTAGGTTTTAGAGATGAAGTTACATTTAGGTTTAGGTTAGGATTAGGGTTAGGGTTAGGTAATCAGTTATGGGGGTTAGGTTTAGGGTAAGGGGCTGCACTATTGTAATGGATGAAGCCCACGGGGACAGAAAAACAAACGTGTGTGTGTGTGTGTGTGTGTTAGCTTCAGCTCCTCAGGTCTGCCGTTCAAACAGCTGCTGAAAGAGCCTTGAATACCTCCGGGGGGCAAAGGACACAGCTGGTTGGGAGCAGGAATGGACGGCGTTCCTCTGCTCCGTCCCGGTTACGACTGCACCGGGACGTACAGTAGTGTCTCCTGGATCCCGTTACTCATCTGTTTGTCTGAAGTTGGAGTTTCTCGCCGTCTTTTTGTGGCGGTTATTTCTGGAACATCGACCGTTCGCTCGGTAAAACCGAGTTTTCTCCGTTGCATGATTTTCTCGGGCGTCTGCAGAGGAAGCGTGACGCGATTCCAACTCCAACATGAAGCGTACAGGACATCAGGACGTTATTCTGCTTCCAATAACTTCACTGTCATGCCTGTTTTTCTGTTTACCCCCCCCGTCTCGCGCTCTCTAACCCCCCCCCCCATCTTCGTTGGTCATAAATCGTGGTCCACATGAGCAGCGTGTCTGAGGCAGAGCTGTTTGCAGATCCCTCCTCTCCATCGTTTTCCCTGTTGGGCCAACAGACGTGTGCCAAGCGTAGATGCAGGCTGTGAAAGCACGGTCGCGGTGATCGGGGGAAGGTGCGTGGGGGGGGGGCGAAGGGTCGACCACATCCGTAAACTGTTGTGCTGCTCTGCTGACATTTGGGGCCCCCCCAACCTTTATTAGCTTGACCCTGCAGCCGGAGCAGAGCTGGATTTTTCCCTTTTCTTTGCCTCAGTCGATGATCATGCAAAAGTCACTGCAACTTATCTGCAGCGTTTTTTAGCTCGGAGCTGGGGGGCCGCAGACAGTCGAGTGTTTGTAGTTTCCAACAACTGTGTTTGTATCAGAGGCAGGAACAAGGCCACAGGGTGGTTATTCCCCCAAAAATGTTGTGAGGAGCTGCTGAGTCAGCCTTTTGTGACACATGAAGGCCTTCAGTGTGTAGCAGAGAGCATCAACCAAACAACTCGCTGACACAAGAAGCTCTTGTTTCCGCGCAAGTTAACCCTCATAGCTCCTAAGAAGAAGTTACGTTAATATGTCATTATTAGCTATGCAGAGCATTACATTATAGCAACTAGAATTAAAAAAACTCAGAGAAGTTGTTTTAAAGGAGCCGTATCATGAAAAATGGACTTTTAAGAGCTTTTCAGCATGTTACTGTGTTATTTCCTCATAAAAACTACATTTAAGTCATTTTTGTCTTGATTTGTACTTGTCAGGGTCTCTGTGGTACTTCTGTGGTACTTCTGTGGTACTGCGTGTACTTCAACTCCATGTCAGACTCTGGGTGGAGCGTACAGCTCCATAGCAGTCGGGTCCATTTTATTCCGTCGGTCGGAGTCTGATCATCCATCAGTGTTTACAGATAACGTCCACGTGAGTGACGAAGCCGGTGTTGGAACCAAATCTGTGTCCGTTCTGGGGCGACACCATGAAATGGACGTAAAACATGTTGAGATTGGTGGAGAGCTTCGGTGGGTCAGTACAGTCAGACGTTTTACTTCCACGTAGGAAATTAGATGCGTAAGAACTGATATTTACACCAGATTAGCTTCTGTAGCGCCGATGGGAACATGTTGAGCTTAGAAAGGCCTTAGTTGACTTTTGCAACGTTTGAAAAGCTGATGCAGCGGCTTTAACAGGTTGAAGATGAAGATACTTTTTCAGTATAAATGTTAAATTCTGAATGTTTATTTTCATGATCTATTTGTTGGAAAACGCTTTCTGTCTCAGCTTAAAGCCTCAGAGTTTACCGTGCTATATTATTTCAATAACTCAAGTGTTTTTGGAGACTTTTTAATGATTATTTTCATGTGAATGAAAGAATTCAAATTCAAACTTTTTCCAGTCAGCGAGGCCGATGTGTTTCCAGCATAAATCTCACGTTCTGTTGGTTCCAGACTGACAGGCTGTCGGCTCCCACTGCCTTTTTATTATCTCAGATATGTATCAACATGTATAAGTTGCTGTGAATTTATAGGGAGATAATCGATAATCGAGTCGAATCGAACTGAAAAAGTGACTCGTTAGATTAATTGATGCATTGAAAAAATAATCGATAGCTTAATCGTTTAAGAAATAATTGTTAATCCCAGCCGTAGTTGGTCGGCATCGTCTGTGACCGTGCACACCCAGAAACAGAGGTACCAGTTTGTACCTAAAAGGGTCCAAAGCTTGTTGCTGGGGGGGTTCCTTTCTGAAAGACATTTCTGTACCTTCATGGTCCATTTTTGTACCTTATCAACCTGTATGAGTTAATAAAGTACCATTAAAGGTACAGTATGTAAGAATTACTGACATCTAGTGGTAAAGATGGTATTTGATAGAAAAGATGTTTTCTTTAAAATGACTTCATATTCCAGCACTGTTGTGAAAGTACGGTGGTCGTTAGTGGCCAAAATTCTCCCAGACATAAAGATGTTTTCACCTGTAAATGGATCCAGTGGTCTCAGGTGTAGCTGTGACTGTAGTATGAGTAACTACTTTTTATGTTTTTTAAGGCATTTCTGATCCCAAACAGTCTCTAACTCCCATTAAACAAAGCTGCTACAGCAGTTTGAAAGTTCACACACACATTGTTTGGTCCATTCAGGGACACCGTAGGAAAAATAATGGAACAAATATGGCAGCCTTCATATGTGCACCGCCCCCAACAAGTAGATGAATGACTGATCCTAAGAAAATAAACATATTACAGTTATTCTAGTGCAACGATTACACATAAGTAGAAGCACAGTTTTGAATTATATATCACATTTTTCTGCCACTGACCTTTGAATTTTTACACACTGTACCTTTAAACCAATTAAAGATGATGAATAAAAGTCAATAAAATAGAGATTATGACAACAATCAAAGATGCTAATAATAAATGAATAATTATTATAGAAATATTAGGCCAAACACATATATAATTATACATATAATTATTACTATGATTATTATGAAAATCATAATATAATAACTATAATTATACTACTGTTTAGAAGTACTGCTATTTATAGTTATTGTACAAGCTACACACATGTTTCAATGCTGCAGGTACCCTTAGGGTTGGAATGGTACAAATGTGTACTTTATATTACTTTGGACCCTTTTTCATAGTATATAGGTACTTCTGGCCTCATAAAGACCAATATTGTACTTTTGAGAGAAAATTTGTAAATCGTGTACGTACAGGTACAGAAACGCTCCTGTCTCGTACCTCTGTGTACGTACAGGTACAGAAACGTTCCTGTCTCGTACCTCTGTGTACGTACAGGTACAGAAACGTTCCTGTCTTGTACCTCTGTGTACGAGTGTGTAGTTTTGTCTTCGCTGTACGGGTACAGCGTTCTGTCCCCCCCCCCCCCCTGTGCCGGCTCGTTCGTTTCTCCGGATCCGCTCGTTTCTACCTCACGGTTTCCTTCATTGTCTGCAGCAGATCTCAGCAGGAAAACCGAATCAAAGCCTGCGAGACTTTTGCTCCGTCAGGTCCTCTGTGCGTTTACATGTGATGTGGTGAATGTGTGCACGCAGAACCGGCCGGCCATACCGGGAGAGGAATCTGTGTCGGATGGGCGAGAGAGGAAGAGTGAGAGCGAGAGAGAGAGCCTCGCTGCTGTTTTCTGGGGCAGGCCATCAGGCTCGGAGCAGCAGGGAGGGATAATAACAGAAGCTGTTACATTCTTGTGGTTTCTCTGATTTCAGCATGAGGCGGGGGGGGGGGGGGCTGGCTCTGGCTGACTCACGGCTACGCTGCCTCCATCAGCCTCTGTGGCAGCGTGGTTACTAAGACAACAACACATGACATTTCTAGGACACTTTAATCTAAAACACATTAATTACAGGACTATAAATCTCTGCATGTTTTAGCACCTCAGGTGTCCCAGCCTGCTAATTAGCCCTGGCTAAGCTACCGCTGCTCGTTGGGTCTTTTGCAGTCCTGATTAAGAATTTGTACTCTACCAGCACAAAAGATGCCAGCAGTGATATAACTGGACGCAGACACCATTTCAAAAAGCCTGTGTGCACATCGGTGACATGCTGCGTGCGGGGTTGCACTAATCCTCTTTTGTAAAATCAGATTAATGCAGAACAGGCGAAATCAAACGACGTGTTTGTGAAACCTCTGCGGGTGTGTGCATGACACTGCAGCTGCAGCTGAAATGTCGCCGTCATCCACCTAAAACGGGCTGAAAGGGTCAGGGTGGTGTTCCAGCCACCCAGGTACGGTCTGGAAAACGTGTATGTGCAGTTTTAGGATGCACGATATTGGAATGTTGGCCGATATGCTGATATTTTAAAACTCATGTGGGCGATAACTGATATGGATACCGATATTAAAGCTGAAATAGCATATTTGTTATCCGTTTCCGACTCTTTGAAAAATAGGGGTGGGGAAAAATATCGATACACTGAAATATCACGATATTTTCATATGCCAGTATCAAATCGATATTAAAAAATGCGGCATCGATCTATTTTACCTGCAAATTCTTGCGAGATTTCATCATTCAGTTGCAAACTATCATGATATTTCGTGAATTCTCGTGAGATTTCGTAACAGAACGATGAAATATCGCAAGGTTTCGTTAGTAAATCAGATTGATACCGTGTTTTCGAATGTCAATATATCAGCATATGAAAATATCGCAAAATTTTTGTGTTGTATTTTGCAATCGCAGACGTCTTAGTTAAAGATCGGGTCTAGTTTATACGGAGCACACTCCCAGAATGTCTGTAGTTCTGATTGGTCCAGGCACGGGACCAGTGTAAAGCATCTGGTAAATTTCAAAATAAAAGCCTCCAGGGATTTTCGATCAGGGGTCTCGTGTGTACTGGCTGTTTATGCAGCCTCCTCACTTGTTACTGGATGATGTTGGGATTCTGCTGTGGTTTTATCTCTGCGATCCACCTACACTGACTGCAGCTGCAGTTACGCTGCCGGCGTGAGCTGATGCATCGTGGAGGTCAGAATGACCCACGCCGGAGCTTGGACACACACGGATCCGGTGTGAACAGCCCATAACGAGGCTCCAGCCAGCAGTGGGTCAACCTGAAGGTCCACATGTATCTCCGGTCTTTATCAGGCAGGTCTGTGCTGCATTTGTAACACTTTTCTTGAAAGGCATCATTTTCAGATGCTTTGTGTCCGCCACAGTTTGCTGAAAACTGCTTTTAGAAAACAATGTACACCATGTGGGATATGTCAAGATTTTTATTGGTGTTTTTTTTTGGGAATATTCCTTTTCGGGCTGTATGTAAATACAATTTAAAGTCATTGCCAAGTTGTCTTTATGTGTAGCTGCAACAGTGGCTCATCCCTTCATCCCTTCAGTTAGCCGCTTTTTTAATGAGTAAATGTTGACATGAGAGTTTTAATTCTTCTTTAATTCCAAATTAAAATGAATTCCGCTTTAAAAAAAGACCTTGTAAACACAGAAAATGAGTATTTGGAATTAAACTTCATTCTGAATGTAGTATTTAATTTATTCCCATTTTAATTCTGAATTAAATGATTCCTCCATTTATTTATTTTCCATTTCACTTTTATTTATACAGGTTGTCTTTACTGTCACTTTAACTTGATTCTGGTTGTTTCGGGCATGCTCAGTCCCTTGTTCTGCTGCAACGGCACTCGTCGAAGCGCATGTGAAACAAGCGTAACGAGCTGATGAAATCTGAACTGGTTTCCCTGTCGTATGTGAAATGAAAAGGTGCAGGAACTGCCCCCTGTCCAATCAGAAGCCTTTCCAACCCCCAAACCGAATTCAGAATTATTTACATGTGAACATTAGGGCTGGGAAAAAATATCAATACACTGAAATATCGCAGTATTTTCATATGCAGATTCCATATAGATATTCAAAAATGTGCTATTGATCTATTTTACCAACCAAATCTCACAAAATTTCGTAAGAGAGGGGTGAAATCTTGCGGGATTTCACAAAAAACTCACACGATTTCTTGACTGAACAACGAAATGTTGTGAGATTTCATTAGTAAAATAGATCAGTACCACGTTTTTAAATATCGATATATCAGCATATGAAAATAACGCGATATTTCAGTGTATCAATATTTTTTCCCAGGCTAGTAAACAAGGAGAACAATTTACTTCTGTATTTTTTTAATTCAAAATAACAAACTGTGCATTAAAAATCATGTAACCGTGGCCAACGGTTCATGTGTCAGTATTGATCAGAAACAGGTACGAGACAGGAACGTTTCTGTACCTGCAGGTACATGTTACTACAAATGTTCTCTCAAAAGTACAATATTGGTCTTTATGAGGCCAGAAGTACCTATATACTATGAAAAAGGGTCCAAAGTAATATAAAGTACACATTTGTACCATTCCAACCCTAAGGGTACCTGCAGCATTGAAAAATGTGTGTACCTTGTACAATAACTATAAATAGCAGTACTTCTAAACAGTAGTATAATCATAGTTATTATGATTTTTATGTTTTCATAATAATCATAGTAATAATTATATGTATTATTATTTTTTTTTATTAACTCATACAGCTTGATGAGGTACGATATGGACTAAATATATGTATTTTTTTTGGTTTGGCGATATGGCTAAAAAATGTATCACGATAATTTCTCTTATTTATCACGGTTACGATAAGTGACGATAAAAGCAATTAGCAAAATATTTTGTATTATAAATCTGTCACTAAATTCTGTCTTGAAAGCCCTAAAAAACACCAGAAGCCACTAAACTATACCATATTAAGTTCAAGTGCACCTGTACTGCAAAACTGTAGTGACACCATTCAAACAAGTCTGAAATATGAGACCAAACTCCACATTTATTCAAACGATGCAAACAGCAAAACTAACTTGGCTTATTAAAAAAACCAAAGTAGTGCAACTGCAAACACAAACTGATAAATTGTCATCTCACGATAAAAACGATAAATTCAAATTGTTATTGTGGAGAATTCCTTTGACGATATATCGCACACGATAAAATATCGCCCATCCCTAATTATTATATATGTGTTTGGCCTAATATTTCTATAATAATTATTCATTTATTATTAGCATCTTTGATTGTTGTCAGAATCTCTATTTTATTGACTTTTATTCATCATCTTTAATTGGTTTAATTGTACTTTATTAACTCATACAGCTTGATAAGGTACAAAAATGGACCATGAAGGTACAGAAATGTCTTTCAGAAAGGAACCCCCCCCCCCCAGCAACAAGCTTTGGACCCTTTTAGGTACAAACTGGTACCTCTGTTTCTGAGAGTGCAGCATGTTAAACACTTCGCGCCGCCTTTGCCAGGAAAAGGGTTTTATAGAGAAAGTTCGATTTGATTTGACAAAGACCTCTTACAAGATTATCAGACTGAATCCTTGCAGGAAAAAGAAAATTGGGGGGTGGGGGGGGGTGTAAGGTTGTAGGTTTGTCTTTGCTCTTTGAAAACGGCACTAAAGCAGAACAGTAAACAAGCAAACAAACAGCCCTGCGGTCATCCAACAGATTCTTCCTGTCGTTTCAGACATGAGGATCTGAGGCTAAATCATCCCTGCAGAGACAAACTGCTGTCTCAGTACATTTCTTACCTTATTGTCTCCATGGCGACAACCTTGTATCAGCTCAGAGGTGACTGTCAGGTGGGCCCACGCTTTCCTGTTTGGCCCTGTTTACGAACCGCAGCGTGTTCCACCCACCTTCATCTCTTCATCCTCACCTCGTCACACATGCAGCAGCAGGGAGATCTCCCCAAACGCCTCTCCTACGCACACGCTTCATGATGTATGTGCTGGATAATGCTTCCAAACAGGCTTTTCATCACCAGCTCTCGTTTTGAATCGCTAATCCCCGAGAACGGCTCGTTGCAGCCAACCGAAATGCTGCAGCAGGTTCACCACTTTTACATTCAAACGTGTTTCAGGGATGCACGACATGATCCGCCCCCTATTCGTACCAGCCTTTATCTTAATCCGCCTTCAAACTGAGGATCGGACGTCGGCTACCCCACCGATATTTAACCGATATCTAACCGATATTTAACCGATATTTAACCGATCAGCCCGCTGCTTCTAAAGTCTAAAAAAAAACACTACGTCTTCAAAAACTTCTTTTTTACAGACTTCAAAACTTCTGAAGACTCGGGTGGGCAAAAATATCGATACACTGAAATATCACGATATTTTCATATGCTGATATCATGTTGACAAAAAAAGCCATATCGATCTATTTTACTAATGAAATCTTGCAAGAATTCACAAAATATCGTGAGAGTTTGTAACAGCGATAAAAGATTTTGTAAGTAAAATAGATCGATATCACGTTTTTATATATCAATTTGATATCAGCATTTGAAAATATTATGATATTTCAGTGCATTAATATTTTTGCCACCCCTTTTGTCAAAGTGTCAGAAACTGATAACAAAACTGCTATTTTCCATGACTGCTTATTTTTTTCAGCTTTAATATCAGTATCGATATCGGTTATCGGCCACATAAGTTGTAAAAAATCAGCATATTGGATATCGATATAAAATTCCAATATCGTGCATCCCTAACATGTTGTACGCCTTCTTTCTGGAGTGTACTGGCAGCCACATCTGTTGCCTGTAGTCGTCTTTTCATAAAACCACACACACGATAAAAAAAACCCCAAAAACGAGTATCATGCCCCGCCTGACCACAGCCCCCCAGGTCAGGACAGCGTTCCAGCAGATGTGGCAGCTGGAGTACAGGTCAAGTCTTTCGTACCATGAGTAAATCTTTCTCCCCTTGGTTTCCAGATGGTCTTAATTTACTTTGAGTTCCAACTTTTGTCGGGCATTTGCATCTTAAAGGGGAAGTTCAGAATTTTTTAAACGATATATATCCCAATATTTTTATTGCAAAGTGAGAGCAAATGTTTAGTGAGAGTCAAAGCCAAATATGACGTCACAAATGGTTCTATTTGAGCCGGCCGCATGAAATAACTGGGGATGCACGGTAATTATCGGGCCGATAACGGGAAATTATCATGTCATTCCGATAAGTCTGATATCATGACGAATTACCCGGATAACTTATGTCCCATAAAGTTGGAACTTTGATGATCGGACGTGCAGAAGTTGAAAATCCCTCTTTTATCCTTTTTTCACTGAGATATTGTGATTGAAGAAAGAAAGCTGCAGCTTCACGGGGAAAACCCAAACTGCTTCCAAACCTCTTTCCCTTCTTATTTCAGACACGAACTGCCCCGTAAAGTTAGAATTTTTGTTTTGGTGGAATGTATGTGTGTTATCGGTATTTGTATCGGCCTTTAGGAGCTGAAATTTATAGGTTATTGTTATCGGTTTTCAAAACAAACTACGTTCTAAACCTTTACCGTCAAATACGGTAAAATACGGTCAAATACCGTAAAACCCGTAGGATTAAAAAAAAAAAAGAAAACATGATATGAAAAATTTACCGCACCGCCCAGTAGGGCTGGGCGATATATCGATATGAAAAATATATCGATATGTTTTCAAATGAGATATGGAATTGGACCATATCGCCCATATCGAGATATGTAGTTCAATGTGTGTTTGTTTTGTCTTTGTATATAAATGCTGACCTTACTAGGGTTAGTTACATTTAATTCTGCGTAATGTTCCTTACTTGCATGTGCGAGTATTATTACATACAGTATTATACAGTATTTCTGTTTACATTTTATCATTCTTTGAACAGCTGAGCATTATTTCATCCGGTCTCTTTAAATTAAACTACTTGTAATGTCATATTTGGCTCTGACTGGAACAAAATATTTGCTCTCACTTTGTGATAAAAATATCGAGATATATATCGTATATCGATATTCAGTTTTTTTTATTTTTTTTTTTTTTTTTTTTTATTTATTTTTTTTTATTTATTTTTTTTTTTTTTGTTTTTTTTTTATTTTTTATTTTTTTTTTTTTTTTTTTTCTTTTTTTCTTTTTTTTTTTTTTTTTTTTTTCTTTTCTTTTTTCTTTTTTCTTTTTTTTTTTTTTTTTTTTTTTATTTTTTTTTTTTTTTTTTTTTTTTTTTTTTTTTTTTTTTTTTTTTTTTTTTTTTTTTTTTTTTTTTTTTTTTTTTTTTTCTTTTTTTTTTTTTTTTTTTTTTTTTTTTTTTTCTTTTTTTTTTTTTTTTTTTTTTTTTTTTTTTTTTTTTTTTTTTTTTTTTTTTTTTTTTTTTTTTCTTTTTTTCTTTTTTTTTTTTTCTTTTTTTTTTTCTTTTTTTTTTTTCTCCCCCCCCCCTCCCTCCTCGGCTTCTTCCTCTTTCTCCTTCCTTTCTCTGTTTATTGTTTGCCCCCTCTCGCCTTCGCCGTCCTCCCCTCCCCTCCCCCCTTCCTCCCCCCCCCCCCCCGTGCGTGCCCCTGGCCCCCCTTGGCCTCCTTGGCCCGGGGCCCCCCTGTTGCACCCCGCTCTGGGCCCCCCCCCGCCCCCTGTCCCCCCCGTCCCCCCCCCGCCTGGCCCCCCGCGCCCCTGATGCCCGCTTCCCCCGCCGCCCCCCCCCCCGCCCCCCTGTGACCCCCCCCCCCCGAACCTTTTGCCGTTTCCCCGCGCCTTGATTTCAGGAATCTGAAAATCCCGAAGTTCCAGTGAATGTTTGCATGTTTTTAATAAATGCGTTTGAAAGTGAGTAAATCTCACCTTTAATTGTCATCATTGATTGAGAGTAATAGCTTTTAATGTTTTGATGGAGTTTTCTGTCATGTTCATAAATAGTGTTGTACGTCGTAAATATTGTACTGAAGCTCGATTTGAAGAAAATCGTGATTCGAATCGAAATCGCAATATTGCCCAGAAAAATCTCAATCCGATTTTTTTCCTGAAATCGTTCAGCCCTCGGCCTCACGTAGCAGCGGTGGGCGTGCACGTTGGATGGATGCAGCGCTGGGTGCAGTGAGGTTGCTCTGGTTTTCCCTGCAGCCCTCCTGTAGCGTACAGTCTCATTTATGGCACTTTATTCATAACGTAGCCAAGCTTCTCCACTGCCCTGTGCGCAGATGGAGTCCTCTTTTAAAAATGGTCACACCAGGATGGATCATACATGGCGATAAAGGACTGGTGCTGGACGAAGAAGCGCAACGTTGAAGTAAAATGGCTCAGAGACCAGCTGCCTTCACCTGAAGGGTCCCCACATCAGCAGTTCAATCACTGTGCACCTGCACAAATGCAAGCTTGTGGAAATCCAGATTGCACACACACGCGTTAGTTGCATTTGCAATGATTTTAGGAACGGCATATACCGCCAGTTATTGCTGAAGGACTGTTACTGAATCAAATCATCTTTATCGTTAACAGCATTTACTGCAGATAGTTTCCAGTGAAGACGAAGTCAAGGAAATATGGGGACACATCATGTTTTTTTCAGAATCTTATAGTAATAGTAACATTTATATGTATAATTATATGTGTTTGGCCTAATATTTCTATAATAATTATTCATTTATTATTAGCATCTTTGATTGTTGTCATAATCTCTATTTTATTGACTTTTATTCATCATCTTTAATTGGTTTAATTGTACTTTATTAACTCATACAGCTTGATAAGGTACAAAAATGGACCATGAAGGTACAGAAATGTCTTCAGAAAGGAACCCCCCCCCCCAGCAACAAGCTTTTAAGTACAAACTGGTACCTCTGTTTGTGAGTGTGTACAGCTTTAGAATCGGCGTTCAGTCTGTGGAGTAACTGGTGTAGTGAGGATGATCCAGGCCGAAGGCGTCGTCCTGCAGGTGAACAACCTGCCCGGCAGCAGCAGCAGCGGCTGCCGGCGGCGGCGGCGGCGGCGGCAGCAGCGGCAGCAGCAGCAGCAGCAGCAGCAGCAGCAGCAGCAGCAGGGCGTGTGCGGCTGCTGCTGCTGCCGGGCAGGTTATTCACCTGCAGGACGACGCCTTCGGCCTGCAGGTGAATAACCTGCCCGGCAGCAGCAGCAGCGGCAGCAGCAGCAGCAGCAGCGGCAGCAGCAGCAGCAGCAGCAGCAGCGGCAGCAGCGGCAGCAGCAGCAGCAGCAGCAGCAGCAGCGGCAGCAGCAGCAGCGGCAGCAGCAGCGGCAGCAGCAGCGGCAGCGGAAGCGGCAGCGGCGGCAGCAGCAGCGGCGGCAGCGGCGGCAGCGGCGGCAGCGGCGGCGGCAGCGGCGGCAGCAGCAGCAGCGGCAGCGGCGGCAGCAGCGGCAGCGGCAGCGGCAGCGGCAGCAGCGGCAGCGGCAGCAGCAGCAGCAGCAGCAGCAGCAGCAGCGCCGCAGCAGCGGCAGCAGCAGCAGCGGCAGCAGCAGCAGCAGCAGCAGCAGCAGCAGCAGCAGCAGCCGCAGTAGCCGCAGCAGCGGCAGCAGCAGCAGCGGCAGCAGCAGCAGCAGCAGCAGCCTGCAGCAGCAGCAGGGCGTGTGCGGCTGCACAACACCTGGCCTCCCTGCTGGTGGGGCAGGAATGTGCAGGGCTGGGGTGGATGCGGGTGGAAATGTGCAGCGTGTTCAGAACATGACCCCTGCTAACATTTAAAGGTGCCGGCGTCAGCAGGAAAGGAAAAATCACGGGAATGTGCTGCTTTAATCAGACCTGCATCTCTGTTTCTCTGCTTTCTGTTTTTCTTTGTGTCCGCCGGGGTGTGTGTTGTTATAGGTGTGTGTGTGCAGCCTACTGTAGAGGAGGGCCTCTTGTTGTATAAATGAGGGACCACCGTCCCACCCTGCTCATATATCCAGTCTAAGTGCTCGGCTCTAGTTTTCCCCTGTCCAAGGAAAGTCAAACGGTGTAAAACGCGGGGGTGGACATGCCTGAGGATGATCGTGTCACCTGGAAAACAAACACACCAGCCATACACTGCAAAAACGCACGCTCATCACAGAATGAGACAAAATCACCTAAAGAGGAACATTTCAGTGAGATAAAGGAACATGTAGCGCCCAAGAATGTAATAACGCAACAAATGATGTCATAAAATATTCTGACTGATATATTTTACTACTATAATAACATTTTAATGTAATACCTTATTACATTATTGGAGATTTATTATATTTTCAGGTGGATCCTTAAAAAAAAAAGATAATGGAAAACAAACGAATCACTACCTCGTAAAAACAACTACAAACCAACAAAACATATTTAAGTAACACTTCATTTGACGAGAATATGCATAATTATTCATAACACCAGAAATGTTATTACAGAATCAGTCAGAATATTTTATTACATTATTGGTCTAGTTATATCATGACTGGGTTTTATAGCATTTTTGATTAAGTGCAAATTTATTACATTTTCGGTAAATTATTACATGATTGGGTGCTACAAGGCAACGCATCTTCTTATCTGATCAAGAAATATTTGCTTGTTCTACTGGCAGAATTTATTTTCCTTATTACAAGCAACAACAAAAATCTGCCAATGGCATAAGAAAAATGTTCTTGATAAGATTTCCTGAAATAAGATGCATCGCCGTAAAACAAGTTCCTGTATCTCACTGAAATGTTTCTCTTTAGGTGATTTTGTCTTATTTTGAGTGTGATGAGATATTTTGACGAGAAATGAGAAAAATCGACTTGGTGAGATCTGAGTTTTTGTCGTGGATGAGTAAAGCCTGAAATGTCTGTTTGCTTTGATTAACAGATGGTTTTATTTTCTCTATTTGATTAGCACTTTAATTTTAATGAGCTGATTATAGATGTGACAGTTATGATAGTGCAGTGAGTCTTCTGCACCTGCTGGTATTTTTACTTGTTTCAGCTCGAAGCAGGAAACCTCAAAACGTGGGTTATTTTCCTTCACAGCCAGCCCCCACTGCCACCTTTGTGCTTTGTGTAAATTCAATGTACTGTCGTTATTCGTACCCTCCAACTGAAGAAGGGAAAACATCAAGCTGAAATTGACAAAAGTAATAATGAATAAAAAATACTATGAAAATCATCTCATTGATTCTGAATTCTGGTTTAACAGAAATATTAAAAACAAACACACAAAAATAAAACAAGTAAACAAGCATGATGGGGCTCCAAAGCTAAAATGTTGTTGAGCAACACTTTGAGCCAATCACTGCAATCAGGTGTTTCTGTAACGTCCAATCAGACGTCTGCACCTGCTGACAGGTATGTTGGTCCATGTTCATGAGAAAGACGCTCTGATGTGTCTGAGACAGTTTTGATTGATTTTGGTTTTTTAAATTATTATTTTCAACTTCAATTTAAAAACAATATTTTTAGGGATATTAGAATTTTGGCCGATATCCAAAATGCCAATATTTTAAAACTCGTGACCAATAACCGATATCAGTACCGATATTAAAGCTGAAAAAATAAGTCATTGCAAACAGCAGTTTTGTGATCCTTTTCCAACAGTTTGAAAAATAGGGGTGGGGAAAATATCAATCCACTGAAATATCGTGATATTTTCATATGCCAATATCAAATCAATATTTAAAAATGTGGTATCAATCTATTTTACTTAGAAAATCTCACGAGATTTCATCGTTCTGTTACAAAATCTCACAAATTTTTGTGTATTCTCGCCAGATTTCATAGCAGAACGATGATATATCGTGAGATTTAAAATAGATCTATACCATGTTTTAAAATGTTAATATATCAGCATATGAAAATATCGCGATATTTTAGTGTATCAATATTTTTTTCCCACCCCTAGTCTTTAGAAGTTTAAAAGTCTGTAAAAAAATAATTTTTTTTGTTTGGTTTTTTTTTTGTAAGACTTTAGAAACAGCGGGATGATCGGTTAAATGTTGGTTAAATATGGGGGGGGGGGGGGGGATGTCCAATACTCAATTCCATTTTTGGCCATTCCACAGGGGCCATTTTTTTTTTTTCCCCTATATTTTTTTTTAATTAATTATTATTTTTTTTTTTATTTTTTTTTTTTTTTTTTTTTTATTATTACTTTCGTCAATTTCATTTTATTTCACTGACAGCTGAGTTTCTTTCCTTCTGTAGTTGGAGGGTCTGAATAAATTTACTGAGTCAACTTTTCCTTCTCATTAAGTTAGTATGATAATGCTGTGTCATATAAAAGCGAAGAATCGGAGTTGTTCTCGATGCAAATATGTTAAAGCTTCATTGCTTTGCAGACTTAAACACAAATATGAATTCTGTCCGAATCATTTGAACTGCTTTTTAATTCCAGTTTTTGCCAAAATCCTGCTGATATATCGAGTAGATCCAGGCATTTGTTTCCTAATAAATATAATTCTGCGTATTTTATTGCTCCTCTTAGCCTATAAAATACTCTTTATTTAAATAACTGCAGAGAAAGATGCAGCTTATTCATTTGTCAGCTTTTATTAAGGTCACGAGGAGAGGATAGGCAGGGGATGGGGAAGATGCTTATCTGAGGGGATGTAGTTGGGAAAGCATGTCGGAGATGCGGCCGGAGTGGAAAGAAGAAGCATATAGAAGCTAACGAGGGTGAAATGGTGATGAGCAGCGGCGAGGATGAACTGGATGACGTATGGAAGAGAAACATCTCAGAGCTGCTGCAGGTCTCCATCTCTGCATCCTGGGTTCAGCAGGATTCTCCCTGACAGGTGTGAGCGTTAATGAATGGCTCTGTGTTTGTGTGCCGAGCTGCCACTGATGCCTGTTATTTGCATAACGGACCCGCGGTTACGATCAGGAGGGGGGGTGAAGGGAAAATGTAAGATCGCAAAAGGAGGGTTTATAAACCTGCAGTTCTGTACATCAGATTCTTCTCATCCTGTTGGATAAACCAGATTGATGCATTTAGGATGAAGCCAGGAATGGTTCTCCTCTTCCTCGTACACTTGTCCTTCCTCTCGTCTGCTTGTGCAGGTTTCTGCATCGCACTGAAGCGACTTCACAAGGAAGTCAACTATTTACAGACGCCAAGTCCAGTAATAAAAGCCAGTTATCAGTCATTTTCTGTACCGCGTATCCAGTTCAGGGCTGCTGGAGTCTTTCCAGCTGTTACCAGGTGAGAGGAAGGTTCACCTGGACAGGTGACCAGTCTGTGGCAGGACCAACACAGAGAGACAGAAACCATTCACACTCACATTCATTCATAAGGACAGTTTAGAGTAACCAGTTAACCTTACAACATGTGGTGGTGGGAGGAAGCCGGAGAACCCGGAGAGAACCCAAACATACACGGGAGAACATGCAAACTCCACACAGGAAGAACTGCTGGAATTGGAATCTAGGATCAGAGGATCTAGGATCAGAGAGGTTCTAGGATCAGAGAGGATCTAGGATCAGAGAGGGTCTAGGATCAGAGAGGTTCTAGGATCAGAGAGGTTCTAGGATCAGAGAGGATCTAGGATCAGAGAGGTTCTAGGATCAGACAGGATCTAGGATCAGAGAGGTTCTAGGATCAGAGAGGATCTAGGATCAGAGAGGTTCTATGATCAGAGAGGTTCTAGGATCAGAGAGGTTCTAGGATCAGAGAGGTTCTAGGATCAGAGAGGTTCTAGGATCAGAGAGGATCTAGGATCAGAGAGGATCTAGGATCAGAGAGGTTCTAGGATCAGAGAGGATCTAGGATCAGAGAGGATCTAGGATCAGAGGTTCTAGGATCAGAGAGGTTCTAGGATCAGAGAGGTTCTAGGATCAGAGAGGATCTAGGATCAGAGAGGATCTAGGATCAGAGAGGATCTAGGATCAGAGAGGATCTAGGATCAGAGAGGATCTAGGATCAGAGAGGTTCTAGGATCAGAGAGGATCTAGGATCAGAGAGGATCTAGGATCAGAGGTTCTAGGATCAGAGAGGATCTAGGATCAGAGAGGTTCTAGGATCAGAGAGGTTCTAGGATCAGAGAGGATCTAGGATCAGAGAGGATCTAGGATCAGAGAGGTTCTAGGATCAGAGAGGATCTAGGATCAGGGAGGATCTAGGATCAGAGAGGATCTAGGATCAGAGTTAGGATCTAGGATCAGAGAGGTTCTAGGATCAGAGAGGTTCTAGGATCAGAGAGGATCTAGCATCAGAGAGGATCTAGGATCAGAGAGGATCTAGGATCAGAGAGGGTCTAGGATCA
The DNA here is from genome assembly GCA_023101725.1 of Atherinomorus stipes. Lineage (NCBI taxonomy): Eukaryota > Metazoa > Chordata > Actinopteri > Atheriniformes > Atherinidae > Atherinomorus > Atherinomorus stipes. Next base: position 268,807 of record JALJCO010010722.1, on the reverse strand, counting down.
GAGAGGTTCTAGGATCAGAGAGGGTCTAGGATCAGAGAGGGTCTAGGATCAGAGAGGATCTAGGATCAGAGAGGATCTAGGATCAGAGAGGGTCTAGCATCAGAGAGGGTCTAGGATCAGAGAGGGTCTAGGATCAGAGAGGATCTAGGATCAGAGAGGATCTAGGATCAGAGAGGATCTAGGATCAGAGAGGTTCTAGGATCAGAGAGGTTCTAGGATCAGAGAGGATCTAGCATCAGAGAGGTTCTAGGATCAGAGAGGATCTAGGATCAGAGAGGGTCTAGGATCAGAGAGGTTCTAGGATCAGAGAGGGTCTAGGATCAGAGAGGGTCTAGGATCAGAGAGGATCTAGGATCAGAGAGGATCTAGGATCAGAGAGGGTCTAGGATCAGAGAGGGTCTAGGATCAGAGAGGGTCTAGGATCAGAGAGGGTCTAGGATCAGAGAGGTTCTAGGATCAGAGAGGATCTAGGATCAGAGAGGTTCTAGGATCAGAGAGGTTCTAGGATCAGAGAGGGTCTAGGATCAGAGAGGTTCTAGGATCAGAGAGGATCTAGGATCAGAGAGGGTCTAGGATCAGAGAGGGTCTAGGATCAGAGAGGGTCTAGGATCAGAGAGGATCTAGGATCAGAGAGGATCTAGGATCAGAGAGGTTCTAGGATCAGAGAGGTTCTAGGATCAGAGAGGGTCTAGGATCAGAGAGGGTCTAGGATCAGAGAGGATCTAGGATCAGAGAGGATCTAGGATCAGTACCTAGAACTCCCCGTCTGGAGTTTAGTTATCAGAACTAAGTTCTCCATCAGTCTGCGTTGGAACATGAGGGAGAACCTTGATAGGAACCATGTTTGACACATTTATGCCCCAGATCATCTGATACAAACTGAGGTTTCTCATCTCTTTTATTCAAAGCTGTTATAAAGCTGCTTACCAGCTTTCCATCATCACGCTCATTTATATTGCGTAACGGAACATCCCCCCCCCCCATGAAGTCATGAAGAGCTGAGCTGGAACTGATAACGTCGCGTAACCGCTAACCTGCGCTGCTGCAGCCGTCCCCCTTTGGCCTGGGATATACTTGCTGTGGACGCAAACGTTCACGCAAGCGGTCTGCGTCGTCTGTGAATATACTTGCTGCAGCACTTCGCGGCCGAAATGCTCAATACCGGAGGCCACCGCTAGGAGGAGTACACAGCACTTCATGAGAATGTAAAAAGGTCAGTCTGCCGGTCAGATTGTTTTTCCGGGGCATACGTGAACGACCCAGGTGTATGTGGAAAATAGACAATGTTATTGCTCTCGAAGAAGAAACGATCATTTTACTTTGCTACTGCGAAAGAAAAAGAGGTCGCTGTGCAACGGGGAGGAAATATATAAGTGTCTAATTTCGGACCAGGTCCGAGAGACGCTCTTCAAAACTACTCGCCGGCGCCATTGTGTTTACCTCTGACCTCGTGTTCACGCTTTTTGTACGCACGAGCACCTCTAGCGTTCAAGTCAATATTGCACCACGCGCATGCGGCACGTTACCTCGCGTCAACGCGAGCGACCTACGTGCCGTAGGTACGCTGGGAGCGCGTGGGCGCCATGATGCGTACGCGGACGCGTCGCCAACAGCAAGTATATCCCAGGCCTTTCTCAGACCTGCACTGTGGCAGCCAGCTGACGTGCTGTGCATCTTTCTTTGATGCTCGCCCTTAAAGAGGCGCTCGGTAACTTCCTGACCTTAAAGCTCTGCTCTGCAGACTCTTCTGATGGCACGCTGACATTTATTATGCACGTTTCTGAGGCCGCTGCTGCCCGGCAGCGTTCCAGGCTGAGAAACTGCATTTCACACGTTTCTTCCAGGACGCTGCAGCTGCGTTTCGCTTCATGCTCTCGGTCACATGTAGCAAGCAAATATAAACACACCGGCCATTTTTAAAGTGCACAGTTTCAGCAAAGAAATGCAAAAAAGACATTGTTGACATGATTAAAGGAAGAGCGGGAAAGACGGGGAGAAAGGGACAGAGAGAGAGTCCAGATTAGACTTTTTACTGGCTGAAGAGAGCTCAGAGTACAGGTAGGAGGCAAGATGGCTGCTGGAGTCGCCGTGTGAAAATCTGCCCGTTTGGTCGTGAGTCTGTAACCACACCGTCCTTTAAGTCAGGAAACGGATCGTTATCTCTGCCCACGGAGACGCTGCAGACGGAGCAGAGAACGGCCAGAACGGCTTCATGTGCCGCTGCAGCTACTCCAGTACATGTGCACGTCACCGGAGATCTCTGAGCATCACACTTCTGTCTGCTCCATGCGGGAGGACGGGAAAAACGTCACAACTCGGACTTTTTCCAGGAGGGAGTAATGCTTCCCCCCCTCTACGTCCGCTCCACGGGACCTAAGAGACCAAAACTATGACTGGAAGTCAATGAGGAGAAAATCATCATCTTCTGGTTCCAGTCGTTCTCTGTCCCGGATTCCACATATGTTGGTTTTGGATTTAAAGCAGAACTCAGTAACTTCAGGTCGGGGCTCCCCCTAGTGGCGTCCTTTCACTGTCGTGTTCAACCCCCCCCTTACACCCCCACAGCACACAGACGGCTTCTCTACCATCTTTCTTCTATTCTGATCCCTGGATATATTTCTAAGCGTTTACTAGCTTGTTGATGCTACGTTGCTGCGTTGGTAGCAGCACCTCGTCTCCCTCTGCTCAAAGCAAAGTCCTGTATCTTCTGAAACGGGACGTTTTACCGCGATTTGCGGGTAAATATGCCGTGGATTATATTTTTCTCTGGTGTTGGCGAGTAGCAGGTAAGAATACGAACTTTTATTTACTTTTTGCGGACGTGACAAGTGATTATTGAGCCTGAAGCAGTGATGCTTCACCCGGCGCCCAGGCAGCGCAGCTACGTGAATCACTCTGGTCCAGCAAAGAGTTGGTTATGAGAGCCAGGAGCCGTGTTTAGGTGGTGGAAGCTAAAGAAATGTTTTCTTCCAATTAGCGCTGGTAGTCTGGTTCAGATCAGAGCTGGTAGTCTGGTTCAGATAAGAGCTGGTAGTTTGGTTCAGATCAGAGCTGGTAATCTGGTTCAGATCAGATCTGGTAGTCTGGTTCAGATCAGAGCTGGTAGTCTGGTTCAGATCAGAGCTGGTAGTCTGGTTCAGATCAGAGCTGGTAGTCTGGTTCAGATCGGAGCTGGTAGTCTGGTTCAGATCAGAGCTGGTAGTCTGGTTCAGATCAGAGCTGGTAGTCTGGTTCAGATCAGAGCTGGTAGTCTGGTTCAAATCAGAGCTGGTAGTCTGGTTCAGATCAGAGCTGGTAGTCTGGTTCAGATCAGAGCTGGTAGTCTGGTTCAGATCAGAGCTGGTAGTCTGGTTCAGATCAGAGCTGGTAGTCTGGTTCAAATCAGAGCTGGTAGTCTGGTTCAGATCAGAGCTGGTAGTCTGGTTCAGATCAGAGCTGGTAGTCTGGTTCAGATCAGAGCTGGTAGTCTGGTTCAGATCAGAGCTGGTAGTCTGGTTCAGATCAGAGCTGGTAGTCTGGTTCAGATCAGAGCTGGTAGTCTGGTTCAGATAAGCGCTGGTAGTCTGGTTCAGATCAGAGCTGGTAGTCTGGTTCAGATCAGAGCTGGTAGTCTGGTTCAGATCAGAGCTGGTAGTCTGGTTCAGATCAGAGCTGGTAGTCTGGTTCAAATCAGAGCTGGTAGTCTGGTTCAGATCAGAGCTGGTAGTCTGGTTCAGATCAGAGCTGGTAGTCTGGTTCAGATCAGAGCTGGTAGTCTGGTTCAGATCAGTGCTGGTAGTCTGGTTCAGATCAGAGCTGGTAGTCTGGTTCAGATCAGAGCTGGTAGTCTGGTTCAGATCAGAGCTGGTAGTCTGGTTCAGATCAGAGCTGGTAGTCTGGTTCAAATCAGAGCTGGTAGTCTGGTTCAGATCAGAGCTGGTAGTCTGGTTCAGATCAGTGCTGGTAGTCTGGTTCAGATCAGTGCTGGTAGTCTGGTTCAGATCAGAGCTGGTAGTCTGGTTCAGATCAGAGCTGGTAGTCTGGTTCAGATCAGAGCTGGTAGTCTGGTTCAGATCAGAGCTGGTAGTCTGGTTCAGATCAGAGCTGGTAGTCTGGTTCAGATCAGAGCTGGTAGTCTGGTTCAGATCAGAGCTGGTAGTCTGGTTCAGATCAGATCAGAGCTGGTAGTCTGGTTCAGATCAGAGCTGGTAGTCTGGTTCAGATCAGAGCTGGTAGTCTGGTTCAAATCAGAGCTGGTAGTCTGGTTCAGATCAAAGCTGGTAGTCTGGTTCAGATCAGATCAGAGCTGGTAGTCTGGTTCAGATCAGAGCTGGTAGTCTGGTTCAGATCAGAGCTGGTAGTCTGGTTCAGATCAGAGCTGGTTGTCTGGTTCAGATCAGAGCTGGTAGTCTGGTTCAGATCAGAGCTGGTAGTCTGGTTCAGATCAGAGCTGGTAGTCTGGTTCAGATCAGAGCTGGTAGTCTGGTTCAGATCAGAGCTGGTAGTCTGGTTCAGATCAGAGCTGGTAGTCTGGTTCAGATCAGAGCTGGTAGTCTGGTTCAGATCAGAGCTGGTAGTCTGGTTCAGATCAGATCAGAGCTGGTAGTCTGGTTCAGATCAGAGCTGGTAGTCTGGTTCAGATCAGAGCTGGTAATCTGGTTCAGATCAGAGCTGGTAGTCTGGTTCAGATCAGAGCTGGTAGTCTGGTTCAGATCAGATCAGAGCTGGTAGTCTGGTTCAGATCAGATCAGAGCTGGTAGTCTGGTTCAGATCAGAGCTGGTAGTCTGGTTCAGATCAGAGCTGGTAATCTGGTTCAGATCAGAGCTGGTAGTCTGGTTCAGATCAGAGCTGGTAGTCTGGTTCAGATCAGATCAGAGCTGGTAGTCTGGTTCAGATCAGATCAGAGCTGGTAGTCTGGTTCAGATCAGAGCTGGTAGTCTGGTTCAGATCAGAGCTGGTAGTCTGGTTCAGATCAGATCAGAGCTGGTAGTCTGGTTCAGATCAGAGCTGGTAGTCTGGTTCAGATCAGAGCTGGTAGTCTGGTTCAGATCAGAGCTGGTAGTCTGGTTCAGATCAGAGCTGGTAGTCTGGTTCAGATCAGAGCTGGTAGTCTGGTTCAGATCAGAGCTGGTAGTCTGGTTCAGATCAGAGCTGGTAGTCTGGTTCAGATCAGAGCTGGTAGTCTGGTTCAGATCAGAGCTGGTAGTCTGGTTCAGATCAGAGCTGGTAGTCTGGTTCAGATCAGAGCTGGTAGTCTGGTTCAGATCAGAGCTGGTAGTCTGGTTCAGATCAGAGCTGGTAGTCTGGTTCAGATCAGAGCTGGTAGTCTGGTTCAGATCAGAGCTGGTAATCTGGTTCAGATCAGAGCTGGTAGTCTGGATCAGATCAGAGCTGGTAATCTGGTTCAGATCAGAGCTGGTAGTCTGGTTCAGATCAGAGCTGGTAGTCTGGTTCAGATCAGAGCTGGTAGTCTGGTTCAGATCAGAGCTGGAAGCAGCTCGGTAGATAGGGGACCTGAGCACCGTACAGCCGTTTCTGTTGTCGCAAGTTCTGCTCGGGTCGGTGCAGGCAAAGTTGTTTTTCGCTGCTCGCAGGCTAGAGGCACCGGCGGGAGGGGGGGGGACATTGAATCGCTCCGTAAACACTTTGTTTAGCCCCACGGGGATTCCGAAAAGCATTTAGTGAGGTAAAAAAGTTACTGAGTGCCCCTTTAAATGAGAATTTTTCATGCAAAGAAAAAATAAAATACCGTGAAGATTTTAGATAATTTCAGGATTTACGTGAAGCGTCTGTGTGGACTGCAGCTCTCGTCGCAACCGACCTGCGTCACCAGCTGCTGAGGACGCCACCGTTGGGATTTTACGCCGGCACGTCACCGCTTTTTACTTAATTTTTTCCATGAACAGGAAAAAGAGCGTGAACAGAAAATAAACCCGTTTTAGGTCAGGAAATGTTGAGTCTTTCCATCACGCCGATGGAACGACGTCCGGTCTCGGTCACGCCCGTCGCAGGGAGCGACGTCATCACTTGCAGCAGGAGCTGTAGTCCAAAAAACGGCTTCACGTAAATCCTGAAATTATGGAAAATCTTTACGCTATTTTATTTTTTTCTTTGCATGAAAATTTTAAATTTAAATCCACAACCAACATATCTGGAATCCAGAACGGAGAACGACCGGGACCAGCAGATAATGATTTTTCCCCTTTTTGACTTCCAGTCATAGTTTTAGTCTCTTAGGTCCCGTGGTGCGGACGGGGGGGGGGACTTCGGCTCCCTGTTAAGCTGGAATGAAAAACAAAGAGACTTTTTTTTCTATGGAACCTCTCATCGAGGCTCTTTCTTTTTTTAATCTGTCACAGGCCTCTTCAGTAGACATATATCGTTCTGGATTTATCGCCCAGCCCTCTCTCTGACTCTGACTCCTCATCCTCATCCTCATCCTCATCCTCACCATCTGTTTTCTTCTTGCAAGCAACTCCTGTTTTCTGACAGCTGTGTAGTTTACGTGTCTCATTCAGGAGGACACCTTAAATAAGAGCTGGGCGATATGGACCAAATATATCACAACATGTTTGTTTAAGGCTGCCATGTACAATATATGCTGGTATTTTTAAACTTAAAGCTCCGCTGCAGAGATCTAACACCCCCCCCCCCCGCATTGTAAACGCAGCTAAATCATTCACACCCTCCAAGTTAAAAAAAAAAATGTTCATGGGAAAGATGCTCTGATTTGTCTGGGACAGTTTTGTCTTTTTTAAAAATTATTATTAGTTTTTTCAACCAAATTCAAAAGCAATATTTTGTTTCCTTAAACCGTAATTTTCTAAATATTTATTAACATGAGTTTCTTGTTATTTAAATGTGAATTGAATGAATAATTTTGGGTAGACTGAACACGTACGAGGCAGAATCTGGATGATGGAGGCGTTCTGTCGGAGATGGAGCGAGCCGATTCAGGTGCGACGCAGAGAAGTGGGGGGATGTTGAAGTGGGCAGGTAGGAGGGGGGGGGGGGGACGAGTGTGAGAACATGAACAGCACGTGTCTATTTTCCTCAGCAGATCTTTGTCTCGGCTCTTTCCTTTTAAAGAAGCTGACTCTCCTCCGTCAGCATGCAGCAACATTTCTGCTCCGACTTTAGCGCATAACGTCGTTTCCTTTCCTGTTAAATTTAATATTGTGTGAAAATAACTTATTTACAGCTCCGATAATCGGCCACCAGCTCGTGCTCGGCCTGGTTAAATGCTGCAGATGCACAATTCACAGGAGACGTTTAAAAGCCGGCCTTTTATTCACACACGGAAACGCAGAAGGACGCGTCATGTCTTTAAGTGACTTTGAAGAAACCGGAGCATGAATGGAAATGCACGGGGCCGGTATCGGCCTATATCTGCCTTAAAACCGAGTATCAGACATCGCCACCCCACCGATATTTAACCAACATTTAACCGAAAAGCGCGCTCTTTCTAAAGTAAAAAAACCCCTAAAACTTCTACTTCTTCTTCTTCAAAACTTCTTTCTTACAGACTTTAAAACTTCTAAAGACTAGGGATGGAAAAAAGATCGATACACTGAAATATCACAATATTTTCATATGCTGATATCATGTTGACATTTAAAAATGCGGTATTGATCTGTTTTACCAACGAAATCTCGCAATATTTCATCATGATATTGGCATATGAAAATATCGCAATATTTTAGTGTATTGATATATTTTGCCACCTCTTTTTTTCAAAGTGTCGGAAACGGAAAACAAATCTGCTATTTGCAATAACTTTGTATTTTTTTTTTTCAGCTTTAATATCGGTATCTATATCGGTTATCGACCACATGAGTTTTAAAATGTTGGCCTATCAGATATCGGCCAAACTTCCCCTGTCTTGCATCCCTACAGCGGGCAGATGGAGGTGAATTAGCGGGATGTGTGTGATGTCAGCCGAAGCATCGGTGGGGGGGATCGCGGCTCGGAGGACGATGACCGTCCGTGTTTTTCTGGCTTCGTGTGTTCGAGTCTCTGCAGCTGATTCTGATGATTGATGACACGTTTGTGAAGCGTTTGCAGACAAAAAGGCTGCAGGATCGTCTGCATTTGCAATAAAGCGAGAGGAGCCGCCGGTGAGGCGAGCTCAGGGTCAGAGCCTGTAAACGTGCACGCGCACATACGCGCACATACGCGCACATACGCGCACACACGCGCACACACGCACACATACGCGCACATACGCGCACATACACACACATACGCGCACAAACGCGCACACATACGCGCACATACACGCACATACGCACACATACGCACACATACGCGCACACACGCGCACATACGCGCACATACGCGCACATACACGCACATACGCGCACATACGCGCACATACGCACACATACGCGCACATACGCGCACATACGCGCACATACGCGCACAAACGCGCACATACACGCACACACGCGCACATACGCGCACATACGCGCACATACACGCACATACGCGCACATACGCGCACATACGCGCACATACACGCACATACGCGCACACACGCGCACACACGCACACATACGCGCACATACGCGCACATACGCGCACAAACGCGCACACATACGCGCACATACACGCACATACGCACACATACGCACACATACGCGCACACACGCGCACATACGCGCACATACGCGCACATACACGCACATACGCGCACATACGCGCACATACGCACACATACACGCACATACGCACACATACGCGCACATACGCACACATACGCGCACATACGCACACATACACGCACATACGCACACACACGCACATACGCGCACATACGCGCACATACGCGCACATACGCGCACAAACGCGCACATACGCGCACATACGCGCACATACGCGCACAAACGCGCACAAACGCGCACAAACGCGCACATACGCGCACTTACGCGCACTTACGCGCACATACGCGCACTTACGCGCACAAACGCGCACATACGCGCACAAACGCGCACAAACGCGCACTTACGCGCACATACGCGCACATACGCGCACATACGCGCACATACGCGCACAAACGCGCACAAACGCGCACTTACGCGCACAAACGCGCACACACGCGCACACACGCGCACACACGCGCACACACGCGCACAAACGCGCACATACGCGCACATACGCGCACATACGCAGATGCTCTCTGGCCCGTTGGAGGTGAACTCTGCCGACTGCAGGAAGCAATGACGGGGGCTTCCGGAGGTCCGGGGGCTTCCGGAGGTCCGGGGGCTTCTCTCCGGGGGCTGTGGCTGTCCGGACCCGCTCAGCAGCAGCGCTGCAAACAGCCGAGCAGCACGTTACAGAGCACGCCTGAACGCACCACGGTACGACAGAAACGTTACAGAACACCCTGAACGCACCACGGTACCAACAGAAACGTTACAGAACACGCCTAAACGCACCACCGTACGACAGTAAAACAGAAACGTTACAGAACACGCCTGAATGCACCACGGTACCAACAGAAACATTACAGAGCACCCTGAACGCACCACGGTACGACAGTAAAACAGAAACGTCACATAACACCCTGAACGCACCACGGTACGACAGAAACGTTACAGAGCACGCCTGAATGCACCACAGTACGACAGAAACGTTACAGAACACGCCTGAATGCACCACGGTACGACAAACGTTACAGAACACCCTGAACGCACCACGGTACAACAGAAATGTTACAGAACACCCTGAATGCACCACCGTACAACAGAAACGTTACAGAACACGCCTGAATGCACCACCGTACAACAGAAACGTTACAGAACACCCTGAATGCACCACGGTACAACAGAAACGTTACAGAACACCCTGAATGCACCATCATACAACAGAAACGTTACAGAACACCCTGAATGCACCACCGTACAACAGAAACGTTACAGAACACCCTGAACACACCACCGTACAACAGAAACGTTACAGAACACCCTGAACGCACCACGGTACGACAGTAAAACAGAAACGTTACAGAACACGCCTGAATGCACCACGGTACAACAGAAACGTTACAGAACACCCTGAACGCACCACGGTACCAACAGAAACGTTACAGAACACCCTGAACGCACCGCCGTACAACAGAAACGTTACAGAACACCCTGAACGCACCGCCGTACAACAGAAACGTTACAGAACACCCTGAACGCACCGCCGTACAACAGAAACGTTACAGAACACCCTGAATGCACCACGGTACAACAGAAACGTCACATAACACCCTGTATGCACCACGGTACCAACAGAAACGTTACAGAACACCCTGAACGCACCGCCGTACAACAGAAACGTTACAGAACACCCTGAACGCACCGCCATACAACAGGAACGTCACATAACACCCTGAACGCACCGCCGTACAACAGAAACGTTACAGAACACCCTGAACGCACCGCCATACAACAGGAACGTCACATAACACCCTGAACGCACCGCCGTACAACAGAAACGTCACATAACACCCTGAATGCACCGCCATACAACAGAAACGTCACATAACACCCTGAATGCACCGCCATACAACAGAAACGTTACAGGACACCCTGAACGCACCACCGTACAACAGAAATGTGGTAGAAAAGATCAAAAAGGTCAGAATAAAACAAAATGTTGCACAAGGACTGAACTTGGTGGCAGGGAAGGCAACATTTTAGCTCATGGTGTCACTAAACAAAGGTGTCCTCCCCCCTTTCCACCGTGGTGTCCCTCATTAGTTTGGATCGACTGATAGATTTTTTAGGACCGATACTGATATTTTTGTATCAGCCAATACAGCCTGCTGATATCTGGGGCCGATACTGCATTTGACCACCATATGTTACTACAATGAAGGGTTCAATATAAAGTAATTTTATGAGTCTTTTAATATAAAAAAAAAAAAGATCAAGCACCTAAAATAAACATTTAAAAAAGAAAAGTGCGCATGTAAACAAACTTAAAACTCAAACTTAAATCAAATGAGGTTTTTGGTCAAAATCGTGCCGAGCGACTTCAGACGGTGCTGGATGGTGATGTCAGCGCGCACAGCAGCGTTTGCTCTGATACCGAACCGCCATGCCTCCTTCCGTCTGTCTGCATGGCTTCATGTCTGCACGTACGCGTGCACGCATGTGCATGGCTGCACGTATGCGTGCATACATGCACATGCATGCATGTGCATACATGCACATGCATGCATGTGCATGTCTGCATGGCTTCATGTCTGCACGTATGCGTGCATGTGTGCGTGCATGCGTGTGCATGTGCATGTCTGCATGGCTTCATGTCTGCACATACGCGTGCACGCATGTGCATGGCTGCACGTATGCGTGCACACATGCACATGCATGCATGCACATACGCGTGCACCATGTGCATGGCTGCACGTATGCGTGCACACATGCACATACGCGTGCACGCATGTGCATGGCTGCAGGTATGCGTGCACACATGCACATGCATGCATGTGCATGTCTGCATGGCTTCATGTCTGCACACATGCATGCGTGTGCATGTGCATGTGTGCATGGCTTCATGTCTGCACGTACGCGTGCATGTGTGCGTGTGTGCAGACATGCACATGCACACGCATGCATGTGTTTAGACATGCACATGCATGCATGTGTCTGCATGTATGTGTGCAGACATGGTAAATGGTAAATGGACTGTACTTATATAGCGCTTTTCCAGTCATACTAACCGCTCAAAGCGCTTTACACTACATATCACATCCACCCAGTCGCACACACATTCATACCCCGATAGGCACATCGGGAGGCAACTTGGGGTTCAGTGTCTTGCCCAAGGACACTTCAGCATGTAGTTTGGGGAAGCCTGGAATCGATCCCACAACCCTCCGGTTGAAAGACGACTGCTCTTCCACCTGAGCTACAGCCGCCCATGCACATGCACATGCACACGCATGTGTGCATGTATGAAGCCGATCATGCTCCCACCTGTGCACACGCTTGCATGCTCCTGGTCCGTGCACACGCATACATGCATGCGTCTGCATGTATGTGTGCAAACATGCACATGCACACGCATGCATGTGTGCATGTAAATAGCTAACCATGCTCCCACTCGTGCACATGCTTGCATGCTCCTGGCCCGTGCACACGCATGCATGTGTCTGCATGTGCATGACTGCACACATGCATGCATGCGTGTGCATGTCTAAACACATGCATGTATGTGTGCAGACATGCACATGCACACGCATGCATGTGTGCGTGCATGTGTGCATGTATGAAGCTGACCATGCTCCCACTCGTGCACCTGCTTGCATGCTCCTGGTCCGTGCACACGCTTGCATGTGTGCACACAGTTTGGAGCCATCTTTGTTGTTGTTGTTGTTGTTGTTGTTGTTGTGGCTGTACTTACAGGCGTGTGAGTGTAATTTTTGTTTTCGGTGATCAGGTGACGTTGGAGTGACGTCAGCTGCTCTGCTGCCGGTTCCTCCTGCACGAACGCTCCCCTGAAACCCACAGAACTGTTTCCTACCGTTATGAATCAGAGAAACGATCATTAATCTCATCTTGTCATCTATTTGTTGTTACTGAATCATATCCTGAGCTGTGAAAGCACCGTGCGTGACACATGAGCTCTGATTTTCCTGTGTAGGCTGGTGTATGGTACTATATTCCTTTGATGGTGGGGGTACTTCTGTACCACTGTGTACTCTCACAGACGGTTGTGATGGAAAGACGAGCAGAAAGGAGTGAAAATTTTCCACTACGAGTAGAAACCAGCGCTGGAGTAGGATTGGGTTCTACGTGAAGTGAGGACCAGGGGACTTTTTGCTTAGCTAAGCTTGACTCTCTGCAGTTGCCCGGCAACCTCACAATGAGGACAAGCCTGCAAGCCTGCTGGGCCGGGCCAAGGAACAGCTCAGCCCGTACAACACTTGCAGCTTTAACACTGTGGTACTTTTACGACGGGGATATTTCTGAGACAAATTTACACTTTTATTTAGACTTTTATGTGCCTGCTCTGGGGATTGACCAGTACGGACTTTTTTAGGGCCGATGCCAATACTTTCTCATCCGCCTCAGTCGATACAGCTTGCACATATTTAAGGCCAATATTTGGGGCCGATACTGCATTTGACTCCCAATTTAATAATTAAGGATACAATAAAAAGTAATTTTGCAGCTCTGTTAATATGAGAAAGAACTAAGCACTTCAGATAATTATGAAAAAATAAACAGTGGACTTGAAAACCGTTATTAAATAGAACCATTAAACTTGTAAAAATAGATTAAAAAATATATATAGATGTACATATATAATAAAACGAGTAAAAAATACATAGTTGGGCTCTGAAGCTAAAGTTTTAATGAGCAACACTTTGATTCAATCACTGCAATCAGGTGTTTCTGTAACGTCCAATCAGACGTCTGCACCTGCTGACAGGTATGTTGGTCCATGTTCATGGGAAAGATGCTCTGATGTGTCTGAGACAGTTTTGATTGTTTTTTGTTTTTTTAATCAGTATTTTCAACCACAATTCAAAAACAAAAATTTATTTCACTAAATTATAATTTTGTAAATTTTTATTTATTATTTTCCTATTAGTTTCTTTAGTTTATTGTTATGTTAGTTTGAATTATGATTGTGAAGGAATTAATATTTGAATATTGAACAAACAGTGGGAAAAATAGCCTTTTACATTAGGTCATTTTTAATGTCCTGGCCATTGTTAAAGATGTTAATATTGAAATAAAAAAATAAAAGTACCTATAGAAGTAGTTATGTCTTGTATTGGTTGGTCCTGCTGTTGGCATAATGCTCAAATGGACATTCAGATATGTTTGAATTACGTGTTTAGTTTAGAACAAATATGCAAAAGTCATTTTGGAGCAATTTTGACAGCCCTAATAATGGACAGATGTATCCGTCTGTCCAGTGCAACTCTTTAAAATTTGATCGTGATTTCAATTGTCATGTCAAACAGTCTCCAAACCCAGTTAATCCAGTAGAAATGATTTTTTCCCCCATTTTTATTTATATCATTTCTGAAAGTTACTCTGAAGTTAAAGTTCATCTTCGTGGCTTCTCGTGCAGTTTGTTGGTTTGTCATCACCAAAAACAGAGTTGGACTGTTGGAGCATTGCACTAAAGCTCAACAAACTTTATTTTGGGATAAGCAAATTTATAAGGATATTTGTTTTATTCTTCAAATACAGAGAAATTGCACAACAGCTGCATACAAAGTTTATTTTGGATACTTTTGTGTTTTTCTACACACTCAGAAACAGAGGTACCAGTTTGTACCTAAAAGGGTCCAAAGCTTGTTGCTGGGGGGGGGGGGGGGGGGGGTTCCTTTCTGAAAGACATTTCTGTACCTTCATGGTCCATTTTTGTACCTTATCAAGCTGTATGAGTTAATAAAGTACAATTAAACCAATTAAAGATGATGAATAAAAGTCAATAAAATAGAGATTATGACAATCAAAGATGCTAATAATAAATGAATAATTATTATAGAAATATTAGGCCAAACACATATATAATTATACATATAATTATTACTATGATTATTATGAAAATCATAATATAATAACTATAATTATACTACTGTTTAGAAGTACTGCTATTTATAGTTATTGTACAAGCTACACACATTTTTCAATGCTGCAGGTACCCTTAGGGTTGGAATGGTACAAATGTGTACTTTATATTACTTTGGACCCTTTTTCATAGTATATAGTAGGGCTGGGAAAAAATATCGATACAATGAAATATCGCGATATGTGCAGATCTCATATAGATATTTAAAAATGCGATATTGATCCATTTTGACAACGAATCTTGCGAGATTTCATCAATATCTCACAAATTTTGCGATATTTCTCAAAAACCCGCGACATTACGTGACTGAACGGCAAAATCTCGCAAGATTTAGTCAGTGAAATAGATCGATACCACATTTTTAAATATCGATATGATATCAGCATATGAAAATATCGCGATATTTCAGTGCATCGATATTTTTTCCCACCCCTATTATATAGGTACTTCTGTCCTCATAAAGACCAATATTGTACTTTTGAGAGAACATTTGTCAAAAATGTACCTACAGGTACAGAAATGATCCTGACTCGTACCTCTGTTTCTGAGAGTGTACAGCTTATTTAATGTTTATTCATTTTATGTTTTATACTTAGCAAAACAGCTGTAAGGTACTTATTTGTAGCCTAGATTATCAGTTTTTGACAGAGAGAGAAATGCTACATAAATGCAACGTGAAGCTACATCCAGAGAGGACGTGCCATCTGCTCGTGATCACGGGGCTTTGTGCTGATGTGCTGTGACAAGCAGCTGACGTGAAAAACAAATATGCTCACCCAGAGCGATGGTTGCAGCAGCCCCCCATGGCAGGGCCACCCCCCCTCTGGGGTCATCGTCTGTCATGGTAGATCACATGAGAGTAAAAAAGGCAGGAGGTGGAGAAAGTCCGTGTGTCTGATACTCGTCCACACACAAACGGCTGCAAACACGGCGACAGAAACGGAAAGAAGCCGTGAAACCGTCTCCATGTTGCATCGGAGTCTCACACCGTCCTCATGCTGGGGAAGCGAAGATGTTTACTGCCAGGTTTCATCGTAAATAAACACTCAATAAACTTCACCAGCGCTTCACCGAAGCAGGGAGACATGCAGTCAGTAGGGATGCACCATGTTGCAATTTTGGCCGATATCAGATATGCCGATATTTTAAAACTCATGTGGCCAATAAACGATATCGATACCGATATTAAAGCTGAAAAAAATAAGCAGTTATTGAAAATAGTTTTGTTATCCGTTTCTGACACTTTGAAAAATAGGGGTGGGAAGAATATCGATGCACTGAACTATCAAGATATTTTCATATTTTGAAAAAAAACTTGGTATCGATCTGTTTTACTTGCAAAATCTGGCGAGAATTCATTGTTCTGTTACAAAATCTCACAATATTTAGTGAATTCTTGCAAGATTTCGTAACAGAACGATGAAATATCGCAAGATTTCATTAGTAAAATAAATCAATACCGCATTTTTAAATGGCAATATGATATCAGCATATGAAAATATTGCGATATTTCAGTGTATTGATATTTTTTCCACCCCTTTAGAAGTTTTAAAGTCTGTAAAAAAAAAAAAAGTTTTTGAAGAAGTAGTTTTGGATTTTTTTTTTTTAGACTTTAGAAACAGCGGGCTGATCGGTTAAATATCGGTGGGATACCGATAAGGGGCCGATGATATTGTGCATCCCCAGCAGTCAGATGGAACTGCAGGAGTTAAACTGTTGTTTATTTACACTCG
Source organism: Atherinomorus stipes (assembly GCA_023101725.1). Taxonomy (NCBI): domain Eukaryota; kingdom Metazoa; phylum Chordata; class Actinopteri; order Atheriniformes; family Atherinidae; genus Atherinomorus; species Atherinomorus stipes. The sequence goes on along the minus strand of JALJCO010010722.1, from coordinate 252,508 downwards.
TGAGCAGAAGAAACAGCTGTTTATGTCGTCATCTGCATTTTCAGTCAGGAATATTGATGCAGGAATCATGGGAAAGAGGACGGCACCACCCACACCCGTAGAGCTGCTCCATCATGGAAAACATCATCATCACCATTGTTTTCATCAATATTAACATTTAGATTATTTTTAGTTACACGTTGCTTTTATTTGCATTTCTTTCTCTTTCAAACACTTTATTGATGATTTACACAAAACGTTCAAACTGAAAATAAATACAGGCTGCAAATATGTCCCCATAAAGCTGTTTTGCAGTGTGAAAGACATTAAATGAATAAATAAATCTATTTTGAGCATTAAATAAATGCAAAAAATGTAGAAAGACACACGTATCCAGCTGTTCTACAGTATAGTTTCTCTATATTTGAAGAATAAAATGAATATTCTTATTTATATATATTTTTTAAATCCGTTAATAAACTTTAAACTTCAGTGCAACGCTGGAACATTCCACATGTAACATTTTTGTTAATGACACCCAACAAACTGCATGTGTGGAAGCAACTGAAATTAACTTTAACTTCAGAATAACTTTCAGAAATTGTGAAAAGAAAAACTGTTACAGGAGTTTGGAGATCGCTTGACACGCACATTGAAATCACGATGAAATTTTGATTAATTGCACTGACCCAACGTTTGTTGGGTTGTGCTGATGCTACCGTATTTTCCGGACTATAAGTCACACTTTTCTCATAGTTTGGTGGCTTGTGCGACTAATAGTCCAGTTTGACTTATATATCAAAATATACAATTTAACATACTTTCAGTATCAATTCATATTGATTGACATGAGCTAAGGAGTAAATATTACTGTCTAATGTCACATGAGGGCGCTCTAAGCTTGTGACGACTATATTCTGCTCCAAGGGGCAAAAATCCCAAAATAGCCTCGTCTCAGTGAGAGGAGTTCATTTTGGACATCTGGTTGTTCTGCCCGTGCAGTGGAACAAATTCTCATAAACCATGTTTAACCTTCTTAGTTATGATGTTTATGATCATTTACAAGCATTACCTTTCGAATTGAACTGATTGGGTAATTTTTAAATGTGAAAAATCCGAAAATTACCCTATTTTAGATAGATGAATACGACTTATAGTCCGGTGCGACTTATATATGTGTTTTTCCTGTTCATGAAGCATTTTTGACTGATGGGACTTATAGTCCAGAAAATACGGTACTTCCACGTATATTTTCATCAGAACGGTGTTTAAACTTTTTGAATCCTGTAGAAACGAGTGCAGGATCCTCAACATTCTTGAGTGGTGAAGCACTGCTGGTTGCTGCCCTGCAGGGCCTGTACGGGCTTGCTTCCCTCACGGAGCTGTTTCAAGCAAAAATACATCATTTCATTCCACACACATTTAATTATACAGCAGATTTTAGCATCATCTGAACCACATGGTGAGCTGAACGTATGTCCTCTGCAGACATGCTGGAGTTGTAGCTGCATCAGACCACAGCGTAATGACACAGCTGTTTCTGCCTCTCCTCTTCCTCACTCATGTTGTGTTCCTGGTCCTTGCAGACCCTGGTAGGAGCGTGATGAGCGCGCGCTTCCGCTTGCCTGCTGGCAGATCCTACAATGTCCGGGCGACGGAGCTGGAGCGAGACAGGCAGCACACGCAGGTGGTGTGCAACATACTGCTGCTGGACAACACGGTCCAGGCGTTCAGAGTCAGCGTAAGTACCCGACCGTCCTGCGTCTGCCCTGGGGTCGCTCAGCCAACGTAAACTCATGCTTCACGGAGTCATGCTTCACGCAGTCATGCTTCACGCAGTCATGCTTCACGCACTCATGCTTCACGCACTCATGCTTCCCGCACTCATGCTTCACGCACTCATGCTTCACGCAGTCATGCTTCACGCAGTCATGCTTCACGCAGTCATGCTTCACGCACTCATGCTTCACGCACTCATGCTTCACGCACTCATGCTTCACGCAGTCATGCTTCACGCACTCATGCTTCACGCAGTCATGCTTCACGCACTCATGCTTCACGCACTCATGCTTCACGCACTCATGCTTCACGCACTCATGCTTCACGCACTCATGCTTCACGCACTCATGCTTCACGCACTCATGCTTCACGCACTCATGCTTCACGCACTCATGCTTCACGCAGTCATGCTTCACGCAGTCATGCTTCACACTCTCATGCTTCACGCAGTCATGCTTCACGCACTCATGCTTCACACTCTCATGCTTCACGCAGTCATGCTTCACGCAGTCATGCTTCACGCACTCATGCTTCACGCACTCATGCTTCACGCACTCATGCTTCACGCACTCATGCTTCACGCAGTCATGCTTCACGCACTCATGCTTCACGCACTCATGCTTCACGCACTCATGCTTCACGCAGTCATGCTTCACGCACTCATGCTTCACGCAGTCATGCTTCACGCGCTCATGCTTCACGCACTCATGCTTCACGCGCTCATGCTTCACGCAGTCATGCTTCACGCACTCATGCTTCACGCACTCATGCTTCACGCGCTCATGCTTCACGCAGTCATGCTTCACGCACTCATGCTTCACGCAGTCATGCTTCACGCAGTCATGCTTCACGCACTCATGCTTCACGCAGTCATGCTTCACGCGCTCATGCTTCACGCACTCATGCTTCACGCGCTCATGCTTCACGCGCTAATGCTTCACGCACTCATGCTTCACGCAGCTCATGCTTCACGCAGTCATGCTTCACGCAGTCATGCTCACGCAGTCTGCTTCACGCGCTCATGCTTCACGCAGTCATGCTTCACGCTGTCATGCTTCACGCAGTCATGCTTCACGCAGTCATGCTTCACGCACTCATGCTTCACGCAGTCATGCTTCACGCAGTCATGCTTCACGCGCTCATGCTTCACGCAGTCATGCTTCACGCAGTCATGCTTCACGCACTCATGCTTCACGCACTCATGCTTCACGCAGTCATGCTTCACGCAGTCATGCTTCACGCAGTCATGCTTCACGCACTCATGCTTCACGCAGTCATGCTTCACGCAGTCATGCTTCACGCAGTCATGCTTCACGCAGTCATGCTTCACGCACTCATGCTTCACGCAGTCATGCTTCACGCACTCATGCTTCACGCACTCATGCTTCACGCACTCATGCTTCACGAAGTCATGCTTCACGCAGTTATGCTTCACGCAGTCATGCTTCACGCAGTCATGCTTCACGCACTCATGCTTCACGCAGTCATGCTTCACGCAGTCATGCTTCACGCACTCATGCTTCACGCGCTCATGCTTCACGCACTCATGCTTCACGCAGTCATGCTTCACGCGCTCATGCTTCAAGCACTCATGCTTCACGCAGTCATGCTTGACACAGTCATGCTTCACGCGCTCATGCTTCACGCGCTCATGCTTCACGCACTCATGCTTCACGCACTCATGCTTCACGCAGTCATGCTTCACGCAGTCATGCTTCACGCACTCATGCTTCACGCAGTCATGCTTGACACAGTCATGCTTCACGCACTCATGCTTCACGCAGTCATGCTTCACGCGCTCATGCTTCACGCGCTCATGCTTCACGCACTCATGCTTCACGCACTCATGCTTCACGCAGTCATGCTTCACGCACTCATGCTTCACGCAGTCATGCTTCACGCGCTCATGCTTCACGCACTCATGCTTCACGCACTCATGCTTCACGCACTCATGCTTCACGCAGTCATGCTTCACGCAGTCATGCTTCACGCACTCATGCTTCACGCGCTCATGCTTCACGCGCTCATGCTTCACGCACTCATGCTTCACGCATACAGCTTCACGCACTCATGCTTCACGCATACAGCTTCACGCACTCATGCTTCACGCGCTCATGCTTCATGCAGTCATGCTTCACGCGCTCATGCTTCACGCAGTCATGCTTCACGCACTCATGCTTCACGCAGTCATGCTTCACGCACTCATGCTTCACGCACTCATGCTTCACGCACTCATGCTTCACGCAGTCATGCTTCACGCAGTCATGCTTCACGCACTCATGCTTCCCGCACTCATGCTTCCCGCAGTCATGCTTCACGCACTCATGCTTCAGGCACTCATGCTTCACGCAGTCATGCTTCACGCACTCATGCTTCACGCAGTCATGCTTCACGCAGTCATGCTTCACGCACTCATGCTTCACGCACTCATGCTTCACGCACTCATGCTACACGCGCTCATGCTTCACGCAGTCATGCTTCACGCACTCATGCTTCACGCACTCATGCTTCACGCACTCATGCTACACGCGCTCATGCTTCACGCACTCATGCTTCACGCAGTCATGCTTCACGCAGTCATGCTTCACGCAGTCATGCTTCATGCAGTCATGCTTCACGCAGTCATGCTTCACGCGCTCATGCTTCACGCACTCATGCTTCACGCAGTCATGCTTCACGCACTCATGCTTCACGCAGTCATGCTACACGCGCTCATGCTTCACGCACTCATGCTTCACGCACTCATGCTCCACGCAGTCATGCTCCACGCGCTCATGCTCCACGCGCTCATGCTTCACGCAGTCATGCTTCACGCAGTCATGCTTCACGCACTCATGCTCCACGCAGACATGCTCAACGCGCTCATGCTCCACGCGCTCATGCTTCACGCACTCATGCTTCACGCAGTCATGCTTCACGCAGTCATGCTTCACGCACTCATGCTTCACGCACTCATGCTTCACGCAGTCATGCTTCACGCAGTCATGCTTCACGCACTCATGCTTCACGCAGTCATGCTTCACGCACTCATGCTTCACGCAGTCATGCTTCACGCAGTCACGCTTCACGCAGTCACGCTTCACGCAGTCACGCTTCACGCAGTCACGCTTCACGCACTCATGCTTCAAGCACTCATGCTTCACGCACTCATGCTTCACGCAGTCATGCTTCACGCGCTCATGCTTCACGCAGTCATGCTTGACACAGTCATGCTTCACGCGCTCATGCTTCACGCGCTCATGCTTCACGCAGTCATGCTTGACACAGTCATGCTTCACGCGCTCATGCTTCACGCGCTCATGCTTCACGCAGTCATGCTTCACGCAGTCATGCTTCACGCGCTCATGCTTCACGCGCTCATGCTTCACGCGCTCATGCTTCACGCGCTCATGCTTCACGCAGTCATGCTTCACGCAGTCATGCTTCACGCAGTCATGCTTCACGCGCTCATGCTTCACGCACTCATGCTTCACGCACTCATGCTTCGCGCACTCATGCTTCACGCACTCATGCTTCACGCATACAGCTTCACGCACTCATGCTTCATGCACTCATGCTTCACGCGCTCATGCTTCACGCACTAATGCTTCACGCACTCATGCTTCACGCACTCATGCTTCACGCAGTCATGCTTCACGCAGTCATGCTTCACGCGCTCATGCTTCACGCACTCATGCTTCACGCAGTCATGCTTCGCGCACTCATGCTTCACGCACTCATGCTTCACGCATACAGCTTCACGCACTCATGCTTCACGCACTCATGCTTCACGCGCTCATGCTTCACGCACTCATACTTCACGCACTCATGCTTCACGCAGTCATGCTTCACGCACTCATACTTCACGCACTCATGCTTCACGCGCTCATGCTTCACGCACTCATGCTTCACGCAGTCATGCTTCACGTAGTCATGCTTCACGCAGTCATGCTTCACGCGCTCATGCTTCACGCACTCATGCTTCACGCAGTCATGCTTCACGCAGTCATGCTTCGCACAGTCATGCTTCACGCACTCATGCTTCACGCAGTCATGCTTCACGCGCTCATGCTTCACGCAGTCATGCTTCGCACAGTCATGCTTCACGCACTCATGCTTCACGCACTCATGCTTCACGCGCTCATGCTTCACGCAGTCATGCTTCACGCGCTCATGCTTCACGCAGTCATGCTTCACGCACTCATGCTTCACGCAGTCATGCTTCACGCACTCATGCTTCACGCACTCATGCTTCACGCACTCATGCTTCACGCACTCATGCTTCACGCACTCATGCTTCACGCAGTCATGCTTCACGCAGTCATGCTTCACGCAGTCATGCTTCACGCAGTCATGCTTCACGCAGTCATGCTTCACTCACTCATGCTTCACGCAGTCATGCTTCACGCACTCATGCTTCACGCGCTCATGCTTCACGCAGTCATGCTTCACGCAGTCATGCTTCACGCAGTCATGCTTCACGCAGTCATGCTTCACGCGCTCATGCTTCACGCGCTCATGCTTCACGCGCTCATGCTTCACGCGCTCATGCTTCACGCAGTCATGCTTCACGCAGTCATGCTTCACGCAGTCATGCTTCACGCGCTCATGCTTCACGCGCTCATGCTTCACGCAGTCATGCTTCACGCAGTCATGCTTCACGCACTCATGCTTCACGCGCTCATGCTTCACGCGCTCATGCTTCACGCAGTCATGCTTCACGCACTCATGCTTCACGCAGTCATGCTTCACGCAGTCATGCTTCACGCACTCATGCTTCACGCACTCATGCTTCACGCAGTCATGCTTCACGCACTCATGCTTCACGCACTCATGCTTCACGCACTCATGCTCTGCATGTGCTGCTGCTTGGAAGCTGCATCCCCTCCCATTACGGACGGAGAATATCAGCTGTCAGTCACATAACTGAAATTGAAAAAGAAAAAGTAATGAAACATAAAAATTTTAGGAAAATCATGACATTGATTTTGAAATGTGGTTTGACAGAAATATTCATAACAAACAAAAAATTAAACAAGCATGATGGGGCTCCTGAACTAAAATGATTACCAATTATTTTATTTAATTTTTTTTTATTCTGTAATTTTTTTAAATCACTGCAATCAGGTGTTTCTGTAACGTCCAATCAGACGTCTGCACCTGTTGACAGGTATGTTGGTCCATGCTCATGGGAAAGCCCATGGCTTTTTTCCCCACCAAACATCAAAATCAATATTTCATTTCACTAAATTATAATTTAGTAAATTTTTATTTATTTATTACCTTTTTTTTCAGTTTCTTGTTATTTGGTTTACTGTTGTGAATTTAGCCTTTTCTTAAAGGGAGGGATGTAAACGTTATTGCTTACTTTTGTGCACATACAGGCCGGATTTTATTTTATCTCATTTTTTTGTTTGTTTATGTCTGTATTTTTTTAAAAAATTTATTGTCTTTTCCTTTTTTTATATTTAATTTTAAGCTATTATCTATGTTTTTAATTTTCCTGTCTAAATATTGTTTTTCATCTTTATTTTGGTTTAGGGTAGATCTCACTGTCATAAAAAAAAAAAAAAAACGCCATTACAATTAAATTTTTTTTTTTGCTTTTTATTTCATCTTTCTCTCCTTCCTTTCTTTTTTCTTTACATTTTTTTATCTTTCATTTTCTTTCTGCCTCAGTAATATTTTAGTGTGATTTTATTTTCTTTCATCCCACAGAATCACTTCACTCTTTGTCATCCTTTTAAATATTTCACATTTTTTTCTGAAAGCGAAACATGTTGCAGAAACATGTTGCATGGTTATGAAATCCTGGAGTGAGCCCTCAGACTGATGATTGTTTTACCAGAAAGCCCCCCACCTGTTATAGCGCCCCCTTCCACCTCTTCCCACCTCAGACTGATTCCAGCGTTGGTGGGGGGAGCGTCGGTCCGGTCTGTGGAACGCAGCCCACTCGTTTTAGTTTTTATCTGTTCTGATTACTCTGGTGTTTAACTTCAGTCTGCTTCTGGAGCTCGCCATCGTCTCTGTCGCAGGAACACGTTCACGCGTGTGAAATGCAGCACGTGTGTTGCATTTGCTGCGAACCAGGTGACCGGTGGGCTTGTGACTGACGTTACGGATGTCAGCCACGTCTCTCTGCTGCTGCATCTCGCCGTCATCGTGTTCGATCAGATGTTCGGCACCGTGAGGCGGGAAATTCCCTCTGTGGGTCGGTTTTCTGACAGGCCACATCCTGCTGCTGCTGAACTCTGGGTGTGTGTGAGCGCTGGCGAGCGTTCATCACCACCAGATCATCTAAGAATGCAGATATCTGCCTCCGTCTGGTTTGTAGTCACATTCTTCCAGTGCATCGATATTTTTTCCCACCTCTATTTTTCAAAGTGTCAGAAACGGATAACAAAGGTGCTTTTTGCAATGACTGCTTATTTTTTTTTAGCTTTAATATCGGTATTGATATCAGTTATCGGCCACATGAGTTTTAAAATATTGGCATATCGGATATCAGCCAAAATTTCAATATTGTGCATCCCTATTCATTTCAGTGGCTTCTCACCCTGTAATTTGTTGGGTGTCATTCACTAAATATTAGATTTGGAATGTGGTAATATTACACAAAATCTCTGCTCGTCTCTCCTGCTGCAGCTTCTGGTTACTGGAGCTGCTGAGACTCTAACACATGAACTGCAGTCATGTCCTCTGGAATATTCTGTTCCACCATCGTAGCTTCATCACATCGGTCATACAGCTGCTGTACGGACAGACAGCTGCTGCTCGGTTATACGAGGACGTCTCTGGGACAGACAGCTGCTGCTCGGTTATACGAGGACGTCTCTGGGACAGACAGCTGCTGCTCGGTTATATGAGGACGTCTCCTTCATCACATCGGTCAGACAGCTGCTGTACGGACAGACAGCTGCTGCTCGGTTATATGAGGACGTCTCCGGGACAGACAGCTTCTGCTTGGTTATATGAGGACGTCTCCTTCATCACATCGGTCAGACAGCTGCTGTACGGACAGAGAGCTGCTGCTCGGTTATATGAGGACGTCTCCGGGACAGACAGTTGCTGCTCGGTTATACGAGGACGTCTCTGGGACAGACAGCTGCTGCTCGGTTATATGAGGACGTCTCCGGGACAGACAGCTGCTGCTCGGTTATACGAGGACGTCTCTGGGACAGACAGCTGCTGCTCGGTTATACGAGGACGTCTCTGGGACAGACAGCTGCTGCTCGGTTATACGAGGACGTCTCCTTCATCAGATGTCCTCCAGCTGCTTCCAAACATGCATCCTTCCCTCCATCCTCATCCTTATAAACGGGAGCTATTTAAACTCCACTGGAACCATGAAAGTTGGTATCTTCTCATTTTTAAAGGCTAATTATTCTCTGCGGCTAGCTGTTAGCCATGAGTTGACCCATTAGCCGGTTAGCCGTTAGCTAGCGCAGGGAACGAGCCTCCTCTGTCAGCCTGACTCTGTCAAACCGGTGCAGCTGCTTCCAGTTCTGAGTCGCTCGGTGTTTCGGCATCACAGCTTTTATCTGAACCGAGTGGACCTGAGGCTGGAGACGGACTGTAGAGCCGACTGTCTCTGTTTCGTCGCTGCTTCGTCTTTTATTCATCTTTACTTCATCGCTGTAAAAGAATATAAGGTACAATTGTAGAACACGTCTCCAAATGCTTGTGGTGGGATTTATAAGTCTATGTCGTGATAACTTGACTTGTACTGTAGCAGCTGGAAAAGTCCTGGAAAATAACTTCAAGAAAAGAGTGGGAACCCTGATTATGGATTAAAGTTTTAGGTGCATCTTTAGTGGAAACGGGGTTTGCGTCGCTTCTCTGGACAGTCCTCTCTGCTGTCTGCTGCAGAGCCCCCCCCCCCCATTCCAGCCTCCCTGCACGTAGCTGCATGAATGACTCGGTCTCAGTCAGACTCTGTCATTGATCAGACCCCTACTGCAGCAGCTTCCTGGAAAGACAAGCCGTCCCCAGAGCAACAATACCTCTATTGATCCTCTCTGGCCGACTGGCCGTGATTCTCGTGGAGTGAAAATCCAGAAGCGGTCGTGTTCTGTCATGGAAACCAAGGAGCTTGTGTGCACACGAGGGCTTGTATTGATGAGCTTTCTGATGGGAAGTCTTCAGCTGCGATAAAGCCGATATAAAGCAGACACTGTTGCAGCTCCAAGCCCAAGAATTTCTAACAAATAAGAAAAAGAAAGACCTGACACAAAATATCCTCTCCACCAGTACAAAAGCAAGGTCAGAAGCAAGTTTATTCAGATTTAATACAGGGTAACCATAGTAACTGCTGCGTACCACACAAATGTGCTGACATCTGGGAGAGCTGTTTATTGATGAAATAGCTCCGAGTTAAGAGCAAGAAATTAAAAATGCGATATAAAATAAAGATAAAAAATCCATCGCAACAGCTGCAGTTTGCTGCAGAATGAGACCTCAGCAAGACTTTGCTCCGATGCTGCCGGTCTGCTGCCGGTCTGCAGCCGGTCTGCTGCCGGTCTGCAGCCGGTCTGCAGCCGGTCTGCAGCCGGTCTGCAGCGAGACTTTGCTCCGATGCAGTCAGTCTGCAGCCGGTCTGCAGTCGGTCTGCAGCGAGACTTTGCTCCGATGCTGCCGGTCTGCAGCCGGTCTGCAGCAAGACTTTGCTCCGATGCAGTCGGTCTGCTGCCGGTCTGCAGCGAGACTTTGCTCCGATGCAGTCGGTCTGCTGCCGGTCTGCAGCGAGACTTTGCTCCGATGCAGTCCGTCTGCAGCCGGTCTGCAGCCGGTCTGCAGCCGGTCTGCAGCCGGTCTGCGCATGACATACAGAAGATGTGTTGGATGCCATGGAAACCAGCACTTTATATTGCAGGGATGCATGATATTGGAATTTTGGCCAATATCCGATATGCCGATATTTTAAAACTTATGTGGCTGATAACTGATATCGATACCGATATTAAAGCTGAAAAAAATTAACAGTCATTGTAAATGGCAGTTTTGTTATCTGTTTCTGAGGGGGAAAAAATATCGATATGCTGAAATATTGTGATATTTTCAAATGCCGATATCAAATTGATATTTAAAACGCAGTATCAATCTATTTTATTTACAAAACCTTGCAAGATTTCATCGTTCTGTTACAAACTGTTGCAAAAAGAAGTTTTTGAACAAGTAGTAGTTTTTTTCTTAAGACTTTAGAAACATCGGGCTGATCGGTTAGATATCGGTTAAATATCGGTGGGCTGGCCGATGTCCGATACTCAGTTTAGGCCGATATAGGGCGATACCGATAGGGAGCAGATTATATCATGCATGCCTGATATTGTGGCCTCTTAAGTGCTGCTGAATTATGAAAAAAATCATTATCACGATTAATAAAACAATATCCTTTAGTCACATGATGCATTTATTCAGCATTTCTTTGTCTTTCATATAACAATTGATCATTTATGCAAAACACTCAAACTGAAATTAGATTTAGGCTACAAATATGTACCCATATCAGCTGTTTTGCAGTGTATAAAACATTAAAGGAATAAAATAAACTTTGATCATTACATAAATGCCAAAAACATACATGTTTCCAAAATAAGCGTTTCCATGTGATCTGATGATCAGGTACTCTGATGCTGCGTTCAGGTGCATCAGTGAGGAGGAACCAACGTTACACTGATGCTGCGTTCAGGTGCATCAGTGAGGAGGAACCAGCGTCACACTGATGCTGCGTTCAGGTTCATCAGTGAGGAGGAACCAGCGTCACTCTGATGCTGCGTTCAGGTGCATCAGTGAGGAGGAACCAGCGTTACTCTGATGCTGCATTCAGGTGCATCAGTGAGGAGGAACCAGCATTACTCTGATGCTGCGTTCAGGTGCATCAGTGAGGAGGAAGCAGCGTTACACTGATGCTGCGTTCAGGTGCATCAGTGAGGAGGAACCAGCGTCACTCTGATGCTGCGTTCAGGTGCATCAGTGAGGAGGAACAAGCGTTACTCTGATGCTGCGTTCAGGTGCATCAGTGAGGAGGAAGCAGCGTTACTCTGATGCTGCGTTCAGGTGCATCAGTGAGGAGGAACCAGCGTCACTCTGATGCTGCGTTCAGGTGCATCAGTGAGGAGGAACAAGCGTTACTCTGATGCTGCGTTCAGGTGCATCAGTGAGGAGGAACAAGCGTTACTCTGATGCTGCGTTCAGGTGCATCAGTGAGGAGGAACCAGCGTCACTCTGATGCTGCGTTCAGGTGCATCAGTGAGGAGGAACCAGCGTCACTCTGATGCTGCGTTCAGGTGCATCAGTGAGGAGGAACCAGCGTTACTCTGATGCTGCGTTCAGGTGCATCAGTGAGGAGGAACCAGCGTCACTCTGATGCTGCGTTCAGGTGCATCAGTGAGGAGGAACCAGCGTTACACTGATGCTGCGTTCAGGTGCATCAGTGAGGAGGAACCAGCGTTACTCTGATGCTGCGTTCAGGTGCATCAGTGAGGAGGAACCAGCGTTACTCTGATGCTGCGTTCAGGTGCATCAGTGAGGAGGAACCGAACGTTACTCTGATGCTGCGTTCAGGTGCATCAGTGAGGAGGAACAAGCGTCACTCTGATGTTGCGTTCAGGTGCATCAGTGAGGAGGAACCGAACGTTACACTGATGCTGCGTTCAGGTGCATCAGTGAGGAGGAACAAGCGTCACTCTGATGCTGCGTTCAGGTGCGTCAGTGAGGAGGAACCGAACGTTACACTGATGCTGCGTTCAGGTGCATCAGTGAGGAGGAACAA
>JALJCO010010722.1:155000-235000 GCA_023101725.1 Atherinomorus stipes | reverse complement strand
AATATTAAAAACAAAGTCAGGAAAATAACAATGGTGGCTTTGCTTTTCAGTTACGTTTAACTGACACAGACCCTCTAAGTCCAGAACACTTAACGACATAATGACGAGATAACAGAGACAAATATCGGTGGGGTGGCCAATGTCCGATACTCAGTTTTAAGGTCGATATAGCCCGATATCGATAAGGGGCCGATTGTATCGCACATCCCTACAATACACAGAAAATCTGTGTTATTACTTGGTTTTTTTGTCGTAGTTGAAGCGAAAAGAAGCAGGAAGCAGCTTCTGTTTGCTTCCGGTTAGACGTAAACGTACGTAAATACGTCACATCCGCCTCCTGTCCAATCAGAACTCATCCTAATCACCAGATCTAAAGTGGAATTAGATAAACGTGTTGTCCATGTAAACCTTAATTCAGAATTATTTCCATGTAAACACGAATGAGAATAATTTCAATCTGAATTATTTCATTCAGAATAATTCATTCTGAATTAAAAAATATCATGTAGCCAAGGCCACCATGGAGTCCTGTTGGTCCAGAGAACATTTACGAACAATCCTTCATGATCATGTAAAGTAGAGATTCAATGGCTTGTGTTCTAAGCTGATGTTTCCTCTCTGAATGTGTATTTATTGCTGAGCCTCGTCAAAGAAGAATCTTTCTCACCTTTGAAGGAATTAAAGTTCATCTATCTACATTTGCTAGAAAATTATCAATGATTTTTTTCACACCAGATCACATCTGATAATAGAAAAGTCTCCCTAACGTGTACACCGTAGTCACTCATTTCAGTTTACTTGCAGTTTTACTTTCATTTCCTCTTCAGTTCTTCTTTGGAAGATGTTTTAGGAAGTAGGTTTAATCTGAAACTTGCATTTTCAGCTGTAAAAGCCCCGTATCCCAAGTTTCTAAAACAGAGGGCAGTAATTGGTGATGAAACCATGCAGTAATGACAGATCACTGCCACTTTCGTCCCGACATTTACGATGAAGCGTATGAAGAAATGTGCGGTGAATTAGTGTTTAGTTTCATGGCTGCTGCGTCAGTTAAAACCATTATGAAGTTAAGTTAAGTTTAAGTTAAGTTTATTTGTTTATATAGCCCTTTACAGTACCCATTGGATACACAAAGTGCTTTACAGCAGGGGTAACAGAAAAAGAGACAATGTAAAACATCATAAAAATGCAAAGTTAAATACTGGGAAAAATTAAGAACAAAGAAGATCAAGAGCTATGAAAACAACCAACAGAGAATCAGAACAGGCTACTCGGGGGAGCGCAGGGTGTACCTAAAAGAGAGTAAAATCTTTAGTAAATAAACTAGTGCCATGAAGCGCCAAAGTGGCCAAAAGCAGGACGTACAGACACGCACGCAAGACTCGATGACCCGCGCAAAAATGTATGACCCACGCACGAGACTCGATGACCCGCACCAAAACGTATGACCCACGCACGAGACTCGATGACCCGCACCAAAACGTATGACCCACGCACGAGACTCGATGACCCGCACAAAAATGTATGACCCACGCACGAGACTCGATGACCCGCACAAAAACGTATGACCCACGCACGAGACTCGATGACCCGCACAAAAATGTATGACCCACGCACGAGACTCGATGACCCGCACAAAAATGTATGACCCACGCACGAGACTCGATGACCCGCACAAAAATGTATGACCCACGCACGAGACTCGATGACCCGCACCAAAACGTATGACCCACGCACGAGACTCGATGACCCGCACAAAAATGTATGACCCACGCACGAGACTCGATGACCCGCACAAAAATGTATGACCCACGCACAAGACTCGATGACCCGCACCAAAACGTATGACCTGCACGTGAGACTCGATTACCCGCGCAAGAATGTATGACCCACGCACGAGACTCGATGACCCGCGCAAGAATGTATGACCCACGCACGAGACTCGATGACCCGTGCCAAAACGTATGACCCACGCACGAGACTCGATGACCCGCACAAAAATGTATGACCCACGCACGAGACTCGATGACCCGCACAAAAACGTATGACCCACGCACGAGACTCGATGACCCGCACAAAAATGTATGACCCACGCACGAGACTCGATGACCCGCACAAAAATGTATGACCCACGCACGAGACTCGATGACCCGCACAAAAATGTATGACCCACGCACGAGACTCGATGACCCGCACCAAAACGTATGACCCACGCACGAGACTCGATGACCCGCACAAAAATGTATGACCCACGCACGAGACTCGATGACCCGCACAAAAATGTATGACCCACGCACAAGACTCGATGACCCGCGCAAAAATGTATGACCTGCACGTGAGACTCGATGACCCGCGCAAAAATGTATGACCCACGCACGAGACTCGATGACCCGCGCAAAAATGTATGACCCACGCACGAGACTCGATGACCCGTGCCAAAATGTATGACCCACGCACGAGACTCGATGACCCACGCAAGAATGTATGACCCACGCACGAGACTCGATGACCCGCACAAGAATGTATGACCCATGCACGAGACTCGATGACCCGCACAAGAATGTATGACCCACGCACGAGACTCGATGACCCGCACCAAAATGTATGACCCACGCACGAGACTCGATGACCCGCACAAGAATGTATGACCCACGCACGAGACTCGATGACCCGCGCAAAAATGTATGACCCACGCACGAGACTCGATGACCCGCGCAAGAATGTATGACCCACGCACGAGACTCGATGACCCGCGCAAGAATGTATGACCCACGCACGAGACTCGATGACCCGCGCAAGAATGTATGACCCACGCACGAGACTCGATGACCCGCACAAGAATGTATGACCCACGCACGAGACTCGATGACCCGCGCAAAAACGTATGACCCACGCACGAGACTCGATGACCCGCACCAAAATGTATGACCCACGCACGAGACTCGATGACCCGCACCAAAATGTATGACCCACGCACGAGACTCGATGACCCGCACCAAAATGTATGACCCACGCACGAGACTCGATGACCCGCGCAAGAATGTATGACCCACGCACGAGACTCGATGACCCGCACCAAAACGTATGACCCACGCACGAGACTCGATGACCCGCACCAAAACGTATGACCTGCACGTGAGACTCGATGACCCGCACCAAAACGTATGACCCACGCACGAGACTCGATGACCCGCACCAAAACGTATGACCCACGCACGAGACTCGATGACCCGCGCAAGAATGTATGACCCACGCACGAGACTCGCTGACCCGCGCAAGAATGTATGACCCACGCACGAGACTCGATGACCCGCGCAAGAATGTATGACCCACGCACGAGACTCGATGACCCGCACCAAAACGTATGACCCACGCACGAGACTCGATGACCCGCACCAAAACGTATGACCCACGCACGAGACTCGATGACCCGCACCAAAACGTATGACCCACGCACGAGACTCGATGACCCGCACCAAAACGTATGACCCACGAATGAGACTCGATGACCCGCGCAAAAATGTATGACCCACGCACGAGACTCGATGACCCGCACCAAAGCGTATAACTCGTGCGCGAGACCCTATGACCCGAGCTAAATGTGTGACCTGCACTCGACACTCGATGACCTGCGCCAAAACATATAACACGCGCACAAGACTCGATGACCCGCACCAAAATTCATGACCTGGCGTGAGACTCGATGACCCGCACCAAAATTCATGACCTGGCGTGAGACTCGATGACCCGCACCAAAATTCATGACCTGGCGTGAGACTCGATGACCCGCACCAAAGCGTATAACTCGTGCGCGAGACCCTATGACCCGAGCTAAATGTGTGACCTGCACTCGACACTCGATGACCCGCACCAAAATGTATGACCCACGCACGAGACTCGATGACCCGCACCAAAATTCATGACCTGGCGTGAGACTCGATGTCTTCAGTAAATGGCAGCAGATTCTGGTCCAGAATGTCTCTCTACTTTCCTCCATTTATTCTTCCTTCAATCATATGAAGTCTGCCAGTACCACATGCTGAAAAACAGCCCCCACCATGATGTTCCCACCTCCAAGCTTCACTGTTGCTATGGTGTTTTGGTGCCATTTCTCCTCCAAACATGTTGTGTCTTATGACATCTGCAGAGTTCAGTTCTGGTCTCATCTGACCAGACTATGTTTCCCAGAATCTCATGGGTTTGTCCAGATGTTGTGTTGCAAACTTCAAACCAGCATCAACCTGCTTCTTCTTCAGAAATGGAGTCTTGCGTGGTGTGCGTGCATGAAGGCCATGGCGGTTGAGTGCATTCCTTCTTGTTTTCTCTGAAACAACTGTAGCTGCTGGTTCCAGGTCTTTCTGAAGCTCTCCACGAGTGGTCCTGGGCTGTTGGAGAAGCTTTCTGATGATTGTTCTGACTCCTCTGTCTGAAATCTGAAAAATCTGAAATCAGTCAGGACTAAATCAGCTGATATTACTTTGCTCTGATAGAGGACAGGATTACTTTCTAAATACTGACAGACTCCAGCTGCTTTCTTGGCTTTCACATCTTTTTGTCTCCATTTCTTCATGTGTTCAACACTTATTCCCTGTGTCATTTCACTATATTTCCATTGTGATCTATTACTGCAGCATTTTATCTCTTTTTAAATCAGTTTCCATCAGTTTTTTCTGTTGTTCCTCTTTTTGTAGTAAAATGTTGTAGATTTTGTGTTTATAGCCTAATTCTGATTTGTTCTTGTAGGAGTCTGATTTTATTCCATGAATTATACGTGTGATATAAATGTGTTTGTGACCATCTCACAATATATTTTTAGATGATGTTATTCATGTTTATTTGCTGGATTTGCTTTAGTTATTAAATAAATTATAAATGAGATCATTACACCAAAGTTATTATAGTTAACAAACTAATGAAAAAAGCGAAAACTAAAATTGAAAAAACATTTTCGTTAACTGAAATAAGAATAAACGTGACAGTTTTTCAAAGAAAATATATATATATATATATATATATATATATATATATATATATATATATATATATATTTTATACTTGTATGATCCCTGAGGGGAAATTAGGGCTCTGCATCTCCCCATCTTTGTACATTAGTACCAGAAAGCAGGGGGGTGCTGCTTAAAGCGCCCAGGGAGCAGGTGGAGGGGTTAAGGACCTTGCTCAGGGGTCAATTACTAACTGAAACTGTATTGTGTCTTTCAAAAACTAAAACTAACTAAAATTATTGCAAAAACATCCTTAGTTTTAGTAAATTGTTTTAATACATCATCCTTTTGGGTTGATATGAAATCTATTTCCATTTAATCTGTTTACTTTGCTTTTATTTCGAGTGACTTTCTGACAATTTTATATGTCACCAGACAAATACCTTTAATTCACGGAAAAAAATACCCCCAAACTAAAAGTAAGACTGAAACTAATAAAAACTAAACTAAAACTATCATTTTACAAAAAATAAAAACTAGCAAACCTGCTCAAAAAACTAACTAAAACTAACTAACTGTCCAAACTAAACCTGAAACTAGTAAAAAATCCCTAACTATTATAACCTTGCATTACACTAATACAGTGTTAAATGTGAGCGGGCCGTGGACCATGTTTGTGCAGCTAAACATGAATATTGTAGAGCAGCCCATCGGCCGCCATCGGCTGGATTCCTTGAACATGTTCTGCTCTACGCGCTTGGAACAATATTAAATAAGCTTGAACAAGCGGAGTGGTAGATGAATTTTAAATCGGTGAAAGGTTTCTGCAGCAACGAGGGAGCTGTGAATAATTTAGATGTCTGCGGTGGGAACTCACCGTTCCCGTTCTGACCTTTTACTCGGGTTTGTGGGAGCAGCGAGTCGGGCTTTCTCAGACCTCTGAGCCAGATCCGAAGCCAGCTCATCCTCTGTCTGTTCTTCTCCGCAGAAGTCGGATCATGGCCAGGTGCTGCTGGACGCCGTCTTTAAGCACCTGGAGCTGACTGAGAGAGACTACTTCGGCCTGCACTTGGCTGACGACGCCTCAGACGCCCCGGTTAGTATGCTGCTTACGTCTGTGAGTGAATGTAGACTGATCGTAAGCTGCATCATCTACGATGAGGATCAAGTCGTGTTCATACGTGTTCACTTATAAAATGACATCATGTCAGCTGCTAAATAACAAAACAATTCATGAAAGCTCAGATTGATTTGTATGTGTGTGCACAGCCAGTGTTTGTGTCACATGTGGTTGTAGTGAATAATTTAGATTGTGTGGTAACACGTTATGGTGTCTCTAAGTGTCTCTCAATCAATATTTTACAGCGCTGGCTGGATCCCAATAAGCCCATCAGGAAACAGTTGAAAAGTAGGTGACACCCACCGCACACCACCTTCACCCTCCCACCGCACCATGCAAAGAAACAGGCAGAAAATCCCAAAGCCGAGTTGACTTAAAGGGGCAGTTCAGGATTTCTGACAGAAGGTCTCATTTACAACAGGGTTCCCGCGGGGTCTTACAAACTCTGAGATTTACAAATCTGCATATAAAAACTGAAAAAGTTCCGGGTCCGTGTGTGCTTCGTTCCGTGTGGTTCTGCCTCGCTATGAGGCCGTTTAAGTCGATGGTTTACCTCCACACTAGGTCCGTGTGCGCTTCGTTCCGTGTGGTTCTGCCTCGCTATGAGGCCGTTTAAGTCGATGGTTTACCTCCACACTAGGTCCGTGTGCGCTTCGTTCCGTGTGGTTCTGCCTCGCTATGAGGCCGTTTAAGTCGATGGTTTACCTCCACACTAGGTCCGTGTGCGCTGCGTTCCGTGTGGTTCTGCCTCGCTATGAGGCCGTTTAAGTCGATGGTTTACCTCCACACTAGGTCCGTGTGCGCTTCGTTCCGTGTGGTTCTGCCTCGCTATGAGGCCGTTTAAGTCGATGGTTTACCTCCACACCGGGTCCGTGTGCGCTTCGTTCCGTGTGGTTCTGCCTCGCTATGAGGCCGTTTAAGTCGATGGTTTACCTCCACACCGGGTCCGTGTGCGCTTCGTTCCGTGTGGTTCTGCCTCGCTATGAGGCCGTTTAAGTCGATGGTTTACCTCCACACCGGGTCCGTGTGCGCTTCGTTCCGTGTGGTTCTGCCTCGCTATGAGGCCGTTTAAGTCGATGGTTTACCTCCACACCGGGTCCGTGTGCGCTTCGTTCCGTGTGGTTCTGCCTCGCTATGAGGCCGTTTAAGTCGATGGTTTACCTCCACACCGGGTCCGTGTGCGCTTCGTTCCGTGTGTGGTTCTGCCTCGCTATGAGGCCGTTTAAGTCGATGGTTTACCTCCACACCGGGTCCGTGTGCGCTTCGTTCCGTGTGGTTCTGCCTCGCTATGAGGCCGTTTAAGTCGATGGTTTACCTCCACACCGGGTCCGTGTGCGCTTCGTTCCATGTGGTTCTGCCTCGCTATGAGGCCGTTTAAGTCGATGGTTTACCTCCACACCGGGTCCGTGTGCGCTTCGTTCCGTGTGGTTCTGCCTCGCTATGAGGCCGTTTAAGTCGATGGTTTACCTCCACACTAGGTCCGTGTGCGCTTCGTTCCGTGTGGTTCTGCCTCGCTATGAGGCCGTTTAAGTCGATGGTTTACCTCCACACCGGGTCCGTGTGCGCTTCGTTCCCGTGTGGTTCTGCCTCGCTATGAGGCCGTTTAAGTCGATGGTTTACCTCCACACCGGGTCCGTGTGCGCTTCGTTCCGTGTGGTTCTGCCTCGCTATGAGGCCGTTTAAGTCGATGGTTTACCTCCACACCGGGTCCGTGTGCGCTTCGTTCCGTGTGGTTCTGCCTCGCTATGAGGCCGTTCCAGTCGATGGTTTAACTCCACACCGGGTCCGTGTGCGCTTCGTTCCGTGTGGTTCTGCCTCGCTATGAGGCCGTTTAAGTCGATGGTTTACCTCCACACCGGGTCCGTGTGCGCTTCGTTCCGTGTGGTTCTGCCTCGCTATGAGGCCGTTTAAGTCGATGGTTTACCTCCACACCGGGTCCGTGTGCGCTTCGTTCCGTGTGGTTCTGCCTCGCTATGAGGCCGTTTAAGTCGATGGTTTACCTCCACACTAGGTCCGTGTGCGCTTCGTTCCGTGTGGTTCTGCCTCGCTATGAGGCCGTTTAAGTCGATGGTTTACCTCCACACCGGGTCCGTGTGCGCTTCGTTCCGTGTGGTTCTGCCTCGCTATGAGGCCGTTTAAGTCGATGGTTTACCTCCACACTAGGTCCGTGTGCGCTTCGTTCCGTGTGGTTCTGCCTCGCTATGAGGCCGTTTAAGTCGATGGTTTACCTCCACACCGGGTCCGTGTGTGCTTCGTTCCGTGTGGTTCTGCCTCGCTATGAGGCCGTTTAAGTCGATGGTTTACCTCCACACTAGGTCCGTGTGCGCTTCGTTCCGTGTGTGGTTCTGCCTCGCTATGAGGCCGTTTAAGTCGATGGTTTACCTCCACACCGGTCCGTGTGTGCTTCGTTCCCGTATTGGTTCTGCCCCTTAGCGCTATGAGGCCGTTTAAGTGCGATGGTTTACCTCCACACCGGGTCCGTGTGTGCTTCGTTCCGTGTGGTTCTGCCTCGCTTTATGAGGCCGTTTAAGTCTGATGGTTTGACCTCCACACTAGGTCCGTGTGCGCTTCGTTCCGTGTGGTTCTGCCTCGCTATGAGGCCGTTTAAGTCGATGGTTTACCTCCACACCCGGGTCCGTGTGTGCTTCGTTCCGTGTGGTTCTGCCTCGCTATGAGGCCGTTTAAGTCGATGGTTTACCTCCCACACCGGGTCCGTGTGCGCTTCGTTCCGTGTGGTTCTGCCTCGCTATGAGGCCGTTTAAGTCGATGGTTTACCTCCACACCGGGTCCGTGTGCGCTTCGTTCCGTGTGGTTCTGCCTCGCTATGAGGCCGTTTAAGTCGATGGTTTACCTCCACACCGGGTCCGTGTGCGCTTCGTTCCGTGTGGTTCTGCCTCGCTATGAGGCCGTTTAAGTCGATGGTTCTACTCCACACCAGGTCCGTGTGCGCTTCGTTCCGTGTGGTTCTGCCTCGCTATGAGGCCGTTTAAGTCGATGGTTTACCTCCACACCGGGTCCGTGTGCGCTTCGTTCCGTGTGGTTCTGCCTCGCTATGGGGCCGTTTAAGTCGATGGTTTACCTCCACACCGGGTCCGTGTGTGCTTCGTTCCGTGTGGTTCTGCCTCGCTATGAGGCCGTTTAAGTCGATGGTTTACCTCCACACCGGGTCCGTGTGCGCTTCGTTCCGTGTGGTTCTGCCTCGCTATGAGGCCGTTTAAGTCGATGGTTTACCTCCACACCGGGTCCGTGTGCGCTTCGTTCCGTGTGTGTGGTCTGCCTCGCTATGAGGCCGTTTAAGTCGATGGTTTACCTCCACACCGGGTCCGTGTGTGCTTCGTTCCGTGTGGTTCTGCCTCGCTATGAGGCCGTTTAAGTCGATGGTTTACCTCCACACCGGGTCCGTGTGCGCTTCGTTCCGTGTGGTTCTGCCTCGCTATGAGGCCGTTTAAGTCGATGGTTTACCTCCACACCGGGTCCGTGTGCGCTTCGTTCCGTGTGGTTCTGCCTCGCTATGAGGCCGTTTAAGTCGATGGTTTACCTCCACACCGGGTCCGTGTGCGCTTCGTTCCGTGTGGTTCTGCCTCGCTATGAGGCCGTTTAAGTCGATGGTTTACCTCCACACCGGGTCCGTGTGCGCTTCGTTCCGTGTGGTTCTGCCTCGCTATGAGGCCGTTTAAGTCGATGGTTTACCTCCACACCGGGTCCGTGTGCGCTTCGTTCCGTGTGGTTCTGCCTCGCTATGAGGCCGTTTAAGTCGATGGTTTACCTCCACACCGGGTCCGTGTGCGCTTCGTTCCGTGTGGTTCTGCCTCGCTATGAGGCCGTTTAAGTCGATGGTTTACCTCCACACCGGGTCCGTGTGCGCTTCGTTCCGTGTGGTTCTGCCTCGCTATGAGGCCGTTTAAGTCGATGGTTTACCTCCACACTAGGTCCGTGTGTGCTTCGTTCCGTGTGGTTCTGCCTCGCTATGAGGCCGTTTAAGTCGATGGTTTACCTCCACACCGGGTCCGTGTGCGCTTCGTTCCGTGTGGTTCTGCCTCGCTATGAGGCCGTTTAGAAGTACGATGGTTTACCTCCACACCGGGTCCGTGTGCGCTTCGTTCCGTGTGGTTCTGCCTCGCTATGAGGCCGTTTAAGTCGATGGTTTACCTCCACACCGGGTCCGTGTGTGCTTCGTTCCGTGTGGTTCTGCCTCGCTATGAGGCCGTTTAAGTCGATGGTTTACCTCCCGCACACCGGGTCCGTGTGCGCTTCGTTCCGTGTGGTTCTGCCTCGCTATGAGGCCGTTTAAGTCGATGGTTTACCTCCACACCGGGTCCGTGTGCGCTTCGTTCCGTGTGGTTCTGCCTCGCTATGAGGCCGTTTAAGTCGATGGTTTACCTCCACACCGGGTCCGTGTGCGCTTCGTTCCGTGTGGTTCTGCCTCGCTATGAGGCCCGTTTAAGTCGATGGTTTACCTCCACACCGGGTCCGTGTGCGCTTCGTTCCGTGTGGTTCTGCCTCGCTATGAGGCCGTTTAAAGTCGATGGTTTACCTCCACACCGGGTCCGTGTGCGCTTCGTTCCGTGTGGTTCTGCCTCGCTATGAGGCCGTTTAAGTCGATGGTTTACCTCCACACTAGGTCCGTGTGTGCTTCGTTCCGTGTGGTTCTGCCTCGCTATGAGGCCGTTCCAGTCGATGGTTTAACTCCACACCGGGTCCGTGTGTGCTTCGTTCCGTGTGGTTCTGCCTCGCTATGAGGCCGTTTAAGTCGATGGTTTACCTCCACACCGGGTCCGTGTGCACTTCGTTCCGTGTGGGTTCTGCCTCGCTATGAGGCCGTTTAAGTCGATGGTTTACCTCCACACCGGGTCCGTGCGCTTCGTTCCGTGTGGTTCTGCCTCGCTATGAGGCCGTTCCAGTCCATGGTTTACCTCCACACCGGGTCCGTGTGCGCTTCGTTCCGTGTGTGGTTCTGCCTCGCTATGAGGCCGTTTAAGTCGATGGTTTACCTCCACACCGGGTCCGTGTGCACTTCGTTCCGTGTGTGGTTCTGCCTCGCTATGAGGCCGTTTAAGTCGATGGTTTACCTCCACACCGGGTCCGTGTGCGCTTCGTTCCGTGTGGTTCTGCCTCGCTATGAGGCCGTTTAAGTCGATGGTTTACCTCCACACTAGGTCCGTGTGCGCTTCGTTCCGTGTGGTTCTGCCTCGCTATGAGGCCGTTTAAGTCGATGGTTTACCTCCACACCGGGTCCGTGTGCGCTTCGTTCCGTGTGGTTCTGCCTCGCTATGAGGCCGTTTAAGTCGATGGTTTTACCTCCACACCGGGTCCGTGTGTGCTTCGTTCCGTGTGGTTCTGCCTCGCTATGAGGCCGTTTAAGTCGATGGTTCTACTCCACACCAGGTCCGTGTGCGCTTCGTTCCGTGTGGTTCTGCCTCGCTATGAGGCCGTTTAAGTCGATGGTTTACCTCCACACCGGGTCCGTGTGCGCTCGTTCCGTGTGGTTCTGCCTCGCTATGAGGCCGTTTAAGTCGATGGTTTACCTCCACACCGGGTCCGTGTGCGCTTCGTTCCGTGTGGTTCTGCCTCGCTATGAGGCCGTTTAAGTCGATGGTTTACCTCCACACCGGGTCCGTGTGCGCTTCGTTCCGTGTGGTTCTGCCTCGCTATGAGGCCGTTTAAGTCGATGGTTTACCTCCACACCGGGTCCGTGTGCGCTTCGTTCCCGTGTGGTTCTGCCTCGCTATGAGGCCGTTTAAGTCGATGGTTTACCTCCACACCGGGTCCGTGTGCGCTTCGTTCCGTGTGGTTCTGCCTCGCTATGAGGCCGTTTAAGTCGATGGTTTACCTCCACACCGGGTCCGTGTGCGCTTCGTTCCGTGTGGTTCTGCCTCGCTATGAGGCCGTTCCAGTCGATGGTTTAACTCCACACCGGGTCCGTGTGTGCTTCGTTCCGTGTGGTTCTGCCTCGCTATGAGGCCGTTTAAGTCGATGGTTTACCTCCACACCGGGTCCGTGTGCGCTTCGTTCCGTGTG
The DNA here is from genome assembly GCA_023101725.1 of Atherinomorus stipes. Classification (NCBI taxonomy): domain Eukaryota; kingdom Metazoa; phylum Chordata; class Actinopteri; order Atheriniformes; family Atherinidae; genus Atherinomorus; species Atherinomorus stipes. The sequence goes on along the minus strand of JALJCO010010722.1, from coordinate 222,922 downwards.
TGGTTCTGCCTCGCTATGAGGCCGTTCCAGTCGATGGTTTACCTCCACACCGGGTCCGTGTGCGCTTCGTTCCGTGTGTGGTTCTGCCTCGCTATGAGGCCGTTTAAGTCGATGGTTTACCTCCACACCGGGTCCGTGTGCGCTTCGTTCCGTGTGGTTCTGCCTCGCTATGAGGCCGTTTAAGTCGATGGTTTACCTCCACACCGGGTCCGTGTGCGCTTCGTTCCGTGTGGTTCTGCCTCGCTATGAGGCCGTTTAAGTCGATGGTTTACCTCCACACCGGGTCCGTGTGCGCTTCGTTCCGTGTGGTTCTGCCTCGCTATGAGGCCGTTTAAGTCGATGGTTTACCTCCACACCGGGTCCGTGTGCGCTTCGTTCCGTGTGTGGTTCTGCCTCGCTATGAGGCCGTTTAAGTCGATGGTTTACCTCCACACCGGGTCCATGTGCGCTTCGGTCCGTGTGGTTCTGCCTCGCTTTGGGGCCCGTGGGGGGGCGGGTTTACCCACACCGGGTCCGTGTGCGCTTCGTGCGGTGGTTCTGCCTCGCTATGAGGCCGTTTAAGTCGATGGTTTAACCACACCGGGTCCGTGTGCGCTTCGTTCCGTGTGGTTCTGCCTCGCTATGAGGCCGTTTAAGTCGATGGTTTACCTCCACACCGGGTCCATGTGCGCTTCGTTCCGTGTGTGGTTCTGCCTCGCTGGAGGCCGTTCCAGTCGATGGTTTACCTCCACACCGGGTCCGTGTGCACTTCGTTCCGTGTGGTTCTGCCTCGCTATGAGGCCGTTTAAGTCGATGGTTTACCTCCACACCGGGTCCGTGTGCGCTTCGTTCCGTGTGGTTCTGCCTCGCTATGAGGCCGTTTAAGTCGATGGTTTACCTCCACACCGGGTCCGTGTGCGCTTCGTTCCGTGTGGTTCTGCCTCGCTATGAGGCCGTTTAAGTCGATGGTTTACCTCCACACCGGGTCCGTGTGCGCTTCGTTCCGTGTGGTTCTGCCTCGCTATGAGGCCGTTTAAGTCGATGGTTTACCTCCACACCGGGTCCGTGTGCGCTTCGTTCCGTGTGTGGTTCTGCCTCGCTATGAGGCCGTTTAAGTCGATGGTTTACCTCCACACCGGGTCCGTGTGTGCTTCGTTCCGTGTGGTTCTGCCTCGCTATGAGGCCGTTTAAGTCGATGGTTTACCTCCACACTAGGTCCGTGTGCGCTTCGTTCCGTGTGGTTCTGCCTCGCTATGAGGCCGTTTAAGTCGATGGTTCTACTCCACACCAGGTCCGTGTGCGCTTCGTTCCGTGTGGTTCTGCCTCGCTATGAGGCCGTTTAAGTCGATGGTTTACCTCCACACCGGGTCCGTGTGCGCTTCGTTCCGTGTGGTTCTGCCTCGCTATGAGGCCGTTTAAGTCGATGGTTTACCTCCCACACCGGGTCCGTGTGCACTTCGTTCCGTGTGTGGTTCTGCCTCGCTATGAGGCCGTTTAAGTCGATGGTTTACCTCCACACCGGGTCCGTGTGCGCTTCGTTCCGTGTGGTTCTGCCTCGCTATGAGGCCGTTTAAGTCGATGGTTTACCTCCACACCGGGTCCGTGTGTGCTTCGTTCCGTGTGGTTCTGCCTCGCTATGAGGCCGTTTAAGTCGATGGTTTACCTCCACACTAGGTCCGTGTGCGCTTCGTTCCGTGTGGTTCTGCCTCGCTATGAGGCCGTTTAAGTCGATGGTTTACCTCCACACCGGGTCCGTGTGCGCTTCGTTCCGTGTGGTTCTGCCTCGCTATGAGGCCGTTTAAGTCGATGGTTTACCTCCACACCGGGTCCGTGTGCGCTTCGTTCCGTGTGGTTCTGCCTCGCTATGAGGCCGTTTAAGTCGATGGTTTACCTCCACACCGGGTCCGTGTGCGCTTCGTTCCGTGTGGTTCTGCCTCGCTATGAGGCCGTTTAAGTCGATGGTTTACCTCCACACCGGGTCCGTGTGCGCTTCGTTCCGTGTGGTTCTGCCTCGCTATGAGGCCGTTTAAGTCGATGGTTTACCTCCACACTAGGTCCGTGTGTGCTTCGTTCCGTGTGGTTCTGCCTCGCTATGAGGCCGTTTAAGTCGATGGTTTACCTCCACACCGGGTCCGTGTGCGCTTCGTTCCGTGTGGTTCTGCCTCGCTATGAGGCCGTTTAAGTCGATGGTTTACCTCCACACTAGGTCCGTGTGCGCTTCGTTCCGTGTGGTTCTGCCTCGCTATGAGGCCGTTTAAGTCGATGGTTTACCTCCACACCGGGTCCGTGTGCGCTTCGTTCCGTGTGGTTCTGCCTCGCTATGAGGCCGTTTAAGTCGATGGTTTACCTCCACACCGGGTCCGTGTGCGCTTCGTTCCGTGTGGTTCTGCCTCGCTATGAGGCCGTTTAAGTCGATGGTTTACCTCCACACCGGGTCCGTGTGCGCTTCGTTCCGTGTGGTTCTGCCTCGCTATGAGGCCGTTTAAGTCGATGGTTTACCTCCACACTAGGTCCGTGTGTGCTTCGTTCCGTGTGGTTCTGCCTCGCTATGAGGCCGTTCCAGTCGATGGTTTACCTCCACACCGGGTCCGTGTGCGCTTCGTTCCGTGTGGTTCTGCCTCGCTATGAGGCCGTTTAAGTCGATGGTTTACCTCCACACCGGGTCCGTGTGTGCTTCGTTCCGTGTGGTTCTGCCTCGCTATGAGGCCGTTTAAGTCGATGGTTTACCTCCACACTAGGTCCGTGTGTGCTTCGTTCCGTGTGGTTCTGCCTCGCTATGAGGCCGTTTAAGTCGATGGTTTACCTCCACACCGGGTCCGTGTGCGCTTCGTTCCGTGTGGTTCTGCCTCGCTATGAGGCCGTTTAAGTCGATGGTTTACCTCCACACCGGGTCCGTGTGCGCTTCGTTCCGTGTGGTTCTGCCTCGCTATGAGGCCGTTTAAGTCGATGGTTTAACTCCACACCGGGTCCGTGTGCGCTTCGTTCCGTGTGGTTCTGCCTCGCTATGAGGCCGTTTAAGTCGATGGTTTACCTCCACACCGGGTCCGTGTGCGCTTCGTTCCGTGTGGTTCTGCCTCGCTATGAGGCCGTTTAAGTCGATGGTTTACCTCCACACTAGGTCCGTGTGTGCTTCGTTCCGTGTGGTTCTGCCTCGCTATGAGGCCGTTCCAGTCGATGGTTTACCTCCACACCGGGTCCGTGTGTGCTTCGTTCCGTGTGGTTCTGCCTCGCTATGAGGCCGTTTAAGTCGATGGTTTACCTCCACACCGGGTCCGTGTGTGCTTCGTTCCGTGTGGGTTCTGCCTCGCTATGAGGCCGTTTAAGTCGATGGTTTACCTCCACACTAGGTCCGTGTGTGCTTCGTTCCGTGTGGTTCTGCCTCGCTATGAGGCCGTTTAAGTCGATGGTTTACCTCCACACCGGGTCCGTGTGCGCTTCGTTCCGTGTGGTTCTGCCTCGCTATGAGGCCGTTTAAGTCGATGGTTTACCTCCACACCGGGTCCGTGTGCGCTTCGTTCCGTGTGGTTCTGCCTCGCTATGAGGCCGTTTAAGTCGATGGTTTACCTCCACACCGGGTCCGTGTGCGCTTCGTTCCGTGTGGTTCTGCCTCGCTATGAGGCCGTTTAAGTCGATGGTTTACCTCCACACCGGGTCCGTGTGCGCTTCGTTCCGTGTGGTTCTGCCTCGCTATGAGGCCGTTCCAGTCGATGGTTTACCTCCACACCGGGTCCGTGTGTGCTTCGTTCCGTGTGGTTCTGCCTCGCTATGAGGCCGTTTAAGTCGATGGTTTACCTCCACACCGGGTCCGTGTGCGCTTCGTTCCGTGTGGTTCTGCCTCGCTATGAGGCCGTTTAAGTCGATGGTTTACCTCCACACCGGGTCCGTGTGCACTTCGTTCCGTGTGTGGTTCTGCCTCGCTATGAGGCCGTTTAAGTCGATGGTTTACCTCCACACCGGGTCCGTGTGCACTTCGTTCCGTGTGGTTCTGCCTCGCTATGAGGCCGTTTAAGTCGATGGTTTACCTCCACACCGGGTCCGTGTGCACTTCGTTCCGTGTGTGGTTCTGCCTCGCTATGAGGCCGTTCCAGTGGATAATAACCAGCAGGTTCACAAACTGCCGTTCAACAACTTAATACGATGTGAATATTTACTGCGTTTACCATCAACTAAGACAGTAAACCAGTTCTGGGGCGACGCAGGTCACGTCTCTCCCTCCCTCCCTCCGGCGCATCATCCCACATGTTATTAAACTCTTCATCACAGCGGAGTTTCCACACGCGTGTGCACCAGCCACCATACTAACATCTGATAAATAAGAATCTGCGTCTCTCTGAAACAGCTGGTCAGGTTTAACCAGCACCAAGTTAGTAACCTGATCCCTGCAGCAGGATTACAGCCAACAGACCTGCGCAAAACGATGTGACACCATCAGTTTAGTGTCGGAGAATATTCCATCTTTTTTCTCATTAAGTTATTCTGTCATTATTATTATTCCGTCTGGAACAAACTCCCAGAAAGTCTCAGATCAGCTGAAACAGTTTGTTTAAATCCAGGTTAAAGACCCACCTGTTCTCAGCTGCATTTACAAAGATTTTATTCTAAAGTTCAAATCTGCACGGCTCTATGCTCTCTTTTTAATCTAAAATACTTTTAATGTTTATCATTTTAAAATCATACTTCTACTTTTTTGTTCTTAATTATTTTCCCCTTTGCCCCCCGCTGTAACGCTTATGGTTTATCTCAAGCACTTTGAATCGTCCTGTAGGCTACATGAAATGTGCTGCATAAAAACTTGCCTTGCCATCAACTTCCCTCTGTTACCAGACGCTCTGACATCACAGAGAATAAAAGCAGCTGGATTTTGCTTTAATATATTAGTTAAATTATATGTTGAGAATGAGAAATAAATCTGTTATTGCCATATAAATACACATAAAGTACCGAACACTGGTACAGTTTGGTACCGAAAGTTGGTACCGTATCACATGTGAAAGGTACGATCCAAAGTCACTGGTTACAACACGACATGTTTCGCTGGATGTGATCATAAAGTGAGCAAAACAGAGAAAAGAAGAACAAAACGAGAGAAAAGTGCAGACAGAATTAACATTCGATTGGCAATAAAAATGGCAGGAACAAGGACATAAAAACATGGAAATATAGTTCCTAACAAATAATAATCAAATAATCAATAATAATGAGTCATAGAAAAAAATAAGAGATTCTGGAACCTGTTGGAAAAAGTAAGAATAGCTAATATAGATTTTTATCCGCTTTTTGAAGAGTGCATGGGAAGATGTGGATGTGAATGAGGGAGGTCGTCCATTCCAGATCCAGATCCGGATCACAGGTCCTCTATGGGACGTATCATCCTGGTGGTGGGATGTGCAGGAAAAGAGTGAATATAGAGTGGGATAATCACCGTCTCGTACGGTGAGAATGAAAGTAAAAATGAAGAAATTCAGAAGAGTAACGCGGAGATCTGATTTCTGTAGCTAGATTTGTGAAAAACACGAGTCTGATCGTTGTTTCACAGACAGGATTGCTGTTTGCCTCGGATCTTCTGTGGAGTGGATACGATTGTTATTAATGACAGGCTAGCAGATTCCTATTGACTTCCACTAGCATTAGCATCAGCGACCTCCTGGAACGAGAATAACGGGATGAAATATGTTGAAACTGTCTCCGGTGATCAGTAGGATCCTGGCTCACTGGTAAATGAGGCCCTATGTCAGAAACCCTGAACCCCCCCTTTAAGGCCGACTGGAGTGAGCTGGTCTCGCCTCAGCTGTGGTTAACAATCCGGTCTGCCTTCAGCAAGTCTCCAGTTCCTGTTGTCATATGCGACTCAGAAAGGCGCTGTAAGCGACGATTAAACTGCATTTCAACCCTGCTTTTTCTTTTCCCTCCTGCGGTAATGAGTAACAGAATTTGTAACATGTAGAACAATTGAAGAGTCGCTGGAGTGAAGTGAGCAGCCGTCCTCCAGCAACGACTGAACCGAGTTTCAACTCCGCTGATTGACTCGCTGAAAGAACTTGAGATTATTTTATTCCACGGACAGAAGCTGAGCTGGATGAATGCAGACTGGGAGACTAACGGATAAACATCCTTTTATTTTAAAAGAAAAATAAAACATAAAATGCTGTGATATAGTCCTGCTCACCATTACTGGCACTCATGAAGTCTACGTACATATACTCACAAACACAGGTACCAGTTTGGGGGGAGGGGGGGTTCCTTTCTGAAAGACATTTCTGTACCTTCATGGTCCATTTTTGTACCTTATCAAGCTGTATGAGTTAATAAAGTACAATTAAACCAATTAAAGATGATGAATAAAAGTCAATAAAATAGAGATTATGACAACAATCAAAGATGCTAATAATAAATGAATAATTATTATAGAAATATTAGGCCAAACACATATATAATTATACATATAATTATTACTATGATTATTATGAAAATCATAATATAATAACTATAATTATACTACTGTTTAGAAGTACTGCTATTTATAGTTATTGTACAAGCTACACACATTTTTCAATGCTGCAGGTACCCTTAGGGTTGGAATGGTACAAATGTGTACTTTATATTACTTTGGACCCTTTTTCATAGTATATAGGTACTTCTGGCCTCATAGAGACCAATATTGTACTTTTGAGAGAATATTTGTAATAAATGTACCTGCAGGTACAGAAATGATCCTGTCTGTACCTCCATGTTTCTGAGTGTGTAGATTATAACAAATACCAAACAACTGAAGGATCCTGCTGATGTACGTTCGGTACGTTTCCATGTATTTCTGAAGATATTTGCTCAGTGATGCGGAACATGAAGGGGAGCCAGGATGGAGAGCAGGGCTGGGATGTTTTTTCAGGAACGGGGGTGTGCAGTTCAGTTCCAGCTTGTGTTTCTCACAGATCTCCCCGTGTTTCACGTTTCAGGAGGATCTCCTCACAACCTGAGCTTCAGAGTGAAATTCTTCGTGACCGACCCGGGGAAACTTCAGGAGGAATACACGCGGTGAGAACTTTGCTTTTACCTGCAGGAACACGTCTGGTGCTGCTGGATTTATCCGTGCTGCAACGCCAATTTCTGTTTAAAGGGATAGTACACCCACAGAATGATGCTCCTTCATCTTCTCCTCATCCTCATGCTGAGCAAGACTCTGCAGCACTTTTTAATATCTCAAATGCAGCCGGAGATCCGAGGGGGGGTTTCATTATCCCCCAACTTTCATATAATGGAGTTCAACGGGGTCCGAGCCAAAAAGGTCCTTAAAGTCCACAAAAACTTGTCAATATTCCTCCAAACTGCTCGTCCAATGTAATCCAAGTGTCCTGAGTGGGTAGCGTCCAGAATTTACTGGAATCGTCATTTAGTAGATTTTTAGAGACTAAACAGTACTACATCAGTACTACATCAGTACTACATCAGTACTTTCCTGATGGATCCATGAGAGTTTGATTTGATTTGACAAAGTTTATTTGAACTTTATGGCAATATAAAACAAACAGAAACGACAAAGTTGAAAAGGAGAAGGTGGAAGCATGAGCTTATCTAATCCCTCCCCAGGAACATACAACAACTTCCATTCATTACTCTATGCCATTACAGTCTTTCAGGAATCATCACACGTCCTATAATAAACTAGTTATAATAAACTAGTTATCATAACTTTGTTCCACCATTATCAACTCCAAAGGAATATTTTATCTTCATATATTCAGATGTTGTAATAATAATGATAATAATAATGTAATAATGATATAGTAACGCTACACATATAAAACTATCAAGTTCCTATAACCTGCAAGCGAACCATGATTACAATTACAAGTTCACCACACTACGGACTGCGGCAGACGACATCATTTCTTTCTTTCGTTCTTTTGTTCTTTCGTTCTTTTGTTTGTTCTTTTGTTCTTTCTTTTTTGTTTGTTTGTTTGTTTTTTCTTCCTTCCTTCCTTCCTTCCTTCCTTCCAAACCCCTCTTGTTTGTCTGCAGCTCTGTCGCTCTTAGCACAATGTAAACAGCGGATTTCTTCTTCTACGCTTGTATTATCTGCAGAGTAGGCTCTGAACGCCGAGGCTTCCACAGTGTGGTGAACATGCAAATAACTCCATTATATGAAAGTTGTGGGATAATGAACCCTGCCCCCCCGGATCTCCAGCTTAATTTGAGATATTAAAAAGTGCTTCAGAGTCTTGCTCACCATGAGGATGAGGAGAAGATGAAGAACCATCATTCTGTGGGTGTACTATCCCTTTAAGTTTTGGATCATTCTCGTGTCCCAGTTGAAGGTGTGAGGCTGCTGCTTCAGTTATTTTCCTGCTGGTTTCACCTTCAACAGTCTCCTGTAGCGTCAGGAACCTGTATAGACAACACAAGCTGGTCCCGGTGTGGCGGTCCCGGTGTGGCGGTCCCGGTGTGGCGGTCATGGTGTTCTGTCCCGGTGTGGCAGCGCTCTTCTTTGCTCTTCTTTGCTCTTCTTTGCTCCTCTTTGCTCCTCTTTGCTCTTCTTTGCTCTTCTTTGCTCTTCTTTGCTCCTCTTTGCTCCTCTTTGCTCTTCTTTGCTCTTCTTTGCTCTTCTTTGCTCCTCTTTGCTCCTCTTTGCTCTTCTTTGCTCTTCTTTGCTCTTCTTTGCTCTTCTTTGCTCTTCTTTGCTCTTCTTTGCTCCTCTTTGCTCCTCTTTGCTCTTCTTTGCTCTTCTTTGCTCTTCTTTGCTCCTCTTTGCTCCTCTTTGCTCTTCTTTGCTCTTCTTTGCTCTTCTTTGCTCTTCTTTGCTCCTCTTTGCTCTTCTTTGCTCTTCTTTGCTCTTCTTTGCTCCTCTTTGCTCCTCTTTGCTCTTCTTTGCTCTTCTTTGCTCTTCTTTGCTCCTCTTTGCTCCTCTTTGCTCTTCTTTGCTCTTCTTTGCTCTTCTTTGCTCTTCTTTGCTCTTCTTTGCTCCTCTTTGCTCCTCTTTGCTCTTCTTTGCTCTTCTTTGCTCTTCTTTGCTCTTCTTTGCTCCTCTTTGCTCCTCTTTGCTCTTCTTTGCTCTTCTTTGCTCTTCTTTGCTCTTCTTTGCTCCTCTTTGCTCCTCTTTGCTCTTCTTTGCTCCTCTTTGCTCCTCTTTGCTCTTCTTTGCTCTTCTTTGCTCTTCTTTGCTCCTCTTTGCTCCTCTTTGCTCTTCTTTGCTCCTCTTTGCTTTTCTTTGCTCTTCTTTGCTCTTCTTTGCTCTTCTTTGCTCTTCTTTGCTCTTCTTTGCTCCTCTTTGCTCTTCTTTGCTCTTCTTTGCTCTTCTTTGCTCCTCTTTGCTCCTCTTTGCTCCTCTTTGCTCCTCTTTGCTCCTCTTTGCTCCTCTTTGCTCCTCTTTGCTCTTCTTTGCTCTTCTTTGCTCTTCTTTGCTCCTCTTTGCTCCTCTTTGCTCTTCTTTGCTCTTCTTTGCTCTTCTTTGCTCCTCTTTGCTCTTCTTTGCTCTTCTTTGCTCTTCTTTGCTCTTCTTTGCTCCTCTTTGCTCCTCTTTGCTTTTTCTTTGCTCGTCTTTGCTTTTCTTTTGCTCGTCTTTGCTTTTCTTTGCTCTTCTTTGCTTTTCTTTGCTCCTCTTTGCTTTTCTTTGCTCGTCTTTGCTTTTCTTTGCTCTTCTTTGCTCTTCTTTGCTCCTCTTTGCTCCTCTTTGCTCTTCTTTGCTCTTCTTTGCTCCTTCTTTGCTCCTCTTTGCTCTTCTTTGCTCTTCTTTGCTCCTCTTTGCTCCTCTTTGCTCGTCTTTGCTTTTCTTTGCTCTTCTTTGCTTTTCTTTGCTCCTCTTTGCTTTTCTTTGCTCGTCTTTGCTTTTCTTTGCTCCTCTTTGCTCTTCTTTGCTCCTCTTTGCTCCTCTTTGCTCCTCTTTGCTCTTCTTTGCTCTTCTTTGCTCCTCTTTGCTCCTCTTTGCTCGTCTTTGCTTTTCTTTGCTCTTCTTTGCTTTTCTTTGCTCCTCTTTGCTTTTTCTTTGCTCGTCTTTGCTTTTTCTTTGCTCTTCTTTGCTCTTCTTTGCTCTTCTTTGCTCCTCTTTGCTCTTCTTTGCTCTTCTTTGCTCTTCTTTGCTCTTCTTTGCTCTTCTTTGCTCTTCTTTGCTCTTCTTTGCTCTTCTTTGCTCTTCTTTGCTCTTCTTTGCTCTTCTTTGCTCTTCTTTGCTCTTCTTTGCTCTTCTTTGCTTTTCTTTGCTCTTCTTTGCTTTTTCTTTGCTCCTCTTTGCTTTTCTTTGCTCTTTTTCTTTGCTCTTCTTTGCTCTTCTTTGCTTTTCTTTGCTCCTCTTTGCTTTTCTTTGCTCTTCTTTGCTCTTCTTTGCTCTTCTTTGCTCTTCTTTGCTCTTCTTTGCTCTTCTTTGCTCTTCTTTGCTCTTCTTTGCTCTTCTTTGCTCTTCTTTGCTTTTCTTTGCTCTTCTTTGCTCTTTCTTTGCTCTTTTGCTCCTCTTTGCTCTTCTTTGCTCCTCTTTGCTCTTCTCTTTGCTCTTCTTTGCTCTTCTTTGCTGCTCTTTTTTTTGCTCTTCTTTGCTCTTCTTTGCTCTTCTTTGCTCTTCTTTTGCTCTTCTTTGCTCCTCTTTGCTCTTCTTTGCTCTTCTTTGCTCTTCTTTGCTCTTCTTTGCTCTTCTTTGCTCTTCTTTGCTCTTCTTTGCTCTTCTTTGCTCTTCTTTGCTCTTCTTTGCTCTTCTTTGCTCTTTCTTTGCTCTTCTTTGCTTTTCTTTTCTTTGCTCTTCTTTGCTCTTCTTTGCTCTTCTTTGCTCTTCTTTGCTCTTCTTTGCTCTTCTTTGCTCTTCTTTGCTCTTTCTTTGCTCTTCTTTGCTCTTCTTTGCTCTTCTTTGCTCTTCTTTGCTCTTCTTTGCTCTTCTTTGCTCTTCTTTGCTCCTCTTTGCTCTTCTTTGCTCTTCTTTGCTCCTCTTTGCTTTTCTTTGCTCTTTCTTTTGCTCTTCTTTGCTCTTCTTTGCTTTCTTCTTTGCTCTTCTTGCTCTTCTTTGCTCTTCTTTGCTCTTCTTTGCTCCTCTTTGCTCTTCTTTGCTTTTATTTGCTCTTCTTTGCTCTTCTTTGCTCTTCTTTGCTTTTATTTGCTCTTCTTTGCTCCTCTTTGCTTTTATTTGCTCTTCTTTGCTCTTCTTTGCTTTTATTCTTGCTCTTCTTTGCTCTTTCTTTGCTCCTCTTTGCTCTTCTTTGCTTTTATTTGCTCTTCTTTGCTCTTCTTTGCTCTTCTTTGCTCTTCTTTGCTCTTCTTTGCTCTTCTTTGCTCCTCTTTGCTCTTCTTTGCTCTTCTTTGCTCTTCTTTGCTCTTCTTTGCTCTTCTTTGCTCCTCTTTGCTCTTCTTTGCTTTTCTTTGCTCTTCTTTGCTCCTCTTTGCTCTTCTTTGCTTTTCTTTGCTCTTCTTGCTTTTCCTCTTCTTGCTCTTCTTTGCTCTTCTTTGCTCTTCTTTGCTCCTCTTTGCTCCTCTTTGTTCTTCTTTGCCATTCTTTAGCTTGTTGCTCCTAATAACAGAAAGTCAGCAGCCAGGCTGTTTGTGGACATGCAGAGGACACCTGACATGTTTGTTTAGCTCGGACCTGATGCACACGCAGAACTTTGTTGCTTGAAGGGATGCACGATAATTATCGGTCTGGTAACAGGAAATTATTACATCTTTCCGATAAGTCCGATATCACCGCAACTTTCCCCGATTACATGTTATTTTTTGTCAGCACAATCGTGCTCGGTCACATTATGAGACCAGAGCTGCTGTTTAAAAATGCTCCTACGTACTCAAACAAGTCTTACCTGTCAATCATTATTATTGTTTACAAATAGCATTTTTCAGATTGTGTTAAACAATAAATATTTGAGTCTAACTTGTCATCATCATGTTCTTTTTTTTTTTTTTTTACTTGATTGCATGTATCTGCATCAGTTTAAGGAGACTTTATCTATGTATCAGTAATCGATGCATCTTATTTATGCTGATGTGCATTTGAGATATCGAATAGTTTGATATCTTTTAGAAAATGTTTGAGAAGCTTGCTGATACTTTTTCACTGGAAAAATGAAATATTTCTTCATTTAAAGGATGAAAAGTGTTTTTGGTTTTGTTAACAGTGATATCAGGATTAGGTATGCATGTGTGTTATCGGTTATCGGTATCGGCCTTTAGGAGCTAAAACCGGTCTTTGCCATTTATCTCAGTGGAAGTAAGTGTAACGTAGTTTGAAAAAAGCTGCTGCATCCTTTAATGCTGCGTCCCTTCTTCTCCTCAGGTACCAATATTTTCTTCAGATCAAGCAGGATATATTAACTGGAAGGTGAGTGCGTCACTCTTCGTGTATGAGCTGTTGTATAAACATGAGATGTGTGTGACTGGAGGAGTTTATATGCAAACACAGGACGAGCTGCAGATTGCTCCTCATTCTCTGCTCCAGCTTTTCCTCCCTGGTTCTGCTCAGAAAAACATTTACACTCACCGGCCACTTTATATCGTAGCACCATGTTGTTGATAACTTTCTCTTTGTTCAACCTGGACCTTATCTCTAGCAGTTTATACGTGCATTTACTCGCCGGTAAAATTCCTGCATCGCAAGCAAACACTGTAAATAAAATGGCCGTAGTATCCGGTTACGGCTGAATGGAGGACAGTGAAGCCAGGTGGGCGTGTCCCACCGTCGCCATGTTGCCGTGTCGCGTGTGCCGTCACTCCCAGAAAATACTAATATGGACAAAGCACAGCCACGGGGCAAATGATTGACAGCTGACGTACTCTGGGCTAAACGCTAACCGAGCTAACTGGAAACTAACAGGAGCTAACGAAGATAAGCCTCCTGAGCGGCGGATAAAGGTCAGACATGTTTGGACCGTTAGCTGCTAAAAACCACCATGTTGCTGCTCTGATGCAGACTGAGACCTTACTGAGAGCTAACAAGGAGCTAACAGTTAGCCACCGGCCGGCAGGCCCACATCTGGTCTGCAGCATGTCAATCAAAAGGACACGCCCCTAATTATGTGTAATTTAAAAATAAATAACATCTAAACAATTGAGTTATAAAAAAACACACCCCCCCCTCACGGTTGATATGAAGGTAAACTTGACCTATTAAACCTAAAATGATGTTTGAACCAGATTGTAAACATGTTTGTGTTTATTTCTGCTGTAAACATGTTTATTCTGCTGTAAACATGTTTATTTCTGCTCTAAACATGTTTATTCTGCTGTAAACATGTTTATTCCACCGTTAACATGTTTTTTCCACCGTTAACATGTTTATATCTGCTGTAAACTTGTTTATATCTGCTGTAAACATGTTCATTTCTGCTGTAAACATGTTTATCCTACCGTTAACATGTTTATTCCTCCGTTAACATGTTTATTCTGCTGTAAACATGTATATATCTGCTGTAAACATGTTAATATCTGCTGTAAACATGTTTATTTCTGCTGTAAACATGTTTGTTTCTGCTGTAAACATGTTTATTTCTGCTGTAAAAGTGTTTATTTCTGCTGTAAACATGTTTATTCCTGCTGTAAACATGTTTATATCTGCTGTAAATATGTTTATTTCTGCTGTAAACATGTTTATTTCTACCGTAAACATGTTTATTTCTGCTGTAAACATGTTTATTTTAACTGCTGTAAACATGTTTATTTCTGCTGTAAACATGTTTATATCTGCTGTAAACGTGTTTATTTCTGCTGTGAACATGTTTATTCTGCTGTAAACATGTTTATTTCTGCTGTAAACATGTTTATTCTCTGCTGTAAACATGTTTATTTTGCTGTAAACATGTTTATTTTTGCTGTAAACATGTTTATTCCTGCTGTAAACATGTTTATTCCTGCTGTTAACATGTTTATTTTACCGTAAACATGTTTATTCCGGTAAACATGTTTATTTCTGCTGTAAACGTGTTTATTTCTGCTGTGAAGTTGGTCTTTCTAACATGGGAGTTTATGGGGCTTTGCTCTGCTTTGGAGCCCCTAGTGGATGAAGGGAAAACTACAGTTTCTGTGCTTTGTGGAAGTAGCTCTTTGTTCTCCAGCGGCGTTTCCCCTTGTTCTGATGTCATGGTGACCACGTTAACATGCCTAAGAACCTTACGTTGGGTTATTAGTGGCCAGTGAGTGTGCACGTTGTTTTTCATTTTCCCTGCTCTGATCAAAGATGAGATTTCATTTCCTCGTTCTCTAGAAGAACCTCTGCAGTCGTGTTTTGTATGGACCTGAGGATGAACCACGTGCTTGTTTCTGTTATTTCAGATTGCCCTGTCCTCACAACACTGCTGCTCTGCTGGCATCCTACGCCGTTCAGTGTAAGTATCGCTCCGAGTGCACCCAGCCCATCTAACAATGGAAAAGCAATTCATTAGGACCTTCTTCAGCCGCGCACACCGTTAAATGTGGTGGCTGTGGTTGCTGGAGTGCATTTCTGACTGCTGCTCCCAAACCACCATTTCATTTAAGCCATGTGGGATATTTACCTAAAGATGGTTTGAATATTCTATGAGATTGTGGCTTTTTCTGGGAAGGACTGATCCAGAATCAGCCTTTAATGAGCGCGTGATGTGCTAAGATGTTGGGTTTACTCAGCGGGTCAGTGGACGTTTATGCTAGCAGACTTTTTTATCCTCTCAGTTTCTTCTTCTGTGGTGGCTGCTCAGATCTGTGACCCCTGATACAGTCGTCTGTCTGTCTCACATCCTCTTTTTCTTCTACAGCCTTCCTTCTTTTCCTTTTTCTTTTTTTTTTTATTTATTTTTCTTTTTTTATATATTAAAAAATTAGAAATAAACAAAAATAAAACAAAATTATTATTCTTTTTTTTTTAAATCCTCCTGTGCTCTCTGCCTGCATCTTTATTCTTAGCTGCCCCTCCTCCCCTTTATGCAGTAATAACCCCCCCCACCTCCTCCTGTGGCATATTTTGCAGGGAATCAGCAGAGCTGCAGCTCCACAGTATATAGGTCAAAGAGGCGATTTGACCCAGTCTGGCGATGCCCTGACACCACTACTTTGCACTTCTACACACTCGCTGTGTCCGTGTTGTCACTCCTCGCTGTGCCAGCTCAGATTATGGAGATAAATGTTTGCTTTGGGAGAGAGAAAAAACTGTTTGAAGCAGCTGCTATGCTGCTAATTCAGCCGACGTGCCGGCACAGATGACTCGAAATCCCACACTAAAGCTCGCACTCTCAGATCACCACAAATCCCTCCTGGCTGACTCAAACTCCGCTTTTTTTTATTTATTTTCATGAGAACCATGGCAACCTCTTCCTCGAGCAAAGGTAAAGAGAAATAAATCGTTAGGTTTTAAAGTTGCAGATGAGAGCTTTGTAAATTCAGCTTGCCATGTCTTCCACAATGTTGCATCAGCTTCCACGTTCACGTCTTTAGAGCTGATTTTCATCCGGTTTTAGAGCTGGCAGTGATTATAGTTACCGTATTTTCTGGACTATAAGTCACACTTTTTTTTTTTTTCATAGGATGGCTGCTCCTGTGACTTATAGTCCAGTGCGACTTATAAATCAAAATATACACAATTTAACATATTTCAATAACAATTCAGGCTGACTGACATGTCCCAAGGAAGTTCATCCTTCTTAATCATGATTTTTATGATCATTTACAGGCATTAACTTTAGAATCGGACTGATTGGGGAATTTTTAGCAGTAACAAACTGGATATGAAAAAAAAATCACCCTTATTATAAAGAAATAATGCATTTTTTGACTGATGCGACTTATATTCAGGAGCGACTTATAGTCCAGAAAATACGGTAACTAACTGACTAAAACAAACAAACGAAAACTAAAACTGAAAAAACATTTTCGTTAACTGAAATAAAAAGGACAGTTTTTTTAAAAAAACCAATAACTAAATGAAACTGTTTTATTACAAAACTAATATTATTGTAAAAACATCCTTAGTTTTAATCTTGTAAATTAATTTAATACAGTTATTCATATCTTCCAATTAAAGAAGGAAAAAACATCATCTGCCAGTAAAATGAGTTGAAACTGACAAAAGTAATAATGAATAAAATTCTATGAAAATCATGACACTGATTCTGAATCGTGGTTCAACAAAAATATTCAAAACAAACACAAAAAATAAAACGAGTAAACAAGCATGATGGGGCTCTGAAGCTTTGGAGGCAATCACTGCAATCAGGTGTTTCTGTAACGTCCAATCAGACGTCTGCACCTGCTGACAGGTATGTTGGTCCATGTTCATGGAAAGATGCTCTGATGTGTCTGAGACAGTTTTGTTTGTTTGTTTTTTAATTATTGTTTTCAACTACAACTGAAAAGCAACATTTTATTTCACTAAATTATAATTTTGTAAATTTTCATTATTAGTTTCTTTAGTTTCTTGTTTGAATTACTGTTGTGAATTTAGCCTTTTCTTTATCTGGAGGGTATGAATTAGGGACGCACGATATAATCGGCCCCCTATCAGTATCTGCTATATCGGCCACTGTATCGATATTTAACCGACCATCTCGCTGTTTCTAAAGTCTAAGCAAAAAACTTCCTCTTCTTCAAAAATGTCTTTTTTACAGACTTAATATCAAAACATTGAAATATCGCGATATTTTCATGTGTTATCATATTGACGTATAAAATGACGTGCGGGCGACGTACGGGCGACGTCCGTAGGACGTCCGGGCGACGTCCGTACGGGCCCGTCCTTGCCGTAACCGGTGCTCTGGCTCCAGGCTGCTGGAGTTTTCCTCCTCACCTGTTTGCACTGTCGTAGCTGAGCCCTGGTGGTGTGTTCACATCAATAAGCGTCTAAGCTGGGATGGATTTGTTGCTCAGCGTGCTTCTGCTCCCGGCTCGCCGCTCAGTCAGGGGACGACTTCAGCTGATGGATGTTTTGAGCCTCAGATGGAAGACGGTGAGCTAACGGGATGTTCCTTCAGCTCTTCATCCCTGAGAGACGTGATGCTGTCGGGAGCCATTTATTTCCCTCTCTCCTTCTCTGTAAACACTTGTTTTATTATGTTTGTTTATTATGTTTGTTTTACAGTTTCTTGCCTTCAGCCCGGAACTGAATAACACGGTGGTAGAAATGAAGGCCCAGAACATGCTAATCCCAGCACAGGGTGTTTTGCTGTTTTAGTTTAAGCTGCTGGACCTGTGATGAAAGTGAAACTAACCGGATCGCCCTATTTGGCCCTAAACGTGAACGATCTCTGTTAATCAGATGAGGCAGCGTGGTTGTGTTGCCCTCGTTTCAGCTGTGATGCTGTACACACTTAAATCACACTTGTACTTTCTCTGTGCGCGCTCGGTCTGATAAGTTTAATGAAAAATGGTCCAAATGGGTTTCATGTGTGTCAGCAATACGACCCGATTTTGTGTTTTAAATGCGACTAGTTCTCCTATTTGCAGACTTCTGTAAAGGGCAAAAATCATTCGTGTTTATGTTCTTCTGTGCACTTGTTGCTCTAAGTGGAATCTCCCCTGGTTTATAGTTTTGTTTGTTTTTTTCCTACCTCTCTATGGGTTTTCTATTTTCTTTTCCCCAAAAAGCTTTGAAAATGAGTCTAAATATAGTCTCTGATTTGTACATGTACTGAAAATCATCAGCAAACGGTGAATTAAATAAAATAAAAAATCCTCTCTCTCTCTCTCTCTCTGCTTCTCCAGCCGAGCTGGGCGACTACAGCGAATCAGAACACAGTTCTGGCTACCTGTCCGACTACTGCTTCATCCCAACCCCCCCCCAGGACTTCCACAAGGAGGTGGCCAAGCATCACCAGCAGCACAGGTACGCTCGTGCTCCAGGTCATCTGAGCTTTTACCTCAGCTTGTTTCTGATTGGCTGAGTGTTGTTCTTTCTCTTTGTCTCCTCTCTCCTTCTCTTCATCTGCTGTCTCCTCCCCCTTTGCCCCCACACCTCCTCCCCCCGTCCTCCCCCGTCCTCCCCCGTCCTCCCCCCCCGTCCTCCCCCCGTCCCCTCCCCCCCGTCCTCCCTCTCTCAGCGGTCTATCTCCTGCCCAGTCGGAGTTTAATTATTTGAACACAGCACGCACGCTGGAGCTCTACGGGGTAGAGCTGCACTATGCAAGGGTAAGTAGGTTTCATTCCACGTCCGTGTTGAGCTACAGCCCGGTTTCATCCGTTATCTCCCTCCAGCTGTCTCGCTTCTCCCCCCTCCCACCAGAACCAGGAGCGTTTGACCCCAGACAGCCCGTATCCACCCACAACCTTCAGATCAGCATTGATAGCACAAGCTGCAGCGTGTAACAGCTTTCCCTTCCCCGAGAACTAGGGATGCATGATATGGGAATGTTGGCCGATATCCGATATGCCGATATTTAAAAGCTCATGTGGCTGATAACCGATATCGATAAGATACCGATATCAAAGCTGAAAAGTAATTTTGTCATATTCATTCTTTGTGCAGAATTAGAAAAACACCTCAACTTGTGTTTATGTAGAACAGCTGTTCAAACAAAACGAGGAGGATATTTGCATGATATCTTAGAACCACCTGGAGTTTTTTCTCCCTGAGAAAAAAACAAACAATACCAAGAACAGGGATATTTGGTTATTTACACAAACGAGCGTGTTTAAATACTGTTCACACTAGAGGTGGGAAAAATTATCGATACACTTAAATATCACCATATTTTCATTTCAGCCAATATCATATCGTGATTTAGAAATGCAATATCGATCTATTTTACTAACAAAATCTCACAAGATGTCGTTCTGTCGCGAAATCTCATGAGATTTCATTGTTCTCGTCTGCAAAGAATTAGATTTTGAAGAACGTCTAAATACAGTTTCTTTTACGTTCTGTGTGAACTAGAGGTGGGAAAAAATATCGATACGCTGAAATATTGTGATATTTTCATATGCCGATTTAATATTGATATCTAAAAACAGTATCAATCTATTTTACTAACGAAATCTTGTGAGATTTAACAAAAACCTGCTGCATTTTTAGTAATAGAACGACAAAATCTCACCAGATTTTAATAGCAAAATAGATCGATATCGTGTTTTAAATAACGATATGATACTGCAATATTTTCATGTGTCAATATTTCAGTGTATCAATATTTTTTCTTTTCAGTTTTTTCAGTTCAGTTTTAGGGTACGTTCACACCAGGATAGTCCAGGACTCGGTCCAGGACTCGGTCCAGGACTCGGTCCAGGACTCGGTCCAGAACTCGGTCCAGGACTCGGTCCAGGACTCGGTCCAGAACTCGGTCCAGGACTCGGTCCAGGACTCGGTCCAGGACTCGGTCCGATCGAGCGTATTTCAGAAAAATGTCATCTTTCTTTGATTCGGTTCACGTTGGAACTGCAGTAAATCAGGTGCGCCGGATCGTCCGATAGTCCGTTTGCAGGTGAACCGAGACCCCCGGCTTTCAGGCGGACCAGAATCCGATTCTGTTCTGACTGCGCCAAACGAAGCGGACTATCCGAGAAAGACTCTGCAGCACTTTTTTAATATCTCAAATGCAGCCGGCGATCAGGAAGGCTTCTCGTTTCCCCCCCAACTTTCATATAATGGAGTTCACCGGGGTCCGAGCCAAAAAGGTCCTTAAAGTCCACAAAAACTTGTCAATATTCCTCCATACTGCTCGGTTTGGAGTCCTAGCAGTCCATTAAATGAAAGTTGGGGGGAAATGAGAAGCCTTCCTGATCACCGGCTGCATTTGAGATATTAAAAAGTGCTGCAGAGTCTTTCTCACCATGAGGGGGGGTGGAAGATAAAGTTACATCATTCTGTGGGTGGAATGTTCCTTTAATGTGACGTAGCAGCTGTTGTGAATGAGTGAACGTGATCACGTAGTCCGATCGGGGGCTGAGTGAAGCCGGCGTATTTCTGCCGGTGTTCGGTATGTTAATCACGTGAACGTTGCCGCTGAGTCGCGTACGGAGCTGCAGGAGATTGATGCATCCACCTTTGTCTTCCCCGTTTGTTCCTCGTCCTCTCAGGACCAGAGCAACACAGAGATTCTCATCGGGGTGATGTCCGCCGGCATCGTGGTTTACAAGAACCGGGCTCGGATCAACTACTTCCCATGGTGAGTCCCACACAAGCGCTGAACGAGAGGAGACGGTGACGCCTCCCATCCGCCGTCTCCAGATTTACCAGACGCTGCTTTGATCCGGTACGTGGAGAGAGAGAAGGCTGTAATCAGCGGGCGGTTTGGGGGGGTGATTTAAACACAAATGAGATGACAGATGCACCATAAGGGGCAATTTGTGGAGGGTTTTTTGGGTGAGAGCTTTGCACCCGTTGATGACGATCATATCAGGTTTGTCACAGCTCGGTTTCAGAGTCGGCTCTGGCTCGTGCAAAGCGCTCGGTTACACTGCGTACGGACGAGCGGAGGGGCAACCATCACTGCAGCAGCAAGGCCACGAAGGTTTACACGGAGACACTCCTGTCCTCACCCATGTTCAGCTGTAGTTTCAGCTGTAATATCAGCTGTAGTATCAGCTGTAATATCAGCTGTAATATCAGCTGTAGTATCAGCTGTATCAGCTATGATATCAGCTGTAATATCAGCTATAATATCAGCTGTAATATCAGCTATATCAGCTATGATATCAGCTGTAGTATCAGCTATGATATCTGCTGTAATATCAGCTATATCATCTATGATATCAGCTGTAATATCAGCTATATCAGCTATGATATCAGCTGTAGTATCAGCTATGATATCAGCTATAATATCAGGTGTAGTATCAGCTATGATATCTGCTGTAATATCAGCTGTAATATCAGCTGTAATATCAGGTGTAGTATCAGCTATGATATCTGCTGTAATATCAGCTATATCATCTATGATATCAGCTGTAATATCAGCTATATCAGCTATGATATCAGCTGTAGTATCAGCTATGATATCAGCTATAATATCAGGTGTAGTATCAGCTATGATATCAGCTGTAATATCAGCTATGATATCAGCTATAATATCAGGTGTAGTATCAGCTATGATATCTGCTGTAATATCAGCTGTAATATCAGCTGTAATATCAGCTATAATATCAGGTGTAGTATCAGCTATAATATCAGGTGTAGTATCAGCTGTAATATCAGCTATATCAGCTACAATATCAGGTGTAGTATCAGCTGTAATATCAGCTATATCAGCTACAATATCAGGTGTAGTATCAGCTGTAATATCAGCTATATCAGCTGTAATATCAGGTGTAGTATCAGCTGTAGTATCAGCTGTATCAGCTATGATATCAGCTGTAATATCAGCTATAATATCAGGTGTAGTATCAGCTGTAGTATCAGCTATATCAGCTGTAGTATCAGCTGTAATATCAGCTATAATATCAGGTGTAGTATCAGCTGTAGTATCAGCTATGGTATCAGCTGTAATATCAGCTATAATATCAGGTGTAGTATCAGCTGTAGTATCAGCTATGATATCAGCTGTAGTATCAGCTATGATATCAGGTGTAGTATCAGCTATATCAGCTATGATATCAGCTGTAGTATCAGCTGTAGTATCAGCTATGATATCAGCTGTAATATCAGCTGTAATCTCCTCCTCTGGAGGATAAGCTGATCTGTGTCCGGTCCCGGTTTCTGATGAGCTGCCGTCCCGATGCAGGACTGCAGGTTAAACGGGACCGGATCAGAAGCTGCACCATCGTCTGCGTGCAGCTCCTGGAGGAGACGGTGAAATCACCAAACTCAGACTGACCTGATGAATCCGGACACGTTCAGAGACGTCCGACATCGTCCTTCTCTGTCCTTCTCTGTCCTTCTCTGTCCTTCTCTGTCCTCGTGGAGCCGATGAAGCCGAGCAGCTGCTCAGTTTCATCCTCCATCGTTCAGAGACGCAGACGAAGGAAACGACTCCTCCACCCTCGATGCTCCTGACACACGAGGCAGATCTGAGGTTCATGCTGCGTAATCAGAATAAGCTCATCATTTTATTAGATTATTCCATCTGCAGCAGGTTTCTGTTACAGTTGGAGGTTTGTAACAGAAAAGCTGCAGTTCAGCTCCAAGTTCATGTCCAGAGATGCTGCAGTTGTCATCAGTCCCTGTTCTTGTTCTCATCTGTAGAACAGATTTGATTTGATTTTTCCACTAAAACCTTGCAGCTAAACTCCAAACTGTGTCTCTGACAAAGATCCTCTGGAGAGTGAAATGTTTATTATCGTGCACGTGCTGTGTCGTGCTCATAATCCATTTTTATTTTCAGATTGAATTCCTTTTTCCAGGAAAAACCAGGTTTATAGTTCACGTCTTGTATCCGCTCTGAGAGTGAAATGTTCTCTGTTGTCGGTGCTGCTGCATATGTTGTGTGTTGTACACACAATGATTGCTCCAGAAAACTGAAGCTGCTCAGCTACACTTCCTCTGAAAACTCAGTCCAAGTCGTCTCCACGAGTCTCTGCTAGAGGGACATACTGCAGATCGCCTCATCCTGCAATAAAACTGTCAATTCATCATCACTTCCATCTCCCCTAGTTGTTATACTTAAAGGATAACTTTCTTTTGTCAACCTGGACCTTATTTCTGGGAGTTTATATGTGCATTTACTCACCGGTAAAGTTTCTGCATCACTTTGAGTCCTTCAGTGAACATCCAGTATCACGGTGGAGATGGGGCAGCCTCTATATAACACAAGATCTGCAGTAAAACTCCTTCATTTCATCAGAACTTTCAGTAGAATGACAGAATGAATGAGTACTATTGTCCTGTGAGTTCAGAGTTTCTCTAATTGTGTTTTTGTTGTTGTTGGGGTAGCAGCTGCCTGTCTCAGCTGTACTACGGAAGCGCGAATCATGAAGCTAAATCTGGACTCACAGGACAATAGTACTCGTTTGTTTGTTCTACTTAAAGTATTGATGAAATGAAGGAGTTTTGCTGCAGATAATGTCTGATAGAGGCTGCTCCGTCTGCCATGATACTGGATGCACGCTGAAGGGCGACTCAGCGTAAAACCTTCCAAAGGACTCAAAGTGATGCAGAAACTTTACCGGTGAGTAAATGCACGAATAAACTCCTAGAAATAAGATCCAGGTTGGAAAAAAGAACGTTATTATTTAATAACATAATGCCAGTGTTATACATGAGACAACAGCACTGGAGAATTTATGGATTTGACACTGTGATCGGTGATCGGCTCCAGAATCCTGATCACAGATCTGTGATCGGCTCCAGAATCCTGATCAGTGATCAGTGATCGGCTCCAGAATCTTAATCAGTGCATCTGTCAGAAAAACGTGGATATTTTCATGTTTGCTCTGAAACGTGGACTCTCCCGGAAACGTCTCCCCCGGCGATCGTTGATCTGGGATGATGATGATGTTGGCAGTCGCTGATTCCATCCGGTGGTTCGGACGGAGGAGCTGGAGTTGAACGGGCGTTCCTGGAAACGTTGCAGCTTCGGCTCTGACCTCTGACCTCTTTCTCGTTACTCGCTTTCCACCTGTAATCGCTCTTCACCTCAGTCTTTCTCCAAAGAATCAGTTCTTGGAAATCTCTGAAACCTGCTGCTGCTGCACCGCGGGAGGCTAAATGCTAATGTCTGCAGATACTTCAGTCATGTCTACAGTAACACGCTCTGCCCTGAATGCAGCAGCTGGTGCCTGCGTGGGCTTTTCACGGCTGATTTTAGGTGATTTTTGTTATTCTGCTGCAGCGTTAAGTCCTCCCAAGTTGATTCAGAGCTAAATTTAGAGCCCACGGTGTCACCAGCAGCTGTTGAGCACCATGTGTGAGGCAGAGTGAAACATAATAGTCTCTATTTTTTCATCCTCCGTGTTTCTACGTGTTTAACCCCGTCACGTCTGGAGCGGGCCTCCGGTCCGAGCTCGGAGGGCCAGCAGAGCTGCGGTCACATTTAGATTTCCTCGTCTTTTCCCTATTTCTGTCGGCAGCAGCCTGACAAATGAGCCACACTTGGACGGGCATGACTCACGCTCTGCTCGAGCATGTGTGCGGTTGTCCGTGCAAGCGTGTGAGTAAGCATGTGAAATATATTTAGCAGGGAGCGATGAGTCACAGCGGCAGCAGAGCTGGAGGAAGGATTATGTTACTCTGCTGCTGCCGCTCGTCACTCCACGTCCTGCTGCGGACGCACGGACGTGGAGGATGTCTGCTGATGGGGGGGTTGAAGCGCCGCGATGTGTTTAATGTGGCAAAAGCTGCAGTTATTACTGGGGTCTGTGAGGAACATGAAGGTGGTGGAGTTTACAGACGGCAGGTTGCTGCATGTTTAACATCATTTTCAGCCTCATGCTCCGGTTTGTTTGCCGGTCCACAAAATCCCGGCTTCGTCTCCTGTCCTGTCGTCCGCTATCTGCCCGATACGTTGGTTTTCTCTCTTATGACTGACGAGACATCGATACATCGGCCGGGCGATATTTTAGGCTGATGTTTGCTTCTTTTTGGGGGGGGGGGGGGGCTGGTATTGGCATCGGCTGATACCAGCATCTTTACAGGAAGCAGGCTTTTACGTGTGTGTGTATATATACATATACAGTCTTCCTCAGAATTATTCATACTCTCAATTAAAGAAAAGACTAAATTCACAATGAAAATTCAAATAACAAGAAACTAAAGAAACTAATAATAAATAAAAATTGGCAAAATTATAGTTAAGAGAAATAAAAAATTTGCTTTTGAATTGTGAATGGAAGTAAAAATTAAAAATGAAAATACTGTCTCAGACACATCAGAGCATCTTTCCCATGAACATGAACCATCATACCGTCAAAAGGTGCAGACGTCTGATTGGACGTTACAGAAAACAGCTGATTGTGTTTCCGGGACAGTTATGTTTGTTTATTATTATTATTATTTTAAACTATAATTCAAAAACAAGATTTTATACCACTAAAATATAATTTTGTAAATTCTTATTTATTATGAGTTTATTTATTTTCTTGATATTTTAATTACTGTTGTGAATTTAGTCTTTTCTTTAAGTGGAACTTATGAATAATTCTGAGGGCTGTAACATTAATGAGTTAATTCAGAAGTTTTAACCAACTTTTTTTTTGTCCTTTTCTGCACTCAGGCTGAAAATAGTGAAAATCTCCTTCAAGTGCAAACAATTTTTCATCCAGCTGAGAAGAGACGGGGTAAGAGCACACGTGCACATGCACGCACACACACACACGCACGCACACCAACACACACAAACACACACACACATACACACATACACACACACACACACACACGCACACACACACACACACACACCTCCTGACCAGCACCTCGTATCCTCGTCCTGGTTTGTGAGTTAATCGTGTGTGTTTTTGTAAAAACTGTCACATTCCAGCACGTGAGCTGTTGTCTGATTTAATCTGTGTTTATAATCTGTCAGATTAAGCCTCCCTGCTGCGTTTGTCATCTGTAATCCTCCACTCGCATCCTTTGTTTGACATATGAATCTCGTTGTTTACGGCGTCTCCATCACCGACAGTCCTCCATGTCCACGTCTCATCAGCCAGGTCTGGCTCATCGTGGTTTAATGAGACGGTAAAATTAAGATTAGGGGAACAAACAAACTCGTAGCAGTCATGTTTGTTTTATGTTGCTGACCTGTGGATCTGTTCCAAGTCTGCTGTTGCACCAGCGCTGGCTTCGTTTATTAGAAAAAACAGAAACTCACAGAGTCTGCGTCATTAACTCAGTTTTTTTAACACATTTTTAAGAAAAAAATTCAGAAACATCAATTTGAAATGTATTTGTTAAATAGCTCCTTGAGATGAAACATCTGGTTGTCAAAGGGGTCCAAAAGACAAAAATATATACAAGACATGCCGAACTGAAACATTATAATACAAAACAACATATACATGCAAACATACATACTCACAATCAATAATGGTCCTAAAATGGAACCTTGTGGTACCCCACATCGTACCGCCTCTCAGACTCTACAGGTGTAAACCGTCTATACTGACGTACTGCAGTCTATTATGTAGAAAATGACTAACTGATCCTCCTCCGTAAACCACGAATGTGGTGTTAAAAGCAGACAGAAATCTTATTCTCAGAAAATCTGTCACTTATTATTGTTTTTGTTTTTTTTTGGGTCAAATTCATTCATTTGAAAACACATTTTTCACACAAACCGAAAGAGTTTAAGCTGAAATTCTAAACTTATAAAAGCTTAACCCTGTTTACATGTAAACAACAACAAAAAGAACAGAAAGAAATATATGGTGTTATACGAACAAAACGGGTACAGAGGATTAAACTTCACGATAAAAATGACAAGAAACACCCCCCCCCCCCTCCCAAGAAACAATAACCATAATATCCCAATAATAATAATAATAAATTATTATTATTATGACAATAATAATAATAATAATAAATTATTATTATTATCACCTGTTCTGTTCCTGAATCCATGTAAAACTGGGGGGGGGTGGGGGGGGGGATGTGTTTTTGCCCGTTATAACTGCACTGACTGCAACAGTCGTTCAGGTCTGTAAGTTCCAGAACAAGCAGATCTCCGATCAGCTGGAATCGGAATCCTCCGCATTCCCGATCAAACGCAGCCGTGTTTGTTTAACCAATCAGAGATCCACGTTCCAGGATCCAGGTGCAGCATGAGGACGCCAGCAGCGGTGACGGTCGCTGTCTCTGGGAGAGCTTCCTAACAAACGGGGCAGATGCTGCCGATGATCTGTAACTCGTACTTTTCGCCGTGGAGGATGAAGCGTCTGTGGGTTTCTGAGAATCGATGCCGAACGCTCTGACCCCTGCTGCCTCTTTAAACCTGAATCCACGCGGCGGCAGCTGCTGTACGTCCACCGAACACGGCGAAACCTCAAATCTGACCAACAGATTTTCTCTTTTCTAGTCTAAATATCTCATCACACTCAAAATGGGACAAAATTACCTGAAGAGGAAGATTTCAGTGAGATAAAGGAACTTGTTTTAAGGTGATGCATCTTATTTTAAGAACATTTCACTTGTTCTGTTGGCAGATTTCTTTTTGCTTATCACAAGCAAAGAAAAATCTTTTTCACTTATTATTTTGGCCTATAATTGATTTATATTTGCTTGTAATAAGCAATAAGCTGCAGCGAAACTTGTCACATCGCTGCAGCTGAACGGAGCGAAGACGAGTTCGTCCCCAGTTCAGCTCTGCTTTGTTTTGCCTGGCGTTGGGGGGGTTAAAAAGCTGACTGTTCGCTCAGCGGTTTACGGTGGAAATGGCTCAGAAGTGGATGAAACAGACTGTCAGATAGTTTTCTAAAGAGGAAAAAAAGGTCAGATAGAGTTCAAACAGTCAAAATAAACCAGAAAAGGACAAAAAACAGATGTTCAATATTTGATATGATTGACCCCAAAAATGAAAAACAATTTAAAAATAAGTTTCTTTTAAATCGTATAAATTCTGTTTCGTTTAAATGCACTTCAACGACGACGACAACGCTGAAATTTCTCTGAGAATTATTCCGA
Source organism: Atherinomorus stipes (assembly GCA_023101725.1). Lineage (NCBI taxonomy): Eukaryota > Metazoa > Chordata > Actinopteri > Atheriniformes > Atherinidae > Atherinomorus > Atherinomorus stipes. Next base: position 195,537 of record JALJCO010010722.1, on the reverse strand, counting down.
TCACACGGGGCAGCTTGGTGACAATTAAATCTGAGACCTGATTTTGTTGATCAGATGCATTAAAGGAACATCCATGTTTTATTATTAGTATTATTATTATTATTATTTTTATTGTCTGCAATGTATTCCTCTTGTCTCTTTATGCTTTTGTTTGTTTGTTTTTTCTTTTTGTAAAACTACCCAGACTATGAGGCCAAATCACTGATACTAACTGGTTTATTTTTGGTACTTTCTCTCTGAATGTGTATAGTTTCCTCATGTACTCTTCATATGCATTAATGTCTTGAGCATTTGCATCTGTAATGACAATGTACCACGGCACCAGTAAAAAAAGGAAAAGAAACTTCTCTCTGGGATAAAAATGATTGTTAAATAGATTTAAAATGTGATGGAGAAGAGCAGGCTTCTAGCAGGGTCTTCATCTAACAGAGTCTGAAATTCTGAACTTAAACTTTAAGGCCTTTAAAGGGTCTTAAAAAGCGCCGTTTCCTCATCCAAGGTCTTAGATTTGATCAGACAAGTCTTCATTTTTTACTGTTGTTCCTTCCAGTGGAGCGTCGACCACATAGAATACGCTGAATAATAAATCAGAAGTTGATTCTGTCGTGTTTCTGAACGCTTCACATATCTACGACGGACATTTCTGATTTCTTTCTCTATTTTTTTCTTTTACTGATACACAATTATGTTTTTTTTTAGTCCTGCCTGAGTGAATATTAATGTCCGTCATTATGTGATTCAGTTGTTCACTAAAATCCTTTTTTTTTTTTAGTTTGGGGCAATTATTACGTGATTAATGAAGATTGATCAATTACAAACCCTGTTTTTTTTGTTTTTTTTTCATCATTGCGTCCTATTTTGAATTTCTGTGATTATTTGAATGTTTCTGATAATGCATCATGTTCTTAATTTGATTTATAAAGGTCTTAAATTTAAAGAAGGAAGAAAACAAGAAACAATTAGAAAAAATAACTGAAATTAATTCACTGAAATAGTAAAAGAAAGTAAAAAAAGCATGAATAATTGAAACGAGTAGATGGGAGAGTAACTGATGAATGTAGCAGCAGGTTAAAGTCTAACTGACGGAGCAACGTTGCAGATCTTCCTGGACTTGTACTGAAGGTTTGGTGGTTCTTTCTGTGCTTGCAGACGGAGACCCGCGAGACGTTGCTGGGTTTCAACATGGTCAACTACCGGGCCTGCAAGAACCTGTGGAAGGCCTGCGTGGAGCACCACACCTTCTTCCGGCTGGAGCGGCCCATCCCCCCCCAGAAGAACTTCTTCGCCCACTACTTCACTCTGGGCTCAAAGTTCAGATACTGGTGAGGACCAGAAGGAACCGCAGGACCCGTCTGAGACGAGTGCCGACATCAGTGAGAACGTTCAGCTCATCTTCCAGATGTTTGCACTCGTCTCTGTCGCACTTTCTACATTTTTACGTTGGATTGAAGGATAAAGAGAAAACAAAAGTTCTCCCAAAACTTAGTGATATTTGCCGTGGGGTCTGAAAAGAGTCTACGGTCTTGCAGGTTTCCTCCATTACAGATTTTTGTCCTTGTGGCTGTATGTGTATATATATATGTGTGTGTATATATATGTATATATTTACATATATATACATATATACATTATATATATACATATATATATATATATATATATATATATATATTGTGTGTGTATATATTATATATTTACATATATATACATATATACTTATATATATACATATATATATATATATATATATATATATATATATTTTATATATATGTATATATTTACATATATATACATATATATATATATATATATATATATATATATATATATATTTTGAAATAATATTTACATATATATACAAACTATATATATACTATATATATATATATATATATATATATATATATTTTTAATATATGTATATATTTACATATATATACTATATACATTATATATATACATATATATATATTATATATATGTGTATATATATGTATATATTTACATATATATATACATATATACATATATATATATACATTATATATTATATATATATGTATTGTGTGTGTGTGTACACACTACTCACAAAAAGTATATATTTGTTTTTCATACGTCAGAATGAACCTAAAATCCACTCTAAACTTTCCAGGTGAACTAAATTAAACTTTCTCTAAACTTTTCAATGCACATGTACATTGTTCAATGGTTAAATATTTATTCTGCATCATTCTGTTCTACAAAAACCGAAAGTTGAACATCCCTAACTTTTGGTAAGTAGTGTATATATATATATATATATATATTTTATTAATAGATGTATAGAAATTATATATATTTTTTATTATATTATAGTTTATTTATAAAACATTTAATAAGATTAATAGTAATATATTTATAAATTATTTATTAAATATACATACACACATAGATATGTTATTATTAATAAAGTATATACAATTACATAATATAATATATAATATTATATTAATAATAACATTATTAAAATATCAATAAGCTTTGTTTTTAGAATTTTGATTGCAGTCATCAGTCATTTTCTGTACCGCTTATCCAGTTCAGCGTTGCTGGAGTCTATCCAGCTGTTATCAGGTTAGAGGCAGGTTCACCTGGACAGGTAACCAGTCTGTGGCAGGACCAACACAGAGACACAGAAAACATTCACACTCACATTCATAAGGACAGTTTAGAGCGATCATTAATCTAACATCATGTGTGTGGATGGTGGGAGGAAGCCGGAGAACCCGGAGAGAACCCACGCATACACGGGAGAACATGCAAACTCCACACAGGAAGAACTACTGGAATAGTTCAGACCCCTCCCCAGCCGGGAATCAAACTAGCAACCTTCCTACTGTGAGGCTAACCACCACGCCACCGTGCATCTTTTTCTGTCTTTAACTGGAGGGGATGAATAATTATGAGGACGACTGTAAATGAACCAAATAAAAATGGTAAAAATCGTATCGTCAGACTCAGTTTCAGGAAAAACACACTCAGTAAAACTGCAGTTATGACGAGGTACTGTAGTTCTCATCAGCTGTTTGTGTTGTTTCCGTCTGCAGTGGGCGGACAGAGGTGCAGTCTGTGCAGTACGGGAAGGAGAAAGGCATCAAGGACCGGGTGTTTGCCAGGTAACAGCAGCATGTCGTTCCCTCTGTCCTCTCGCTTTTCTTCTGCTTTCCCCTTTAAACAAACTTCTATCCGGAGCACCTCCAAATGAAACCTAACGCGACTTCACGTCTGAGCAGGTCTCCCAGCAAGCCGCTGGCCAGGAAGCTGGTGGGCGGGACCGACTGGGAGTCCGTCAGCAGGAACAGCCTATCAGATGAGAGACTGGAGACCCAGAGTCTCCCCACTCGCTCGCCACCCGGAACGCCCACCCAGTGAGTTTCATGCAGAAATCAGCCGGAATAAGAGCTGCTCTGCGTCTGCAAAACTACCGTGCAGACTTTGCTTTTACGGTCATCACGCGACGTTTGCAGGACATATTTAACATTTATCCGTTTGGATTAAGAAAACGTCAGTTTCTGCTCGTTCTGGCGCAGAGTTTGAACAAACCAGCTCGTCTCACAGCAGAACCTGCTGCCGCTGCACCGCTGGTCCACCTTTAATCTCAGCCAGGATTTTAGCTTTTTGCTTTTCTTAAGATCCGCTCTGATGAAAATCACGTTTTTCATGTTCATGTGACGTTTTTTTATGGTAGAGGACATAATCTGAGAAAGTGTATTTCTACACTCCAAGTGGGGAGTGGGTAGTATGGATGGGCCATATGGAATAAATTATGTATCCCGCTAATTTTAGGTTTTTATCACGATAACAACACATGATGATAAAAAAAAATATCAGTCTAATCTTTTGTGTTATTTTTTTTTTTAATTGAATAAAAAGTTAAAATGTAAAAGTAAAAAAGTAATATATATATATATATATATATATATATTGAAAGGGTAAAAATGACTGTACCTTTTCAAATTTTACAAATAAAAAAAACTATCTATTCTATTATAAATCTATGCCTTTTATCCTTTTTAATAAAGGGAAAAACCCCTTACCTACATTCTGTCTTTAGCCCTGAAATAATACTAGAAGCCACTAAATTACATCAAATAAGTTCAAGTAGTACACCTGTACTGCAAAACTTTAAGTCTGAAATATTTGATGTGTAATCAAACGGTGCAAAACTATATATAAATAACTGTAAATACAACCTGATTTATTGTTTTTATCGTGAGATGACAAATTTTACCGCGGGGAATTTCTTTGATGACATATTACACACGATAATATATGCCTTTTGAGCCATCATCATTTGCTCATTAGTACTTTAAACAATGTGCACATTTTTTATTAGAAGTACAAAACCTATAGGCCTGGCTGCCCCCCCCCCCCCCCCCCAAGTTTGAAAACCGCTGATTTAAACTAAATCAAATGGCTAAATATGTTATTTCCCAAACAGAAATACTTTGAATATAATAATTTTAATCAATATAATTATTTGAATATTATATTATATTATATTAATTATTAAAATGATCATATATTATAATATAAAAAATAATGATATAAAAATTATATTAAAAATGTTTGTTAAAAATGAATTATAATTTATTATTTTTAATCCTAGGATTATAATCATATATTTATTCTAAGTAAATATGATGGATTATATTGCATATGATAAGAAATTCTGTATTGTAAAGAATGAATGGTGGTGCCTGAATATCAGGCTAACAGCAACAACATGGTAATTCCACTTTTCTCTGTAACAAGTTAGTAATAAATGAATGTGAAGCGGTTGTTTTGGTGAAGCAGACGGACGTTTCTTCCACTGCTAGAACATTCCAGCATTTAAACATCTCATTTCTTTTGTCAGGAACTCGCTGTTTGTACAAGAAGGCACGCGACTGCGCCCGTCATCCGTCGGCCACCTGGTCGATCACGTGATCCACGCGTCTCCCAGCCTACCGGTGTTCTCCTCCAATCACAAGTCGGCATCGTCCACGCAGGCCAACAGCATCAGCCTGGACTCCACACCGTGAGTTTCCGTCCTGCAGGACCGAGGTTTCATGAAACCGTGCTTACACCTGGAAACATTTAAATGGTCCCTATCGCGTTTTTGTGGCTGATTCTGGTGAGAACAGAGAGACGAAGCCACTTTCACTGTCCGGAGTTTCTGGCACGTTTTTACTGAGCTCCTGTTCCAGTGCACACGTTTAACCTGAAAAAGTGGCATTTCTCATTGATTTTGTTGGTATTGATGGTTGGGGCAGAAGTCTGTGATGATGGCTATGAAAGAAAAACGCAACTTTTCATTTTTAGATAAGATTTACAGGCCATTAACTGACATTGGCCCGAATGTGGCCTTAAGAAGCTGAACGTAACTTTCGTTTAGGGAGCTGTAAGGGTGAACAGTTAAAGGAGCATTCCACCCACAGAATGATGTAACTTTATCTTCCACCCCCTTCATGGTGAGAAAGACTTCTGCAGCACTTTTTAATATCTTCAAATGCAGCCGGGATCAGGAAGGCTTTCGGCTTTCCGCCCAACTTTAATAGGAGGTCTACTGGGTCCGAGCCAAAAAGGTCCATAAAAGTCCACAAAACGTGTCAATATTCCTCCATACTGCTCGTCCAATGTAATCCAAGTGTCCTTGAGTGGAGAAGCGCCCAGAATTACTGGAAACCATCATTTAGTAGATTTTTAGAGACTAAACAGTACTACATCAGTACAACATCAGTAGCCTACATCAAAGCTACTACATCAGTACTACATCACATCTCCTGCGCAGCACGCCTCATCACTCATGAAACTTACAGAAGCTGCGGCAGATGAGATCGCGCTGCTCTCTTTTTCTTTATTTCCTTCTGCTTTTAAATCAATATCAACCCTCTTGGATCCTCTTGTGTTTGTCCCGGTTAGTCTGCAGCTCTGTCGCTCTTAGCAATGTAAACAGAGAATTTCTTCTTCTACGCTTGTATTATCGGCAGAGTAGGCTCTGAACGCCGAGGCTTCTGTAGTTTTGTGAATGTGCATATGCGTGCTTTGCGAAAGTAAGATGTTCTGCTGTTTATGCTCTAAAAATCTACTAAATGATGGTTTCCAGTAAATTCTGGACGCTACCCACTCAGGACACGTGGATCACATTGGACGAGCAGTATGGAGGAATATTGACACGTTTTTGTGGACTTTTATGGACCTTTTTGGCTCGGACCCCGTGAACTCCATTATATGAAAGTTGGGGGGAAACGAGAAGCCTTCCTGATCACCGGCTGCATTTGAGATATTAAAAAAGTGTTGCAGAGTCTTTCTCACCATGAGGGGGGGTGGAAGATAAAGTTACATCATTCTGTGGGTGGAATGTCCCTTTAAAATCGTAGGTTTTTCAGTAGAAGCGTCTGAGCGGACGATTTCCGCTCCCGTCTGCCGATGCTGCAGCTGTGAACGTAGAACCTGCAGCTCGGTCGGTCTGCAGCTGTTAATCAGACCTGATCAGAGGAGGGTGGTCAGATCGGCAAGTACTCAACATAAGTACTCGTACTTGTACTCGGTGGACATAAAAGTGGTATCGGGACATCCCTACTTAGTATGATAATACTTTTTTAGCGTACACCGAACAGTTGTAGTGGCTGCAACATTCAGATGACCTGATTTGTAAAACAATGGGAGTGAATGGGCCAGTTTAACCATGGCAGTGGGGGTGGGGGCAGGGGGAGGTGGTGTTTGTGTGTGTGGGGGGGATCAGAAAATTTCTGTGAGTGCTGGTGTTAAATCTGGAAAACTTTGGGATGAGTGGGTTGGATGGTAATTTCTCTGCTTGGTAAATAAAGAACAGCCACCCTTTAATCAGAAGTTCCTCATCAGCTTCGGTCCGACTCCGCCGCTGCGACGACTGCTTTATTTTTATGTCTTTAAACGTCTCTCGGTGTCTGTGGCTTCTCCCGACGGTTCACGCTCCCTCCCAGCGTCACTTAACTAACCCGCTGGAACGATGAAGCCTTTGAAAAATGGCCCATAAAATGTGTTTACAGTCGGGTGGAGAGGCTGTTGAGCAGGGCTGAAGCTGCACATCCTCACAGCTCACACACTATAAAATATCTGCAGAAGCTCTTTAAGTCCCACATTGCTGTTTGGATGTGTGGAGTTGCAGCGTTGGGAGGAGAGGAGCCGGGAAGACGGAACATTTCTCAGTTGGAAACTGAAGTGGTTAAGTAACATCAAAGCGGCAGCTCCTCGCAGACTTACAAATGCCAAGTTTAGTGGCTCATCACTCCGTTTCAGAGCCAAAAGATGACATAATCACCTGCTCAGGCTTCAGACTGCGCACACATTATCCATGCATGCTGTTTGCTTGGCTGGCTGTGCTTCGCTACCCACATTTCCCCAAGTTTATATTCTGAAACCAGCGCAGAGATTTCTGTTAAATAATGAACTTCTGCTTTCAGGCTGAACTAAAAAATACATCAGTGTTGTTTTCATTGTTTGAAATACAACCTGAAGTACAACACTGTCATATTTTCTAATAACTGAGGACACGCATTCTCCCTGTTTTTGTCACTATCACACATCATTACAGCTGTGTGAAAAAGTGTTGCCTCCTTCCTGATTTCTTATTTTTTGCATGTTTGTCACCTTAAATGTTTCAGATCATCAAACAAATTTAAATATTAGACAAAGATAACAAAGTAAACACAAAATGCAGTTTTTAAATGAAGATTTTTATTAGTAAGGGGGAAAATCCAAACCTCCATGTCCCTGTGTGAAAAAGTGATCTTCCCCTAAACCTAATAACTGGTTGTTCCACCTTAGCAGCAACAACTGCATCAAGCGTTTGTGATAACTGGCAGTGAGTCTTCTTCAGCGCTGTGGAGGAATTTTGTTCCACTCATCTTTGCAGAATTGTTGTAATTCAGCCACATTGGAGGCTTTTCCAGCATGAACCGCCTTTTTAAGGTCATGCCACAGCATCTCAATGGATTCAGGTGGGGGCTTTGACTAGGCCACTCCAAAGTCTTCATGTTGTTGTTCTTAAGCCATTCAGAGGTGGACTTGCTGGTGTGTTCTGGATCATTGTTCTGCTGCAGAACCCAAGTGCGCTTCAGCTTGAGGTCACCAACAGATGGCCGGACGTTCTCCTTCAGGATTTTTTGGTAGAAGCAGAATTCATGGTTCCATTTACCACAGCAAGTCTTCCAGGTCCTGAAGCAGCAAAACAGCCCCAGACCATCACACTACCACCACCATGTTTTACTGTTGCTATGATGTTCCTTTTCTGCAATGCCGTGGTACTTTTACGCCAGATGTAATGGGACCTCCCCCTTCCAGAAAGTTCCACTTTTGTCTCGTCAGTCCACAGAGTATTTTCCCAAAAGTCTTGGGGATCATCAAGATGCTTTCTGGCTAAACTGAGACGAGTATTTTCCCAGCGCAATCACTTTTTCACACAGGACCATGGAGGTTTGGATTTTTACCCCGCTTACTAATAAAAATCTTCATTTAAAAACTGCATTTTGTGTTTACTTGTGTTATCTTTGACTAATATTTAAATTTGTTTGATGATCTAAAACATAAAAGTGTGACTAACATGCAAAAAAAAAAAAATCATGGTGGCAAACACTTTTTCACCCAAATGTATTTCCTACTAAATGAGCAAAATGCAGCCATAAAAACAGATTTAGTTTAGATTTTGCAATCTTAGATGCTCATGGAGACGTTTTCCCTCCACAGAGAGGATTCGTTTCTCTTCGCTGCCATTAAAACCTTAACAAGAAGAGCAGAAATCCCTCGGAGGCCCACTTCAGTCCATTACTGGACTTTCCTCAACTCCGATGTTCCGGTTTGGCTGCAAACGTTAGAAAATAGTTTCCTAGTCACAGTTTCTAAAGGATGATTATTGTAAAAAAACAAAAAAAACACATTGAAGTTTCTTTTTGTGTTTGTTGGCATTAAAATGTCTGAATTATCTCCTCCAGCATTCCTGGCATGTGTATGTATTAGATTTAGCCCCAATCCAGATTATGCTTTAACCTCTGAAAAGCTACGACTTCTTTTACCGGATTTAAATCTGCCTTTTTCCTCTTTAACATCCTCATTTTTCATGCTGAAGATTGAAACACAGCTACACACATCTGTCATCTCAACTGATGACATAGTTCACCACTTTGCTCAGACACATAATCCACATTTTCCCTGACATTCCCTGATTTCCCTCCAGCTCCGATCAGACCTGGAAACCTTGAAAACCGGACATACAGCTGTGCTTGAAAGTTTACGTACCCTACCACTAAAAAAAAAAAAAAAAAAATCACGATGGAAATTTTAAAAAAGACCAGAAACTAAAAAGTAATAATAAAAAAAATACAAATGATAATTTTGTAAAATAGAATATTGATTTTGAATTGTATTTGAACATCAACCATAAAAAAATCAAGCAAACAAAACTGCCCCAGACAAACAGTTGTCCTCAAAATTATTCATACCTTACAATTACAGAAAGGTGAGATTCACAACAGTAATTCAAATAACATGAAACTAAAGAAAGTAATAATAAATAAAAATTTACAAAATTATAATTTAGTGAAATGAAATATTGCTTTTGAATTGTTCCTGGACATAATAATTTAAAAAAACACACAAAACTGTCCCAGACACATTAGAGCACCTTTCCCATGAACATGGACCAGCATCCAGCTGATTTTTTCCTTCTTTAATCGGAGGGTGTGAATTATTCTGAGGACGACTGTGAGCTTTTTCCGCACAGACCAAGAACACGGTGCAGCGATTCGATGTTGTTTAATGACACACGAGCAGCAGCCATTTCGGGGCATTTTAATCCCTGCATCTCATAGAAAATCCATCATCTAATCTCAGCGGGGGTCGGTATCAGCTGATCTTTCTGTGATCAGTTCATCTTCCTCTAGCTTTAAGGGAGCATGGGGGCATTTTTCTCTGGGACTGCTCATTTTATTCTCCTCCATCCTAAAGAAAATTTCTTAAAAGATTTAGTGTTTGGACCGAAGAGGAAAGCTAAAATATGTCCTATGCAGTTGGTTAACTCTCCTTTTCCCGGGGCCTTTGCTGAGCTGGGCTAATGTATGCAGATGTTTGCATATTTATCACGCGTGTCATGCTGAGGGGGGGGCATGGAGGAGGAGGAGGAGGATGGCGGTCCTGGCTCAGGCTCGCTGTGCACCGCCATCCATCTGAGAGCTTGACCTGGTTTTGACCCATAATAGCTGTTAGCTTGAGTTCGTGCATGTTTAAAGACACAAAGTGGCACCAGTAGCAGCAGGCAAAACAAAGGCAATGCTCTTTGACTGGTCCCCCCCCCCCCCCCCCCCCCAAGGAGAGCTGGTTCACCCTCTCTCTCTCTCACACACACAGTGAAGCAACTGGCTTTTACCCACCAGGGAGGGAGCCATGATGCTGCTGAAAGCCCCAGCTGACTGACCGAGTTGTCTCAGCGTGCACACGGACGCTTTTATTGTCTGGTTGACGTGTGTGTGTGTGCGCGGGGGGGGGGTTGCATTATGACTTACAGCTCTATCAAGCTTTTCTGTCTTATTCAGTCTTTCTCATCATATTCCTTCTGTTACGTTTCTCTGATACAATACGTACCACGGTACGATATAGTATTGCGATATTGTGACACTGCATTCAAGGCACTTCAGGGAAATTTGCATTGCAGCTTGAAATGAAACTTGTACCCATGTACATGCATCTGATGACTGAAACAACTAAATGAATCAAAATCAATGAAATCCAGTTTCTCCATGTCCCGTTTATTAAAGGTGCCATGACATCAAATTTCACTTTTCTGGGGTTTTGGGTGTATAATATGATCTGTTGTGCACTGATGAGGTCATGTGGATGTCAGAGTGAGAATCAAAGTTCCTGTTTATGGTCTGTCAGCTTTGTCTCTCTGCTCAGAAACAGTTGAATCAGACAGCAGCTTATTATTCTCGTAGTTCTATCATTCTACGTAGTTCTATCATTCTACGTAGTTCCTATCATTCTACGTAGTTCTATCATTCTACGTAGTTCTATCATTCTACGTAGTTCCATCATTCTATGTAGTTCTATCATTCTACGTAGTTCCATCATTCTATGTAGTTCTATCATTCTACGTAGTTCTATCATTCTACGTAGTTCTATCATTCTATGTAGTTCTATCATTCTATGTAGTTCTATCATTCTACGTAGTTCTATCATTCTACGTAATTTAATTGCTCCAATAAGAGCACACTATCAAGTAAACAGCGCCCCCGGGGGGGGGGGGGGCCCCCCCCCCCCCCCCCCCCTCTCTCTCTAACGGTTTATGCACCGTCCGCTCCCCCCCTCCCCTCCCTGTCTGATTCAGCTTTGTGTATGGAGCTAGTAGTAACTTCTGTGCAGTCAGGTCTGGATTTTCAAACAAATGGATTTAAAAGCAAAACTTCTGCAGCAACACTGAGGGAGGGGGCCACCACCTTGTCATTACCTGTAAGTTTATTTATTTTCTAAATGCTGTCTTGTCTGATAAACGTAGCTCACACTATCTGAACTGCCCATGTTGCTAGCAGTTAGCCTTTAGCAAACTCCGACCGCAGCTTGACCTCCAGATTCTCCAAATAAGGTCATAGCCAAATAAGGTGTAGCCAATCAAAATGAAGTCAACGTGGTCTCCGGGTAAAGCTCCATATCATCACCGGACCCAACTGTATTACTGAGGAAGTGAGGTCTGGCGTTTCAAAACAATACTCCGCTGTAAAAAATGCCGTTTCTTTTCTTTTTGGAGTATTTACATATAAAGTAATGCCAACAACATAAACTAGTTTTTAACTGCTATGTCATCACTCCTTTAAACATAGAAACATCATTTAAAGTTTCAATGGGTCACAGAAGATGGAATTTCACCATATAAAAGGATATTTTCATATCTGCAATGGTTTTGACACAATCGCAAGTTACGTTTTAGTAAAAATCAGAAAATTCTGAAGCATTTTCAGCTTTGAAAAAATTTTCCATAACTCCTACAGCTTTCATCGTACAGACATAAATTATATATCAAAACATAAGAAAATTTGTCAGCTTCATTTGGGACAAAATCGCTCAGACGCACTGTTTTGGAGTTACGCTGCTCCAGAGTCCACCTCGCCTGCCATCCACTTCCATTATAACGGAGAAAAAAATGACCATCTTTCTCTGCAGTGCTTTAAACTCGCCACCATTTAAATTCTTTTCACAGTCGGATAAAATAAAATACGTTCCTGAGTTCCTCAAAGCCTCGTGCACTCACGGAGAAAAAATGATTTTGATATCTCTCATGGTTTTCTCTCAGGGTAGAGCTGTTCGGGGGGTGCGCGCAGACTATTCAGTGTAGTTCTGTGTAACTGGCATTTTCACACAGGCAGGCTCCGTTGCCTAGCAACAGGTAACGAGGCGGCGTCCATCTTTGTAACATGGCTGCCGCTCTCTTGGACGGGGGGAGGCAGCTTTCAAAACTACTTCAGAAATGTTCTAGTTTAATTATCTATGATGCTTCTAGATGGAAAGGTTAAACATTGATGCTAAAGTTTGACCTGAATTTTGCCCCCCTCCCTGACTTTCCTCGTTTCCGCCTCCTTTCCTCCCTCAGGTCTCCTGATGGGGTGGACGGCCAGCCTCCAGCTCTGCCCCCCAAGCAGCTGAGCAGGAAGACTCTGAGCCAGATCATCCAGGCCCATTCCCAGCAAAGCCTCCTGGACAACCACCTCAACGAGATGTACGACGTTCCCGTCAACACCGACAAAACCACGGTGAGTGCTAAAGTTCAGCTACATGCAAAAGAAAATGTCAAGTTTACTTAGAATGAGTACGAAAAAACTCGTTAAGCTGTGTTTAAAGCAGCAATTCAGTCTTTTTTATTCTGAAGGGAACAAGAACATGGATCACCACAGGTTGGGCTGTAATAAAGATTTAGGGTTTTTGGCCCCCTACTCACTCACTCACAGAGGTACCAGTTTGTACCTAAAAGGGTCCAAAGCTTGTTGCTGGGGGGGGTTCCTTTCTGAAAGACATTTCTGTACCTTTATGGTCCATTTTTGTACCTTATCAAGCTGTATGAGTTAATAAAGTACAATTAAACCAATTAAAGATGATGAATAAAAGTCAATAAAATAGAGATTATGACAACAATCAAAGATGCTAATAATAAATGAATAATTATTATAGAAATATTAGGCCAAACACACATATAATTATACATATAATTATTACTATGATTATTATGAAAATCATAATATAATAACTATAATGATACTACTGTTTAGAAGTACTGCTATTTATAGTTATTGTACAAGCTACACACATGTTTCAATGCTGCAGGTACCCTTAGGGTTGGAATGGTACAAATGTGTACTTTATATTACTTTGGAGCCTTTTTCATAGTATATAGGTACTTCTGGCCTCATAAAGACCAATATTGTACTTTTGAGAGAACGTTTGTAATAAATGTACGTACAGGTACAGAAATGTTACTGTCTCGTACCTGTTATCTGTTTCTGAGTGTGTGGTGGGCGTTAATGAATCATTAAATGTCTCAAACGTTGACTTGAAGCCACAGAAAGTCACATCTGCACCTTCAGTTTACACCAAAGCCTCCTGAGCTGTGAGCGTCTCCAGAGAGGACGTGATGACACTCGTCTTCCCATCATGTCTTTCAGCTGAACGGAGTCGTCCCGCATGATAACCTGGTCCTGATCAAGATGAGACCCGATGAACACGGACGATTCGGCTTCAACGTCAAGGTGAGATCAGTCGGCTGGAACGTGTCGGCTGGACCATCTCTCCGTCTCGCCACACGGTCACCGGGGCAACGGACTGTGTCCATCTATGTCTCTGTTTGTCTTCAGGGTGGAGCTGATCAGAAGATGCCCATCATTGTGTCCAGAGTGGCTCCAGGAACGTCGGTGAGCTAAAGGGACCCGACAGCGGAGCCCCACCCTTTACTCGCACATTCAGTTCATGCTGAACCGGTTCAAATCACATCACGTTTGATTATGTCGCCTTTTCAGTCACCAACGGACACGCACAGTGCTTTACAGCAGCGCAACAGAGAGACAACGAAGTAAAACATCATAAAATGCAAAGTTAGATTAGGGCTGTGCGATATACTCATATGATATCGCAATATGATATTTACATGAGAGAGATATATTTACACATATCGTTATATCGTGGTATTGGTTTTGCAGATTTTTTTTGCTTTATTTTCTTTAAAATATCAATACACTGAAATATTGCGATATTTTCATATGTCTATCTATATTTAGAAACGTGGTATTGATCTATTTTACTAATAAAATCTCACGAGATATCATTTTGTCACGAAAATTATGAAATCTTACAGTATTTTGTAACAAAACAATGATATCTCGCGAGATTTCATTCGTAAAATAGATCAGTACCACGTTTTTAAATATAGATATCGTATCGGCATATAAGATTTTGCAATATTTCAGTGTATCAATGTTTTTCCCACTTCGATTATCTAAACTGTCTGGAAGACGATCCTCCCCAAGACTTTTACAAAGAAATCATAAAAACCAGCAAATATCTTTAATTACTTAGATTTAACAAACATTTCTAACCAGTGTTTTTTATATGAAATGAAACTTTCAGACAAATTAGGGTAAAAATACCGGTATATATCATATATATCATCATCTAAAATAAATATATGATGATATGATATTTGGTGGATGGGTGATATGGACTAAAAAAAGTATCCCAATAATTTTTGGTTTTTATCACAGTAACGATAAATGACAATAAAAAAGATATCAGCTTATACGTTTGTATTATAAATCTATCACTACTCGGGCGTAAATCACTGGTTTGATCACGATATGATATCATATCGATACAGTGGCTCGGTGATTCGATGCCTGCTGACATCTTAGGATCCAGCGACCGATTTAAAACAATATAAAACAATATTACAAGTAATAAACAAAGTTATTGTTTCTTAACATAACTAAACTTTGCAGTACAATCTCCCTGTGTCACATCTGTCCACTACACGAGTATAAACATGTAGTTTTGTTGTGAAAAAGTCGTCAGAGGACCTTCAAAATAAATATTTTGATATCGATATTTGGTCTGTATGTTTTTGGATTGATTTGCGATTGATGCAACCATTTATATCGATATAGATCGATGTATTGTTACACCCCTAATCACTGTCTCTAGAGCCCGAGAATAATACCAGAAGCCACTAAACTTCATCAGTTAAGGTCAAGTAGTACACGTATACTGCAAAACTGCAGTTACACCAAACAAACGTGTCTGAAATATGATATTGGTTCAAATGGTGCAAAGAGCAAAACTAACTATATAAATAACTGTAAATAAAACCTGATAAATTTAATTTATCATTTTTATCGTGAAATGACAAGTTATTACCGCGGGGAATTTTTTTGACGATATATCACACACGATAACTTATCGCCCAGCTCTAAGTTAAATCATGGAAAATGAAGAGCAACGTAATTAGGAGCTAATAAAACAACAGAGGACAGAGCAGGGTGTACGCAACAGAGAATAAACATTTACCAAAATAAACTAGTTAAAATGAAAAGCCAGATCTTCAGCTTGGATGTAAAAGCCCAGCTCAGCGTCGGGGGGGCAGCGAGGTCCGTGAGCAGCTGAGAACGAGCGGTCGCTCCGCTGTTTCAGCTCCGTCGTCGGATCGAAGGCCCTGCTGATGCGACCTCGTCCATCGCCGCTCGCTGCATTTACTCCCTCTCTCTCTTTACCCCCCCCCTCTCCAGGCCGACCTGTGCGTGCCTCGTCTCAACGAGGGGGACCAGGTGGTCTTAATCAACGGGCGGGATATCTCCGACCACACCCACGACCAGGTGGTCATGTTCATCAAGGCCAGCTGTGAGAGCCACTCTGGAGAGCTCATCCTATTGGTCAGACCAAACGGTGAGTTGTTTTCTGCTCGTCTCGTTTCCGGGACGATGCAGACGTGAAAACGGTTTGTGTCCTCTGAAATCCGCCACACATCCTCAGGTTTAAAGTAGTACTTCCATGGTGATGTCATTAATATTTCTGTGTTCTCCATTATTATTGGATGCATTCTGCATCGTTTCTGTTTAAAAAAACCTTCTGGTATCTTTGTATCCAGCTGTATTTGTATACTAGAAGAGAGGCTTGTGGTCCAACGGCAGCTTTTCCGGGTCCTTCTCATGAATTTCCGTCTGATTGGCTGCCTCCCATCAGTGTATGAAGGAAGCTCCGCCCTCCGCTCTTATTTTGTTACAGACAGGAAATAGAGCCGACAAACAAGTTTGTTCCGTCATGCTAACAAACAGCTAGCTAATTAGCTTCTCAACTCCGAAGCTACAGTCGTGCCGTCTTTACTTCTAGTGTGTAGTGGAGGGTTACCTGCCTTCCAATGGACAGATAGAAACCCCACGTGGGATACGCTATTTGCAATGTTACGTAGAACTGCGAGGCTGTTCCCGATTCGCTCTTTTCTTCGTATTGTTTCTCTGATGAGAAAGCACAGCCGACTGGGGGGAACGCAACGCTAGCAAGTCAGCATGTGGAAGTAAACAAGGGGAAACCCTCCGTATTTCAGAAGGAGCAAGTTAAACGGGTTTTCAGTGGAAGGAGGCCTTTAAGGAACTGCTTCCATCTGATGCACCAGCACTTTAAAACAAACTGAAGCGATCCAGCATGTTTATGTTGTTTATCTTTAAACCAAACAAAGAAATGTCAATAATAATAATAGAAATGTTTATATATGTAGTATTTTATTGTGATTTCAAATGTTGTCTTGAGCCTATGATGCTGTTTTTTTTAAGTAGTCTTATTTTAAAGTTGTTGTAAAACGCTTTTATGAATAAAAATCTAATTGAAGCTTTTGATTGGTCAGCTGGTCCAGTAGCGTGGGTATCTGGTGGTAACCAAGCGAACTGTTTGGTTCAGGTTGATTTTCATTTTGACCGTTTTGGGTAAAAAAGAAGAAGATGTGGATCTCAGCCTCGGCTTTTTATTTCCAGGTTATTTCTCTGAGTTTTGGTTTGTGTGCAGCTCAGCTCGCTGTGATCATCGTGTTAAACGAGTCGGCGTTATCGTCAGGGGAAAAACTGGAACGGGTTTTAGTTTGTGTGCAGCTCAGCTCGCTGTGATCGTGTTAAATGACTCGGCGTTATCGTCAGGGAAAAACTGGAACGGGTTTTAGTTTGTGTGCAGCTCAGCTCGCTGTGATCATCGTGTTTAACGAGTCGGCGTTATCGTCAGGGAAAAACTGGAACGGGTTTTAGTTTGTGTGCAGCTCAGCTCGCTGTGATCATCGTGGTAAACGAGTCGGCGTTATCGTCAGGGGAAAAACTGGAACGGGTTTTAGTTTGTGTGCAGCTCAGCTCGCTGTGATCCTGGCTGTAAACGAGTCGGCGTTATCGTCAGGGGAAAAACTGGAACGGTGTGAATTCATTCTTCTCTCTTCCCGCCCTCTTCAGCCATTTACGACGTGGTGGAGGAGAAGACGGACTCGGAGCCGGACTTCCAGTACATCCCTGAGAAGTCCCTGCAGGACCCCGGCCAGCAGGACCAGCACGCCCTGCGGGACTCCATGGTCACGCTGAAGGAAGGCCTGGGCAGCGGGGCCATCCTGGCTCAGTTTGATGTGAGGACAGACGTGAGATATTCGGACTAGACCAGGGCTCTGCAACCTCCCACATCGGCTCCCAATAAAAATTATAAACAACCAGCTAATATTTTAAAATACTGGCGTATCCATGACGACATGTGGAGGCTTTAGCAGGTTTTTTCATGGCATAACTGTGAATTTCCACAACATAATGATAAAATACCAAGAAAATAATATTATTTCTTTAAATCTATTTCTTTTGTCATTAGTTTTTTTTCCACATAATTCCCAAAAACCCTACATTTTTATTTAACCTTTTTAAACAATTATTGATACACTGTAAAAACTCACATCTTAGCAAGTAGATTTTTCTAATGTCTCGTCAAAATATCTCATCCCACTCAAAAAAGACTAAATTACTTGGAGACACATTTCAGTGAGATAAAGGAACTTGTTTTAAGGCAGTGCATCTTATTTTAAGAAATCTTACCAAGAAAATTTTGCTTGTTCCATTGGCAGATTTTTTTTTCTTATTACAAGCAAAAAAAAAATCTTTGTCATCATTGAAATTTTTTTTTTTTTTATTCTCTTATTGTAATAAGCAAAAACAATTGTTGGCCACCCTTAAAGTAAGCAAAAATATTTTTTGCTTATGAAAAAAAAAAAAATATCGGCCTAAAAAAAATAATTTTTTTCTTGTCATAAGCAAAAAAAAATATAAAAAATCTTGGCCATACTAAAAATGAGGAAAAAAAGGAAAAACATTTTTATTATTATTGTTGTTATTAATTTTATTGTTATTATTTTAATTATTTGTTTTGCTTGTAATAAGCAAAAAGGAAAAAGTCGACCACTATAAAAATAAGTTTTTCCTTTTTAAAAAGGTGTTTGTTTTTTTTTTTGCTTGTAACAAGAAAAAAATCTGCCAATGGAACAAGCAAAATTTTCTTGATAAGATTTCTTAAAATAAGATGCACTGCCTTAAAACAAGTTCCTTTATCTCACTGAAATGTTTCCTTTTAAGTGATTTTGTCTTAATTTCAGTGTGATGAGATAAACTTACTAGAAATGAGAAAATATACTAAAAGTAGAAATAAAACGGATTCCTTTACAAAGAGCAAATTTCCGATGGTAATTATCAAAAATGATCATTTTCCTTCTTCCCAAAGGTGGTGGAACGTTTGTGGCTGTAAATGATTTATTTAGCTGGTTGAGGTTGAAAATGTCTCTTTGGATTGTAAAGGTTGTAGACCCCCGGACGAGACGGATGCAGATAAGTGGAGTCTGCTCCGGTTGGAAACAGCACCTTTTAAATCCACTTTAAATGAGCAGAAAGTATGAGATGAATGAGATGAAAGACGTTTCTCCGCTCTGATCTTCCTCCCCCCCCCCCACAGCAACTGTACAGGAAGAGGCCGGGGATGACCATGCTGTGTGCCAAATTACCTCAGAACGTTTCCAAAAACCGCTACAGAGACATCTCTCCATGTACGTGACCGAGCGTGACCACTGTCTGTTGTTTGAGTCTTCACATCCTCCTGTCACCCCCCACCCCCCCCCCCCCCCTCCAGCTGCTTTTCTCCAACGTTTTCAATGAAATCTTCTTTCCTCTGACAGATGATGCCACGCGGGTCATCCTGAAAAGCACAGATGACTACATCAATGCAAACTACATCAACGTGAGTTACTCTTCAGTCCTTTCTCATTCTGCTGGGCATCATGCCGTGGATTCAGCGAACTATCAGAACACCTACGGTTGTGTGAAAAAGTGTTTCCTCCTTCCTGATATCTTATTTTTTGCATGTTTGTCGCACTTAAATGTTTCAGATCATCAAACAAATTCAAATATTAGACAAAGATAACACAAGTAAACACAAAATGCAGTTTTTAAATGAAGGTTTTTTATTAGTAAGGGGGAAAAACTCCAAACCTCCATGTCCCTGTGTGAGAAAGTTCAGTTTCTCTATCCACATCCAGGCCTGATTACTGCCACACCTGTTCTCCATCAGAAATCCCTTAAATAGGACCTGCCTGACAAAGTGAAGTAGACCAAAAGATCCTCCAAAGCTAGACATCATGCTGCCATCCAAAGAAATTCAGGAACAAATGAGAAACAAAGTCATTGAGATCTATCAGTCTGGAAAAGGTTCCAAAGCCATTTCTAAAGCTTTGGGACTCCAGAGAACCACAGTGAGAACCATTATCCACAAATGGTGAAAACATGGAACAGTGGTGAACCTTCCCAGGAGGGGCCGGCCGACCAAAATGACCCCAAGAGCACAGCGACGACTCATCCAAGAGGTTACAAAAGACCCCAGAACAACATCCAAGAACTGCAGGCCTCACTTGCCTCAATGAAGGTCAGTGTTCATGACTCCCCCATCAGAAAGAGACTGGGGGGCAAAAATGGCTGCATGGCAGAGTTCCAAGACCAAAACCACTGCTGAGCAAAAAGAACATAAAGGCTCGTCTCAGTTTAGCCAGAAAGCATCTTGATGATCCCAAAGACTTTTGGGAAAATACTCTGTGGACTGACGAGACAAAAGTGGAACTTTCTGGAAGGTGGAGGTCCCATTACATCTGGCGTAAAAGTAACACGGCATTTCAGAAAAGGAACATCATAGCAACAGTAAAACATGGTGGTGGTAGTGTGATGGTCTGGGGCTGTTTTGCTGCTTCAGGACCTGGAAGACTTGCTGTGGTAAATGGAACCATGAATTCTGCTTCTACCAAAAAATCCTGAAGGAGAACGTCCGGCCATCTGTTGGTGACCTCAAGCTGAAGCGCACTTGGGTTCTGCAGCAGAACAATGATCCAGAACACACCAGCAAGTCCACCTCTGAATGGCTTAAGAACAACAACATGAAGACTTTGGAGTGGCCTAGTCAAAGCCCCCACCTGAATCCCATTGAGATGCTGTGGCATGAGCTTAAAAAGGCGGTTCATGCTGGAAAAGCCTCCAATGTGGCTGAATTACAACAATTCTGCAAAGATGAGTGGAACAAAATTCCTCCACAGCGCTGTAGAAGACTCACTGCCAGTTATCACAAACGCTTGATTTAAGTGTGACAAACATGGAAAAAAATAAGAAATCAGGAAGGAGGAAGCACTTTATCACACAGCTGTACATGGGCGGATGCTTTCTGCAGTGTTGAGTCTGTAATGTGACTGGTTTTGTCTGGAGTCGAGCAAACGTGGTGCATTTAGTGCAGCTGCTCAGGGTTCCCACGCGGCCTTAAATGTACAAATCTGCATTTATTACCTTAAAAAGTCCTTAACCTTTTATTAACTGCAGCACAGATGTCCTGTCTATGCCTGCTCTGTTATTTTTGTGCAGGGGGCAGTAATAACTTACAGGGCTCTTTAAAGAATGCCATGAATAAAAACCATACACAAAAGTCGGAATTGCTTTCATCACATCTTACTAAATAAAAAAACAAAACATAGTGATCCAAAACATTTCTAAGTGTATAAATTTAAAATAAATACTTCTTAACACTCCACAGGTTGTTGCAACCATTTATCTGTTGAAGTTTTTGAGATACAGCAGAGTACAAAGATGTTTTGATTGATGGATTTCAGAAAAAGCAGCTGATAAAGGCGTTTTTTCCTGCTGTGGTGTCATTGCTGGGAGCATTTCTAGGTGCTTCACCTGGAATATCTACAGCTAAGATAAACAAAAAAGGCTCTTGTCCATCAAGAGGCTGAAAAATTATTCAAAATTCAGCAATTTTTCATAAAACTACCAAAAGAACATACAAAAATATCAAATGCTGAAAAGCATTGAACAACTATTAAGTATCTTTAACATATATGTTTTACATTTTTTGTTCTTTAATCTATGAAAATCGTGACGTTGATTCTGAATTGTGGTTTGAAAGAAATGTTAAAAGCAAACACACAAAAAATAAACAAATAAACAAGCATGATGGAGCTCCGAAGCTAAAATGTTGTTAAGCAACACTTTGATTCAATCACTGCAATCAGGTGTTTCTGTAACATCCAATCAGACGTCTGCACCTGCTGACAGGTATGTTGGTCCATGTTCATGAGAAAGATGCTCTGATGTGTCTGAGACAGTTTTGTTTAGGGATGCACGATATAATCGGCCAACCCGCCGATATTTAGCCGATATTTAACCGATCAGCCTGCTGTTTCTAAAGGTTAAAGAAAAAAAAATAAAAATCTTTTTCTTCTTAAAAAACTTCTTTTTTACAGACTTTAAAACTTCTAAAGACTAGGGGGAGGTAAAATATTGACACACTGAAATATTGCGATATTTATGCTACTTTTATGCTATTTATGCTAATTATGATACATATGCTGATATATTGAAATTTAAAATGAGACATTGATCTATTTTACTAACAATATTTTTAGTTCTGTTGCAAAATCTTGCGAGAATTCATGAAATATCGAGAGATTTTATAACAACGATTAAATCTTGCGAGAGTTTGTAAGTAAAACAGATCGATACCCCATTTTTAAATATCGATTTGATATTGGAATATGAAAATATCGCAATATTTCAGTGAATCGATATTTTTCCCACCCATCCAAAGTGTCAAACGGATAACAAAACTGCTATTTGCAATGACTGTTTTTTTTCCCAGCTTTAATATCTATCGATATCAGTTATCGGCCACATGAGTTTTAAGATATTGGCATATCAGATATCGGACAAAATTCCAATATCGTGCATCCCTAGTTTTTTTTGTTTGTTTGTTTGTTTTGTTGTTTTTTTAATTATTATTTTCAACCACAATTTAAAAGCAATGTTTTTTTCACTAAATTATAATTTTGTAATTTTTTTATTTATTATTAGTTTCTTTAGTTACTGTTGTGAGTTTAACCTTTTCTTTTTTTTTATAATTTTGTAAATTTTATTTATTATTAGTTTCTTTAGTTACTGTTGTGAATTTAACCTTTTCTTTTTTTTATAATTTTGTAAATTTTTATTTATTATTAGTTTCTTTAGTTACTGTTGTGAATTTAACTTTTTCTTTTTTTTTATAATTTTGTAAATTTTTATTTATTATTAGGTTCTTTAGTTACTGTTGTGAATTTAACCTTTTTTTTTTTTTATAATTTTGTAAATTTGTATTTATTATTAGTTTCTTTAGTTACTGTTGTAAATTTAACCTTTTATTTTTTTTTATAATTTTGTAAATTCTTATTTATTATTAGTTTCTTTAGTTACTGTTGTGAATTTAACCTTTTCTTTAATTATAATTTTGTAAATTTTTATTTATTATTGGTTTCTTTAGTTACTGTTGTGAGTTTAACCTTTTCTTTAATTATAATTTTGTAAATTCTTATTTATTATTAGTTTCTTTAGTTACTGTTGTGAGTTTAACCTTTTCTTTTTTTTATAATTTTGTAAATTTTTATTTATTATTAGTTTCTTTAGTTACTGTTGTGAATTTAACCTTTTCTTTAATTATAATTTTGTAAATTCTTATTTATTATTAGTTTCTTTAGTTACTGTTGTGAGTTTAACCTTTTCTTTTTTTATAATTTTGTAAATTTGTATTTATTATTAGTTTCTTTAGTTACTGTTGTGAATTTAACCTTTTCTTTAATTATAATTTTGAGGATAACTGTACGTGTGTGTGGTTGTTATTCAGTCATCTTTTTCGGACGTTGTCTTACTTATTGTCTGTGTGGCAGTGAAATGAACATTAAATTCTGTTCTAAGGGGTTTTAGGAAGGTCTCAAAGTCTTGAATTTAACTTGTAAAAACACGTGGGAACCCTGGCGACCACTGATGTGGGGGTATGTAATCCAGAGCTGTATACGTCTGATGGTGGTGGGAATCATTTCGGGGGCCGATGTGATGCAGAATAACCTCGGTACCACCTCTGCTTCTCATTCTCTGCAGATGGAGATTCCCGCCTCCAGCCTGATAAACCGCTACATCGCGTGCCAGGGCCCGCTGCCCAACACCTGCCCCGACTTCTGGCAGATGACCTGGGAGCAGGGCTCGTCCATGGTGGTCATGCTGACCACGCAGGTGGAGCGGGGGCGGGTACGTAAGGACGAGGGTTGTAAACCGCACGTCTGTGGCTCTTCTCCAGCACATTTTTCTCAGGAATGTTTAACTCCAGAGCTTTTAGGAAGCGCCGCATCGCTCACACTCGTAAAAGGCTCATTCTACAGAAACATCCATTTTAGAGCAGGAATCTGCAACCTGCAGCTCCACGAGTGGCTCTTTGGACCGTCCACAATCACTCAATAACACTGACTAAAAATGACAAAGAACCGAGTCATATTTAAAAATATAGATGATAACAAATGTAGGTTTTCACAGTTTTTCACTGGAATAATTGTTCTAAATTTTTACAAGTACCAGGAATGTTTTTTTTCAACATCTGTTTCTCGTCTCATTGGCTTGGAAAATTTGGGCTTCTTCTGCAACACGGTCTCAAAAGAGCAAAGTCCCAGAAAGAAAAATGGAACTAGCCCCCCCCTTTTTTTTTTTTTTTTCAAAGTTTTTATGATTTGTTTTGTACAGAAAAAGATTTGGGCCACTGAAGAAAAAAATTCTGAGAAAAAAGTCAGAATTTTGGTTTTTTTCCAGAATATTAAAAGAAATTTTCAGGATTTCCCCCCCCCCAATTTCTGAAAAAAGTCAAAATTCTGACTTTTATCTAGAACAATAAAAAAAAATGTCTGGAGATTTTATATTTTTCAATTTCTGGAAAAAGTCAGAATTTTTACTTTTTCCCAGAATATATATTAAAACAAAACAAAAAAAAACAAGGAATTCTGGGGAAAAAAGTCAATTCTTTTTTCCAGAATATAATTTTTTTTTTTTTTTTAAAGAAAAAAAAAGAGAATATTCAGGATTTTTTTTTTCAATATCTGGAAAAAGTCAGAAATTCAGACTTTTTCGAGAATAATTAGAAAAAAATTAATTCAGAATTCTGACTTTTTTTTCCCCTCAGAACATCAAAAGAAATTTTCTGGATTTTTTTTTTCAATATCTGAAGAAAGTCAGAATACTCAGAAATTAAAATAAAAAAAAAATCTCCTGATTTTTTAAAATTTTTTATTTTAATGTTCTGGAAAAAAAATTGACTTTTGTCTCAGAAATTTATTAGATTTTTTCTTCAGTGGCTCTAATCCTCTTCCGTAGTTTTGTTTCTAAAACCTAAAAGTCTAAATTAAACTGTCGTTCTTGAAAAAAGGCAACAAATTTCATAAAGTACAAGTTGTTTTTTGAAAAAAAGACCATGAAATATTTGTGGCTCTGGACGACTTTTATGTAACTTGGTTGAGGCAAAAATGTCTCTGGACTGTAAAGGTTGCAGACCCCTGCTTTAGAGAAATATTACTTTTGAAAAAGAAGGTTTTATTCACATTTTTAAAGTTTTTTACTGAACCATCACACCGTTTGGAGCCATCAGCTTGCTAATTTTAGCCTCATTCATTTATTTAGAACCGCAAAAAGTGCTCGTCCCCACAGTCTTTTATGGAGACAAAACGCTTATACTGAGTTTAAAAATGGGTTTTTCTACCATTCCGAATGCAAAAATGTATAAATAACTATTAAATATATGATGTAAATGATATGTTAAAACTAAATTTTAAGGAAATATTATGAAAAATACTTAAAGTAGTCGTTCCCCATAGTTATGTCACTGGTGTGACCATGCAACAACAGTCTTTTATTTTGGAAAAAGAAATCCCACTGATGACATCACGTGAGTCCCTTTGACCTCTGTCCTGAAGATCTCTGAGGAAGGGTGAGGGCGAGAACGTTCTCCCTGATCAGTTTTCAGAAATATCGACATTTATCTCTGGATTTTATGTGACGTCGCTGCTGTTTCCTACTTTGTCGGCAAATGAATGAATTCAAATGTATAAAATGACATCATTTCGTGAACAGACTGACTAACGTGGTGTCGTGCTCTCCAGCAGCCACGTTGCAAAATGCCTTTTTTGTGAAAATTGTCACTGGTGTTCCTTCTTTGAGAATCGGTGAATCAGTAATAAATAAGCATGTTTTGTCTCGTGTATTATCAAATATCATATTTTACATAATAATTTTACAAACATAAATTTAGCTTTACTCATAAGTTCAGATTTTCAGGACTGCATCCTTCAATGTTTACACCAGATTTTCAGTTATTTTCATTTTTGTAGCAAAAACATGGCTGCACAGATGAATAAAAGTCTTTCAGTCACATTTAACAAACCCTAATAAATTTATAAAACACAGACTCCTGATTGTTTTGCATTATTATAATTCTTCTCTGACTCTGACTTCATGTGCTGAAGAGACTGAGACGTAATATTTTATAAAAGCCTTAATTTATGCAAAAAAGTTCGGTCACACCAGAGACAGAAAAGCAGCTCGTGTGCTCTTTAAATGTACAAAAATACAGAATCATTCATCTGTCACTGATGTGTAATCATAAAGTCAACAACTCATGTAACCAAGTTTAAATGTAAAAAAGCGGCCGTTTCTGTAGAACGACCCAGAAGTCGTCCTGTAGCGCCACCCCGCCCTCAACCAAAGCTTCTCTGCAGTCGTGTTTTTACGGTTGCAGGCTGCAGCCGTTTCTCTGCTGATGATGTCATGCATGTGCAGATGTTCACCTGCAGTAACAGGTGTGTGTGGCGTGTGTTTGCAGGTGAAGTGCCACCAGTACTGGCCCAACCCGGACAGCAGCGCCACCTACGGGGACTTCAGCGTCACCTGCCACAACGAGGAGGGCAACGCCGCCTTCCTGGTGCGGGAGATGACTCTGGTGCACACGCAGGTAAGGAGGGGGGGGCTCGGGGTCCAATCAGAAAGACGAAGGAGGGGGGGGGGGTGTCTAAGGAAGGACGAGCTCGCTTTGGACCCAGAGGAGGTGTGTTGCCATAGTGACCGGTGTGGGCTGTTCTTTTTCTGGCTCCTGCTGCTGCGTGCCGGCCACATATTGGGATCTGGTTGCCATGACGACCCAACCACCCCAGTCAGTCACAGAGCAGAAAAGGAGAGAAACGGAGAAACCAAACAGAGGAGGGGAGAGTGGGATGATGAGTCTGAAACGGAGGAGAAAAGTTGGTTGATTGTAGGGATGCACCATGTTGGAATTTTGGCCGATATCCGATATGCCAATATTTTAAAACTCATGTGGTCGATAACCAATATCAATACCGATATAGGACTGGGCGATAAACCGAAAAATTTACCGACACGACATTTCCAGCGATAACCGACGTCATTTTTCCCGTGTCGGTACGTTCGGTGCTGCGGCGCCTGTAAGAAAGCCGCAGTGGAAGTGCCTCACATGACATTTTTGTTCTCTCAGACTTGCCGTAGTTTCTGTAACGTGACATTCCTGCACTGGAGCTTCGTGTTTTTCATCATCATTTCCATGTTTTCGGTACAACATATGTCTGTAAATGATCAGTGACGTTTATCTGATGTCAGTATAAAGTCATAAACGTTTGAAGGAACGTTGTTTGTGTTAAACGTTTTCACAACGGTAGTGATGCTAATTGCATTAGCCTGTCTATGGGTTTTCCAGTGTTAAGTTAGCATTCATGCTAATCGGTAGTCGTGGGTGCATTTAATGGGAGACTCAGCACTGGTTTCCATGGACACAAAGTAATATTTGCTCATATGTAAATAAGAATCTAACTTATTTGAGTTAATCAGTTTAATAATTAATAATTCATTCATTAATTTGTATATTTGTATGTTAGTATTTCAGTTTCACAGTACTTCTCATATGTCCAAAACATCTACTGGGTTTTTATTGAGGAACCTGTTAATCTACCTGCCAAACAAGAAGTCACGTGAAGTTCCAGTTAAAGCAGAATATCTGTTTTAGTAAAATGAAAACAAAAGTAGTTTTTCTCTGTTTTGGAAAAAAAATCGATACACTGAAACATCGTGATATTTTCATATACCGATATCAAATCGACACTTAGAAACGTGGTATCAGTTTACTTACTTACGAAATCTCGCGCAATTTCATCGTTCTGTTCCAGAAATCTCGCGATATTTTGGAATTCTCGGAAAATTTCGTGACAGACTGATGAATTATCGCAACACTCCGTTGGTAAAATAGATCGATACCGCGTTTTTAAATGTCAATATGATATCAGCATATGAAAATATCGCGCTATTTCAGTGTATCAATATTTTTTCCCCACCCATGGTCTATAGAAGTTTTAAAGTCTGTAAAAAAGAAGTTTCTGAAGAAGAAGTTTTTTTATTTTCTTATTTTTTTGTTGTTTTTTTAAACAGCAGGCTGATTGGTTAAATATCGGTTAAATATCAGTGAGGTGGCCAATGTCTGATACTCGGTTTCAAGGCCAATATAAGCCAATACCTATAGCGGGCCAATTATATCGTTCATCCTTAGTTTATCGTCTTTTTGAGGCCTTTTCCTGATTCCAACAAACGACTCGCAACTTTTTGTCAACGCCTTCGTTATAATCGGAGGCAATTAGCGTTCTCCTTCTGCCTGTGATTGTTGCCATGGAGATAACCCCTTCACGCTTGAATTTATATGCATATGTATTGAAATATATATTGTTAGAGTTTTTGCTTTGAAGCAGATGTTAAATTAAGTTGAGATTGTTCATTTTACCACCGAACATGAAATAGATGCAAATTTGGGTTTGAGGCAAATTTGCGACACCTTTGGTCAAAAGTAATGAAATGAAGATCAAACTGATTTTTCATGTCTTAGGGGTCGGAAAAGGTTTGATGTCACAAAACTATTTTCAGTGCGCTGACTATAACACCGCTTTTTATCACTATTAACTATGATACTTCATAGAATAGATTTGCATACATATGTGATGTATAAAAGTATTTACATCGTGAACTATTGCAAACAGATATAAAACAGAGCTTAAAGTTTTTCTCTCAGAACATAAAATAAACATTCATGGAAGCAGTTTTACTGTAAAATATCGGATATCGGCCAAAATTCCAATATTCTGCATCCCTACTCTTGAATTATCTCTGATCTGAACCAGACTACCAGCTCTGATCTGAACCAGACTACCAGCTCTGATCTGATCTGAACCAGACTACCAGCTCTGATCTGAACCAGACTACCAGCTCTGATCTGATCTGAACCAGACTACCAGCGCTGATCTGATCTGAACCAGACTACCAGCTCTGATCTGATCTGAACCAGACTACCAGCGCTGATCTGAACCAGACTACCAGCGCTGATCTGAACCAGACTACCAGCTCTGATCTGAACCAGACTACCAGCTCTGATCTGATCTGAACCAGACTACCAGCTCTGATCTGAACCAGACTACCAGCTCTGATCTGAACCAGACTACCAGCTCTGATCTGAACCAGACTACCAGCTCTGATCTGAACCAGACTACCAGCTCTGATCTGAACCAGACTACCAGCTCTGATCTGAACCAGACTACCAGCTCTGATCTGAACCAGACTACCAGCTCTGATCTGAACCAGACTACCAGCGCTGATCTGAACCAGACTACCAGCTCTGATTTGAACCAGACTACCAGCTCTGATCTGAACCAGACTACCAGCTCTGATCTGAACCAGACTACCAGCGCTGATCTGAACCAGACTACCAGCGCTGATCTGAACCAGACTACCAGCTCTGATCTGAACCAGACTACCAGCTCTGATCTGAACCAGACTACCAGCTCTGATCTGAACCAGACTACCAGCTCTGATCTGAACCAGACTACCAGCTCTGATCTGAACCAGACTACCAGCTCTGATCTGAACCAGACTACCAGCTCTGATCTGAACCAGACTACCAGCTCTGATCTGAACCAGACTACCAGCTCTGATCTGAACCAGACTACCAGCTCTGATCTGAACCAGACTACCAGCTCTGATCTGAACCAGACTACCAGCTCTGATCTGAACCAGACTACCAGCTCTGATCTGAACCAGACTACCAGCTCTGATCTGAACCAGACTACCAGCTCTGATCTGAACCAGACTACCAGCTCTGATCTGAACCAGACTACCAGCTCTGATCTGAACCAGACTACCAGCTCTGATCTGAACCAGACTACCAGCTCTGATCTGAACCAGACTACCAGCTCTGATCTGAACCAGACTACCAGCTCTGATCTGAACCAGACTACCAGCTCTGATCTGAACCAGACTACCAGCTCTGATCTGAACCAGACTACCAGCTCTGATCTGAACCAGACTACCAGCTCTGATCTGAACCAGACTACCAGCTCTGATCTGAACCAGACTACCAGCTCTGATCTGAACCAGACTACCAGCGCTGATCTGAACCAGACTACCAGCTCTGATCTGAACCAGACTACCAGCTCTGATCTGAACCAGACTACCAGCTCTGATCTGAACCAGACTACCAGCTCTGATCTGAACCAGACTACCAGCTCTGATCTGAACCAGACTACCAGCTCTGATCTGAACCAGACTACCAGCTCTGATCTGAACCAGACTACCAGCTCTGATCTGATCTGAACCAGACTACCAGCTCTGATCTGAACCAGACTACCAGCTCTGATCTGATCTGAACCAGACTACCAGCTCTGATCTGAACCAGACTACCAGCTCTGATCTGAACCAGACTACCAGCGCTGATCTGAACCAGACTACCAGCTCTGATCTGAACCAGACTACCAGCTCTGATCTGAACCAGACTACCAGCTCTGATCTGATCTGAACCAGACTACCAGCTCTGATCTGAACCAGACTACCAGCTCTGATCTGAACCAGACTACCAGCTCTGATCTGAACCAGACTACCAGCTCTGATCTGAACCAGACTACCAGCTCTGATCTGAACCAGACTACCAGCTCTGATCTGAACCAGACTACCAGCTCTGATCTGAACCAGACTACCAGCTCTGATCTGAACCAGACTACCAGCTCTGATCTGATCTGAACCAGACTACCAGCTCTGATCTGATCTGAACCAGACTACCAGCTCTGATCTGAACCAGACTACCAGCTCTGATCTGATCTGAACCAGACTACCAGCTCTGATCTGAACCAGACTACCAGCTCTGATCTGAACCAGACTACCAGCTCTGATCTGAACCAGACTACCAGCTCTGATCTGAACCAGACTACCAGCTCTGATCTGAACCAGACTACCAGCTCTGATCTGATCTGAACCAGACTACCAGCTCTGATCTGATCTGAACCAGACTACCAGCTCTGATCTGAACCAGACTACCAGCTCTGATCTGAACCAGACTACCAGCTCTGATCTGAACCAGACTACCAGCTCTGATCTGATCTGAACCAGACTACCAGCTCTGATCTGAACCAGACTACCAGCTCTGATCTGATCTGAACCAGACTACCAGCGCTGATCTGATCTGAACCAGACTACCAGCTCTGATCTGATCTGAACCAGACTACCAGCGCTGATCTGAACCAGACTACCATCTCTGATCTGAACCAGACTACCAGCTCTGATCTGAACCAGACTACCAGCTCTGATCTGAACCAGACTACCAGCTCTGATCTGAACCAGACTACCAGCTCTGATCTGAACCAGACTACCAGCTCTGATCTGAACCAGACTACCAGCTCTGATTTGAACCAGACTACCAGCTCTGATCTGAACCAGACTACTAGCGCTGATCTGAACCAGACTACCAGCGCTGATCTGAACCAGACTACCAGCGCTGATCTGAACCAGACTACCAGCTCTGATCTGAACCAGACTACCAGCTCTGATCTGAACCAGACTACCAGCTCTGATCTGAACCAGACTACCAGCTCTGATCTGAACCAGACTACCAGCTCTGATCTGAACCAGACTACCAGCTCTGATCTGAACCAGACTACCAGCTCTGATCTGAACCAGACTACCAGCTCTGATCTGAACCAGACTACCAGCTCTGATCTGAACCAGACTACCAGCTCTGATCTGAACCAGACTACCAGCTCTGATCTGAACCAGACTACCAGCTCTGATCTGAACCAGACTACCAGCTCTGATCTGATCTGAACCAGACTACCAGCTCTGATCTGAACCAGACTACCAGCTCTGATCTGAACCAGACTACCAGCTCTGATCTGAACCAGACTACCAGCTCTGATCTGAACCAGGCTACCAGCTCTGATCTGAACCAGACTACCAGCTCTGATCTGAACCAGACTACCAGCTCTGATCTGAACCAGACTACCAGCTCTGATCTGAACCAGACTACCAGCTCTGATCTGAACCAGACTACCAGCTCTGATCTGAACCAGACTACCAGCTCTGATCTGAACCAGACTACCAGCGCTGATCTGAACCAGACTACCAGCGCTGATCTGAACCAGACTACCAGCTCTGATCTGAACCAGACTACCAGCTCTGATCTGAACCAGACTACCAGCTCTGATCTGAACCAGACTACCAGCTCTGATCTGAACCAGACTACCAGCTCTGATCTGAACCAGACTACCAGCTCTGATCTGAACCAGACTACCAGCTCTGATCTGAACCAGACTACCAGCTCTGATCTGATCTGAACCAGACTACCAGCTCTGATCTGAACCAGACTACCAGCTCTGATCTGATCTGAACCAGACTACCAGCTCTGATCTGAACCAGACTACCAGCTCTGATCTGAACCAGACTACCAGCGCTGATCTGAACCAGACTACCAGCTCTGATCTGAACCAGACTACCAGCTCTGATCTGAACCAGACTACCAGCTCTGATCTGATCTGAACCAGACTACCAGCTCTGATCTGAACCAGACTACCAGCTCTGATCTGAACCAGACTACCAGCTCTGATCTGAACCAGACTACCAGCTCTGATCTGAACCAGACTACCAGCTCTGATCTGAACCAGACTACCAGCTCTGATCTGAACCAGACTACCAGCTCTGATCTGAACCAGACTACCAGCTCTGATCTGATCTGAACCAGACTACCAGCTCTGATCTGAACCAGACTACCAGCTCTGATCTGATCTGAACCAGACTACCAGCTCTGATCTGAACCAGACTACCAGCTCTGATCTGAACCAGACTACCAGCTCTGATCTGAACCAGACTACCAGCTCTGATCTGATCTGAACCAGACTACCAGCTCTGATCTGATCTGAACCAGACTACCAGCTCTGATCTGATCTGAACCAGACTACCAGCTCTGATCTGATCTGAACCAGACTACCAGCTCTGATCTGATCTGAACCAGACTACCAGCTCTGATCTGAACCAGACTACCAGCTCTGATCTGAACCAGACTACCAGCTCTGATCTGAACCAGACTACCAGCTCTGATCTGATCTGAACCAGACTACCAGATCTGATCTGATCTGAACCAGACTACCAGCTCTGATCTGATCTGAACCAGACTACCAGCTCTGATCTGAACCAGACTACCAGCTCTGATCTGAACCAGACTACCAGCTCTGATCTGAACCAGACTACCAGCTCTGATCTGAACCAGATTACCAGCTCTGATCTGAACCAGACTACCAGCTCTGATCTGAACCAGACTACCAGCTCTGATCTGAACCAGACTACCAGCTCTGATCTGAACCAGACTACCAGCTCTGATCTGAACCAGACTACCAGCTCTGATCTGAACCAGACTACCAGCTCTGATCTGAACCAGACTACCAGCTCTGATCTGAACCAGACTACCAGCTCTGATCTGAACCAGACTACCAGCTCTGATCTGAACCAGACTACCAGCTCTGATCTGAACCAGATTACCAGCTCTGATCTGAACCAGACTACCAGCTCTGATCTGAACCAGACTACCAGCTCTGATCTGAACCAGACTACCAGCTCTGATCTGAACCAGACTACCAGCTCTGATCTGAACCAGACTACCAGCTCTGATCTGAACCAGACTACCAGCTCTGATCTGAACCAGACTACCAGCTCTGATCTGATCTGAACCAGACTACCAGCTCTGATCTGAACCAGACTACCAGCTCTGATCTGATCTGAACCAGACTACCAGCTCTGATCTGAACCAGACTACCAGCTCTGATCTGAACCAGACTACCAGCTCTGATCTGAACCAGATTACCAGCGCTTATTGGAAGAAAACATTTCTTTATCTTCCACCACCTAAACACGGCTCCTGGCTCTCATAACCAACTCTTTGCTGGACCAGAGTGATTCACGTAGCTGCGCTGCCTGGGCGCCGGGTGAAGCATCACTGCTTCAGGCTCAATAATCACTTGTCACGTCCGCAAAAAGTAAATAAAAGTTCGTATTCTTACCTGCTACCCGCCAACACCAGAGAAAAGTATAATCCACGGCATATTTACCCGCAAATCGCGGTAAAACGTCCCGTTTCAGAAGATACAGGACTTTGCTTTGAGCAGAGGGAGACGTGGTGCTGCTACCAACGTAGCAACGTAGCATCAACAAGCTAGTAAAAGCTTAGAAATATATCCAGGAATCAAAATAGAGGAAAGACAGGTAGAGAAGCCATCTGTGTGCTGTGGGGGTGTAAGGGGGGTTGAACTTCAGCCCCGAGCTGAAGTGACTGAGTTCTGCTTTAACTGGAGGGTGTGAATAGTTTGGAGGTGTCCGTATCAAGCGATATTACATCCATGTGTTAACAACTTTCAGAGTGACAGAAAGAATCGGATTGGTGTTTGGTGGATATCGGCCGATCCTGAAGGCTGCTGTATCGCATTGATACTGAATGTGGAAAACACGTATGGAGCCATCCCTGAAACCAATGCTTGACATGATGTGTTCAGTTCAGTATTGGTTTGTGGTTCTTTCATTGAGTATTTTCCAACATTTCCCCGCATAAACACTTTCAGTTACCTGCTTCGGTTTCAGGATTGCTTAGTTTCTGAGAATAATTAGTTACTCATGAATAAAATGAAGTGAACGCCATTTCTTCTACTTTTGTTGTTTGTGTGCAGAGTGAGCAGCAGCGAGAGCTGACTCAGATTCAGTACCTGGCTTGGCCCGACCACGGCGTTCCCGACGACTCCACTGATTTTCTGGACTTCGTGACTCTGGTCCGGAGCAAACGGGCCGGGCAGGACCAGCCGATGGTGGTGCACTGCAGGTACGGGGCGAGCCGGGAATCATCCATCTATCACTCCACTGCTCATTCGGGATGGGTATATCGATACCCTGGAGTCGATACTTCCATACCAGCAAGACAAAATATCTGAATTGATACTTTTTTGGTATCATGATACCACTGTACAGATACAAAACATGCTGTTTGTTTCTGAGAGTTTTAGGCAATAAAATGATGAAAGCAGCCAGATTCTAGGATCACATGATGGTGGTAGCCTATCGGATTCTAGCTTCTGTACCACATGATGGTGGTAGCCTATCAGATTCTAGCTTCTGTACCACATGATGGTGGTAGCCTATCAGATTCTAGCTTCTGTACCACATGATGGTGGTAGCCTATCAGATTCTAGCTTCTGTACCACATGATGGTGGTAGCCTATCAGATTCTAGCTTCTGTGTCAGATGATGGTGGTAGCCTATCAGATTCTAGCTTCTGTATCACATGATGGTGGTAGCCTATCAGATTCTAGCTTCTGTGTCACATGATGGTGGTAGCCTATCAGATTCTAGCTTCTGTATCACATGATGGTGGTAGCCTATCAGATTCTAGCTTCCTTGTCACATGATGGTGGTAGCCTATCAGATTAAAGCTTCAGTATCACATGATGGTGGTAGCCTATCAGATTCTAGCTTCTGTACCACATGATGGTGGTAGTCTATCAGATTCTAGCTTCTGTGTCACATGATGGTGGTAGCCTATCAGATTATAGCTTCTGTGTCACATGATGGTGGTAGCCTATCAGATTCTAGCTTCTGTATCACATGATGGTGGTAGCCTATCAGATTCTAGCTTCTGTGTCACATGATGGTGGTAGCCTATCAGATTCTAGCTTCTGTATCACATGATGGTGGTAGCCTATCAGATTCTAGCTTCTGTATCACATGATGGTGGTAGCCTATCAGATTCTAGCTTCTGTATCACATGATGGTGGTAGCCTATCAGATTCTAGCTTCTGTATCACATGATGGTGGTAGCCTATCAGATTATAGCTTCTGTGTCACATGATGGTGGTAGCCTATCAGATTATAGCTTCTGTGTCACATGATGGTGGTAGCCTATCAGATTCTAGCTTCTGTACCACATGATGGTGGTAGCCTATCAGTTTCTAGCTTCTGTATCACATGATGGTGGTCGCCTATCAGATTATAGCTTCTGTGTCACATGATGGTGGTAGCCTATCAGATTCTAGCTTCTGTATCACATGATGGTGGTAGCCTATCAGATTCTAGCTTCTGTGTCACATGATGGTGGTAGCCTATCAGATTCTAGCTTCTGTGTCACATGATGGTGGTAGCCTATCAGATTCTAGCTTCTGTATCACATGATGGTGGTAGCCTATCAGATTCTAGCTTCTGTATCACATGATGGTGGTAGCCTATCAGATTCTAGCTTCTGTGTCACATGATGGTGGTAGCCTATCAGATTCTAGCTTCTGCATCACATGATGGTGGTAGCCTATCAGATTCTAGCTTCTGTGTCACATGATGGTGGTAGCCTATCAGATGTCATGATGAAGCTGATGTTTTGGTAAATTTATGATATTAGTTACATTTTATATTTGAACATTTTCCACTGAATAACTTTAAATAATTTTAACCTGAATTTAAGTTATTTCATAATTTAAATAAGTTTATAATCTTATTTTTTAATTTATGCATCAATATAATGTATTACTGTATTGTTTAAAAGTATTACTTTTCAGTACTTCTGAAGTTGTACTTATAGGTAATATTGTACCTGTAATCAACATATTGATGCAAACTGTACATTCTTAATTTTTTTTTAAGGCACAATAAGTATCGGTAGTGATATCGGTATCGCTCATGTTTATGTTTGACTACGTTTCTGTCTCCCAGTGCGGGCATCGGTCGGACGGGGGTCCTCATCACCATGGAGACGGCGCTGTGTCTGATGGAGTGCAGTCAGCCGGTGTATCCGCTGGACATCGTCAGAACCATGAGAGACCAGCGGGCCATGATGATCCAAACACCCGTACGTAGACGCGTCCTCACGCCTCCGCCGGCCGACGCCGTCCAGCTCTCACGCTTCCTGTTTCCGTCTCTCATCAGAGCCAGTATCGCTTCGTGTGCGAGGCCATCCTGAAAGTCTACGAGGAAGGTCTGGTGAAGCCGCTGAAAACGGCCGTCTACCAGCAGAGAGAGAAGCCGCGAGAAGAGACGGAGGAGGAGAAGGAGGAGCAGAGAGCCGGGGAGGAGCAGGAGGAGGCGGCGGAGCTGCTGGAGGGAGGACTGGACGAGGAGGACGACGACGACGAGGAGGTGGAGGTGCTGGACGTGGGAGAGGTGACGGAGGAGGAGGAGGAGGAGCCGAGCGTGGCGAGCGCGACGAGCGAGACCAGCGCCAACCCCGACCCCGCCCCCACCAGCGACCCCGCCCCCACCAGCCCGTGACCTGGACGCCGCCGGGTTGCCGGGCGGATCTGCGGAGAACAAAAGCACTGTTGCACTTTAAGCTGAAAACGGAAAACGGACAAACGAAGCAGAAAATCACGAACAAAAGCGAAGCCAGCCGTGGAAAGGTACCGAAGATCAGAGCTGAACGTACGAGAGCGAAATGAGGGTCGCTGCAGTGCCATAAGTACGAAGGGGCGGGGCTTCGTCCGTGGATGAAAGCCCCCCCACCCCTCTTTGTTTTTGTTTTATTTTGTTTCCGTGCCCCCCCCCCGAGCGAGTCTGCCGTTCCAGCTGATGAAGAGAGAAACTTCTTTTCTATCGGAGTATTTATTTAGTTCGTGTCGGACCCCCCCCCCCCCGAACAATAGAAAACAGCTGGATGTTTTGTTTCGTACGAGTCTGGAGCTCCGTGCTTTCCTGATTAAATCTGAGCTAGTGAACTAGTGCGCCCCCCCCCAAACCAAATACTTGAGCTTTTTATTTAGTTTCGGGGGGGGTAAATAAACGAACAGGTTTATTTATCGTGTTGGTTTAATCTTTTAGGTTTCGCCGGCTTCGTGTTTCTGAGCGTACGCACTTACGTGGCCGTCGCTCGCTTCGTGTTCCTGAGCGTACGCGCTCACGTGGCCGTCGCCGGCTCCGTGTTTCTGAGCGTACGCACTCACGTGGCCGTCGCCGGCTCCGTGTTTCTGAGCGTACGCACTCACGTGGCCATCGCCGGCTTCGTGTTTCTGAGCGTACGCACTCACGTGGCCGTCGCCCGCTTCGTGTTTCTGAGCGTACGCGCTCACGTGGCCGTCGCCCGCTTCGTGTTTCTGAGCGTACGCGCTCACGTGGCCGTCGCCGGCTTCGTGTTTCTGAGCGTACGCACTCACGTGGCCGTCGCCCGCTTCGTGTTTCTGAGCGTACGCACTCACGTGGCCGTCGCCGGCTTCGTGTTTCTGAGCGTACGCACTCACGTGGCCGTCGCCCGCTTCGTGTTTCTGAGCGTACGCACTCACGTGGCCGTCGCCAGCTCCGTGTTTCTGAGCGTACGCACTCACGTGGCCGTCGCCGGCTTCGTGTTTCTGAGCGTACGCGCTCACGTGGCCGTCGCCGGCTTCGTGTTTCTGAGCGTACGCGCTCACGTGGCCGTCGCCCGCTTCGTGTTTCTGAGCGTACGCACTCACGTGGCCGTCGCCCGCTTCGTGTTTCTGAGCGTACGCACTCACGTGGCCGTCGCCCGCTTCGTGTTTCTGAGCGTACGCGCTCACGTGGCCGTCGCCGGCTTCGTGTTTCTGAGCGTACGCGCTCACGTGGCCGTCGCCGGCTTCGTGTTTCTGAGCGTACGCGCTCACGTGGCCGTCAATCGCTTCGTGTTTCTGAGCGTACGCGATCACGTGGCCGTTGCCGGCTTCGTGTTTCTGAGCGTACGCGCTCACGTGGCCGTCGCTCGGTTCGTGTTTCTGAGCGTACGCACTCACGTGGCCGTCGCTCGGTTCGTGTTTCTGAGCGTACGCACTCACGTGGCCGTCGCCGGCTTCGTGTTTCTGAGCGTACGCGCTCACGTGGCCGTCGCCGGCTTCGTGTTTCTGAGCGTACGCGCTCACGTGGCCGTCGCCCGCTTCGTGTTTCTGAGCGTATGCGCTCACGTGGCCGTCGCCCGCTTCGTGTTTCTGAGCGTACGCGCTCACGTGGCCGTCGCCGGCTTCGTGTTTCTGAGCGTACGCGCTCACGTGGCCGTCGCCGGCTTCGTGTTTCTGAGCGTACGCGTTTCTGAGCGTACGCACTCACGTGGCCGTCGCCCGCTTCGTGTTTCTGAGCGTACGCGTTCACGTGGCCGTCGCCCGCTTCGTGTTTCTGAGCGTACGCGCTCACGTGGCCGTCGCCCGCTTCGTGTTTCTGAGCGTACGCACTCACGTGGCCGTCGCCCGCTTCGTGTTTCTGAGCGTACGCACTCACGTGGCCGTCGCCCGCTTTGTGTTTCTGAGCGTACGCGCTCACGTGGCCGTCGCCCGCTTCGTGTTTCTGAGCGTACGCGCTCACGTGGCCGTCGCCCGCTTCGTGTTTCTGAGCGTACGCACTCACGTGGCCGTCGCCGGCTTTGTGTTTCTGAGCGTACGCGCTCACGTGGCCGTCGCCCGCTTCGTGTTTCTGAGCGTACGCGCTCACGTGGCCGTCGCTCGCTTCGTGTTTCTGAGCGTACGCGCTCACGTGGCCGTCGCCCGCTTCGTGTTTCTGAGCGTACGCTCTCACGTGGCCGTCGCCCGCTTCGTGTTTCTGAGCGTACGCGCTCACGTGGCCGTCGCCCGCTTCGTGTTTCTGAGCGTACGCGCTCACGTGGCCGTCGCCCGCTTCGTGTTTCTGAGCGTACGCGCTCACGTGGCCGTCAATCGCTTCGTGTTTCTGAGCGTACGCACTCACGTGGCCGTCGCCCGCTTCGTGTTTCTGAGCGTACGCGCTCACGTGGCCGTCGCCGGCTTCGTGTTTGAGCGTACGCACTCACGTGGCCGTCGCCCGCTTTGTGTTTCTGAGCGTACGCACTCACGTGGCCGTCGTCCGCTTCGTGTTTCTGAGCGTACGCGCTCACGTGGCCGTCGCCCGCTTCGTGTTTCTGAGCGTACGCGCTCACGTGGCCGTCGTCCGCTTCGTGTTTCTGAGCGTACGCGCTCACGTGGCCGTCGCCCGCTTCGTGTTTCTGAGCGTACGCGCTCACGTGGCCGTCGCCCGCTTCGTGTTTCTGAGCGTACGCGCTCACGTGGCCGTCGCCGGCTTCGTGTTTCTGAGCGTACGCGCTCACGTGGCCGTCGCCGGCTTCGTGTTTGAGCGTACGCACTCACGTGGCCGTCGCCCGCTTCGTGTTTCTGAGCGTACGCGCTCACGTGGCCGTCGCCCGCTTCGTGTTTCTGAGCGTACGCACTCACGTGGCCGTCGCCGGCTTCGTGTTTCTGAGCGTACGCGCTCACGTGGCCGTCGCCGGCTTCGTGTTTGAGCGTACACACTCACGTGGCCGTCGCCGGCTTCGTGTTTCTGAGCGTACGCGCTCACGTGGCCGTCGCCCGCTTCGTGTTTCTGAGCGTACGCGCTCACGTGGCCGTCGCCGGCTTCGTGTTTCTGAGCGTACGCGTTCACGTGGCCGTCGCTCGGTTGTCGTGGGTTTACAATCTGCAGGGCGGTCGTTTCCTCACCGCAGAAACTCAAATCTGACCAGCTACGTTTGTCATTTCTAGTCAGAATATCTCCTCACACCTGCAGATGAGACGAACGGCTGCAGGACATGTGAAGCTACGTGGTCTGTACAGTCCTGAAACAATACCAAAAGCCAGATATGGGAGAAAATAGAAAAGGAACCTTTGGAAGAGTTTAGTTTTTAAACTTTCATAAGTAATCATGAGATGTGCGCGTTATTCCAGCGTGGCTTGTTATTAAAGCCAGTTTCTGCAGATGATTAATAGTTTAAATGAATGATCAGATGTTAAAAAAAAAGTCAGAGAACA